>JABMCL010000882.1:100000-245000 GCA_018857735.1 Alviniconcha marisindica | reverse complement strand
CTGTTTTTTTCCCCCGACTGATTTGATTGATTGAGTGATTGATTTGATCGGTTGATTGATTGACTGATTTGCTCAGTTGCTTGATTGACTGGATCAATGATTCATGATACGGCTGTTTGTTTAATTGTATGGATGCGTTGAAGCAGACAGGCATTCGCGTTTTTGTTTTTGTTTTGTTTTTTGTTTTTTTGTTTTTATTAGTTTTAGTTTTTTTTACACGACCACCAATTTTGTCGACCTCGGCCAGTCACACCTGCAGATGGTATAGCTGACATCTTATCCCATGTATTTATTTTATTTATGTATTTATTTTATTTTATTTTTATTTTTTAATTATGAAGGACTTTTTACCTCGATTTTTGTTTGCTGTTGTACTAATTTAATGTTTTATGATCGGCGTGAATGTGCGATGAGCGTACTTGACACCACAAAACATTCCTAGTGCAACTGTATTGACATCTGGCAATAAAGTTGTATTGTTACATTGTTACATGCGGTCCTGTGGACGAGGGCCAAAACTGGCGTAAAGAGGCAGACTCAACCCCTTCACTGCCATGATGGCACTTGAAAACGGTCAATAAAAGTGCCAAATTTGAAACCCTTAAGCATTTGTGTCTTCTTTTTCGCACTGGCACGTGAAAGGATTTTCATCAAAACGCATAGCATTGAAAGTAGATGTGCTATAGGACCGGAAAATATACTGTTTGCATGTGCGTGCGTGCGTTTTTCAGCCCGGAAATGTTACAGGCTGTGGCAGTGAAGGGGTTAAACTCCTTACAAACTTCTACCATCGGTTTACGACATCCTTCCTCCAAGCATTGCCATAATTGGTTACGCCATAGGTCTTCGAAAACCGTCAGATAACTGGCAGTTTTTTTTAATATTTGTTATTGGTGCTCAAGTGGCAGAAAGTTAACTTTGTAAACAAAGTCAACAGTGGGGAGCGGGGATAGCTCAGAGGTTAGAGCGTCGGACTCGTGATCGAAAGGTCCCGAGTTCGAGTCCCTGCACAAGCGGCGGGAGAATGTTCTTCTCCAGGGTCAACTGTCTGTGCTGACTTTTATTTCGGTATCCGTTCTACCCCCTTGTTACGGCAGTAGCACGTAAAAGATCCCGGTCATTCTGCCAAAAGTGCAGGTGGCAGGTTACAGCTAAACACGCATGCACGAGACGCATGTGGCTTTGCATGAAGTGAAAAGGTGTATGGCTGCATGATGTACACAGAACTCGCCGAGACGGCATCAGTTTCCTATGCCATCCGCCAAGTCAGCGCTGCTAAGTACACCACTTCGGTGGATATTCATTCAAAAACGCGCTATAAAGAGCTAGTCATTCACGTAGAATCACTCGTGGTTCAGGAGCTGTGTGAGAGTCGAGGTGGACGTCCTGGACTGTCCGTCCTAACGAGCCTTCTGGTTTCCGTGGACGTAAAGATTTATTGCACCATGCTTCGGCATTGGTCACAACTTGTCCCTAATATGTCAACTGACATCTGAGGACATAAAGCATCACTTCATCATCATCAGTAGAATCACATGCAAGCACAGTGAGTCTGCTCGACAGCGGAGAATAGCGCTATATAAAACAAGCGATCTACACATAAACAACTCGAATTGTTGGTTTTATCCTTGCCTTTACCCTACTGAGCACTCGCAAACTGTGAATCTTTCATACGTGTAGATATTGTTTCTTTCTTTCTTTGTAATTCATGTGTGGCACCCACATTTTCGTTTGAGTGGAATAACGAAGATCCAAACACGTGAAAAATTCAAAATAACGCTGTTTATTAGGGCAAAACGCAACATGCGAATTTTCGGGGTAATTCCCTTTATCAAGCTACAAAACGACACTTAAACAACAATTAAGCGGTGAAAAACGATGAAAATTGAGAAGGAGAGCTTATCAACGTATCGTCTTGGAGGTGAGCTATGTCCGGTGCTTGGAGGAATATTGGCAACTTTTTGGAATAAAGAAGTACTTGATTTGACTTGATTGCATTGGGCTGCATTTCTCTTATAACCGCTCACTATGCTTACGCCGGCACAAATAAGACCAACATCGTCCCACTCGAGACGGAACTAAGTAAGTAAACATGGTGCTTAAACGTCCACAGAAACCATAAGGCTTATTAGGGACGGGGAGGGGGGGGGGGGGTATGGAGGTAGGGGAAGAGGAAGATTATATACCTATCGCTACACTGTCACCACCAGAATGATTCCTGCATTAAGATGGGCAGCGATGAGAGCCATTTTAAAGTTTCATTAACTGTGAAGGACAAAGTCACAAAACAGTGTTCACAGACCACAGCTTTTAAAGAGAAAGGAGAGCCGAAGCGGATTCGAACAGAGGTCTTTCTGCTTACCAGCCTAACGCCTTACCGCTAGGCCAAACCGGCTCACTGGAGACGGAACTGTTTTCTTCTTCTTCTTGTTCTTCTTCTTCTTCTTTTTTAACCCGGGGCGGACGCGCTCGGTCTTCAGGTGCGTGCTTCGACACTATGTTGCTTCTACAGTCTTAATAGTCAAACTTTTTCCAAATTTTACCTGCGGTGCTGACGACGTGAGACTTAAAGCGACGATTTCGGTAAACAGATGGGCATTCTCTTTAAGTGGGATTATATGCTATACTTACACATACAAACGTACAATGCCAATTCACGCTTCTGTACTTTGCTTTGTCAAAACAAAACAAAAAGCTACTGCAATAATCGCTTCAAACCATCTCCTCCCCCCTCCACCCCACCCAACCCCTTCTCTCTCTCTACCGCTTGTATTTATTTAGGCCACCAGCCAAGCTACATGATTTTGATTTTGTTATAGTTGGTTTTGCCTGTGTCGTAGTGATTTCTTTTTCTTTTTCGGGGGGGGGGGGGGGGGGGGGGGGGGGGGGGTGGAGGGGGTGGGGGGGGGGGGGGGAGGGGGTTGTCGTTCCTTTGGTTTATATATATATAATCTGGAAAAATCTAGTTTATATATATATATCTTGTTCCGGCCGGCGTTCATTTTTTTCTTTCTTTCTCCCGCCCCCCCCAACCCCTCCCACCCCAACCCCTCGCACCCACCCCCCTCCCCCCCACCTCCAGCCCGCCCCCATCTCTCTCTCTCTCTTTTGTTGTTGTTGTAGTAAGCATGTAAATGAGCGCATCGCGTATAAGACTGAAGGCCTGTTGATGTGCTCATAAATGTTTCATTTTGTATCGTTATTTTCTATTTGAATAAATCCTTTTTTAACTCAGTGGCGTAAGCAGTCACGGCAGATTTAGGAGGACCTGGGAATATGGAGTCCCTAGTGGGTACGCGAGGGCCTCAAGCCCGTTCTTAACTGGGCGAAGAGTTTGTTCGCCGAACATACTTCGGACAGTTCGACTGTTCGTTTCTTAACTGAACTTTTAGTTCGCCAAATATGGTTCGGACAGTCCAAACTTTACTTCGTTCTCAACTGGCTCGTAATGAGATGCAAGCTTCGGCCCGAACTTGCGGCACTGAGACGCGCAGCAGACAACACTATAATCGAAAATGTAGGCTAAAGTCAAGTCAAGTCAAGTCAGTATACTTTCATCATCCCTCACAGGGTAATTCAACTAACTACTATCTCATTCTGGGTCCCGAGACAAGGCTGCGCCTCCCACAAGTCAACAAATAAACAAATTCCCTCCGAAGCGAGTGAAGAACCTAGCGACACCGTCATCCATTTTTATTTTTATTTTTTCTTCATCCACAGAAGAGGTCTGCTCTCCGCCAATCAGAGGCAATGATCGTCGAATAGGGCGAATGTTCCCAGAACATGTTGAGCGAAGCTTTTTGGACCCCGAATATAGCTTCGACGAATACTTCCAACTAGGTTCGCGAAGAAAAGTTCGCCCAATTAAGAACCAACTAGCTTCGCTGAATACTTCCAACTAGGCTCGCGAACAAACATGCGCCCAGTTAAGAACGGGCTTTAATGTAGTATCCTTGGAAGGGGTAGCATCTCTCTCAGTACTTTTCGTTTATGTTATGCAATGTATAATCCTCACCCAAGGTAGCTGACAGATTTCCACGGAAACACGCTGACGTCATCTAATCGTTCCCCGGTGGAAATATTTTGTCCAATATACACCTTTTTTTCTTTTTCTTTTTTTCTTTTTTTTAAATTGACATGGTACTAGTTTCAGCATTTTTTTATTTTTTATTTTTTTAGCATTTATTGTGTTTTCGTAAAATTTACTTCACTCTGACATAACCGTCCGTGTTGACCGGAAGTAATGAAACAAGTTACTCGCTTACTCACTTACGAACGACTGGCCTATTCATGCTTCCCGAACTTTGCTTTGTCCGAAAAATAGAAACAAAATATATGTAATACAACACAGGTAAATGACCAAGATTTATTAATCCAATGAACATTAAACCACTCTCGCCCATAGCTCGAGACTTTAAACGGAGAAGAAGAGATGTATTAGTTTACTTTTCAGTTCTGGTTGTCGTCCCCCTCCCCCCCCCCCCCCCCCCCCCCCCCCACTCCCCACCCAGTCTCTTCAACGTTAAGAAGAAGAAGAAGAAGAAGAAGAAGAAGAAGAAGAAGAAGAAGAAAAATGATCATTTGTAAAGCACAAATTATTCAAAAGCCCTGAGCGCTTTACAAAGAACGTGATGGGAGGCGGGGAAAGTTGTTTAGTAACAACGTTATCAAAGTGTACGGCGATTATGACAAATACTTTAATGTATCTATGCAGTGGTGCAGAGGGACTAGCATAATGCCCTCCGCGTTTGACACCGCTGTGAGTATTAATGTAACCTAAAAACATTTATTTTCCCCAAACTGTAGACCTGCCATGTTTTCTGCTCCGCCCGCGCTGCTGTCTTCATCCATCTCTGTTGCTGCCCGTTTTAACTTGTGTAAAATTAAGCTTTGCGTAGTCTGAATATGCTTGTGTGTGCGGGTGCCTGTGTGTGTGTGTGTGTGTGTGTGTGTGTGTTGTGTGTGTGTGGTGTGGTGTGTGTGTGCTGTGCGTGCGTGCGTGCGTGGGTGCGTGCGTGGGTGCGTGCGTGCGTGCGTGCGTGCGTGCGTGTGCGAGCGTGCGTGCGTGTGCCTGCGTGCGTGTGTGTGTGTGTGTGTGTGTGTGTCGTGTGTGTGTGTGTGTGTGTGTGTGTGTGTGTTGTGCGTGTGTGCTGTGCTGGTGCGTGCGTGCGTGCGTGCATGCGCGCGCGCGCGCGCGTGTGTGTGTGTGTGTGTGTGTGCACGCGCGCGCGCGCGCGCGCACTTAGAATAGTCTCCATGGACAAGATTCTGGGCTTTACAAATACTTTTTATATTATTATTATTATTATTCATATTCGCACACAAAATACGCACAGTTGTTGTTCTTTTCTTACCGTTGTGCATAGACTTAAGTGGTGGCAAGGGAGATTGCCTGTACAATACTGATTATTTCCATCGATTAAAAAAAAAAGGGTTGTTTTGTTGTTGTTGTTTAAACATTTTTTTAAATAATAATAATAAAATATAAAAAATAACGTAAATTGGGGCGAGGACAGTTCAGCTGGTAGTGCGTCCGACTGAAAAGCCAGGCGCAATACTGACGCGGGTTCGAATCCCCGGTGCGGCAAAGGATTTTCTCCCGGACTGAGTCAACTTCCAGCGCAGACTGTCGTTCAGTGTGCGTACAGCTCCCGTGCGCAATCGCATGCATCAGCAACTGTGCGCACGTTAATTTTACGAATCCCAAACACTGGCAGCCTTACATGCCATTGTTCGGACACACGAAAATGCTGCATACACCACTAGCAATGGGTAGCGCTGCTCTTGCGGCTGCTGTGTCTTACCCGGGTGAGGCGACCCGAATTGCCTGCGCGGGGCAATGAAGTACTACCACAAAAAATTCTATTATTTTTTTCTCTCTCCAAATTCAGATCAAGTGAGGTCTGACACACACACACACACACACACACACACACACACACACACACACACACACACACACACATTCACACACACACACACACACACACACACACACACACACACACACACACACACACACACACACACACAATTACCCCCTCCTCTTTCCTATGGTACCCTCAGCACGGGGCATAACTGAGCTTCGCTGATTGGTTTGCCGCTAAACCGCTTGTTTAACGCCGAGCCCGTCGTCTCAGAAGAGGTACTGGCGGGAACCGAGATCCAAGGAGATGTGGGAAGAAGGAGACTATACCTAACGCTACATTGCCACCACCAGAATCAGAGCTCAGGAGCTGTGTGAAAGTCGAGGTGGTCGTCCTGGGCTCCCGTCCCTAATAAGCCTACGGTTTCTCTGGACGTAAAGCAACACTCAACCAACCAAGCAGCCACCAGAATGACTCTTGCTCTTTCAACAACTGTGCGGAACAGAGTCACAAAGACCGAGTCCGAAAAGACCAGCTGTTAGAACTTGAAGCAAATTAAGCTGGGCAGCGATGTGAGCCATTTTAATGTTTCATTAATTGTGAAGGACAAAGTCACAAGACAGTGTCCACCGACCACAACTTTTGAAGAGAGAGGACAGCCGAAGCGGAATCGAACCGCCGTCCTTCGGCTTACCAGCCTAACGCCTTACCGCTAGGCCAAACCGGCCCACGAGCTTGACTGGGTAAAAATGCCCTCTTTAGTTTCACTGATTCACAGCAGGCAGGCTTTCAGTGACAACACCTGATGACTCAGCCTCCCTTGAATGCAAAACAATGACCGATGGCGATCATAATCTATCCGCCAATGATTCAAAAATTCATTCCTTGCCTTTACGGCACCGATTTGACCGTGTGTGAATGCTCTGTCGCCTCAGTCGTTTTTGTCAATATTTGATCAGAGGTACCTCGAGGAAATTGGCCGTTTACGAATTCTAAAGAAAAATAATGATGACTCTGCAGCCAGCAAATTCTCCGGGACCCATTTCTCTATTTTACACTTGCAGAAGGCCCGCTAAATCATGCCGTAAGCCCGATCGCTTGACAAACATCTCTTTTCATTCCCAGTTCGTTCCACGATTATTGCCGGACAAACTTTTCATTTGACCAGCAGACGACACCAAACCACGCGCAGACGCAGCAGCGGCCATTTCCGGCGAGAAAGTCAAACGAAGGGAAGGTCATAAATAACATCTCTCCCCACTCGGCCTCAAATAGCTTTAATCCCCACGAATTTTTCCAATTTGCCGACTCTAATTGTGCGCTAGCCTCCTCTGCCCCCTCCCTCGTTTCGCTTCCCGGTTTAATCAGGGGGAAAGAAACCAGGGGAGTCACGAAGGGCGACAACTCGTACCCCGTGCTTGTAGTTTGTGGCGAGTTATCCATCTAATAAAGCAATTACAGGGTGTCTGAGCCATGAGAGAAATAGGCAAAATGGCCAGCTTCAATAAGTCTGTGTTTGACTGGCTGCCAGAGCCGTGCCAAGAGTGGCAAACATTTGAGGAACCAATCACGTCAGAGGGATAAAAATATAGATTTGAACCAAGGGGCGATGTTTTCGCTAAGTTCGAACAGGCCCGCCGCTCAAGGTGGTCATCTTCTTCTTCGTCTTCTACTTCTTCTTCCTCCTGTCAAGGACTGGGCTCTATCAGAACGTTGCAAGTCCTGCAATGATACGATGTGTGTTTAAAAGGTGGTCACGTGTCAGTGCCTTGGGTGTTATTAAAACAGTATGAATAATAAACAATAAAGAAGACAGCTAATCTAAAGCTAAAAACATGTACACGATCCTCTTGATATTCATCTAGAGGTGGGGACTGCCTGAAGGCTGTGAAGACTGCGGCCTGGTCGACTCTGATCGTGAACACGAGTGCTGAAAATTGCAGTATTCGTCAGAATGATACGCATAGCTTAAATACTGAACTGAAAAATGTGCCACAAATAACATGATAAGCAAGAGAAAGAGAGGAAACGTGGAATCATGTATAGACAGCCTCGAACACCACCAAGCACATTAAGATATTTCAAATTTTGCTCGATGACTGTTGAAATAAAGTTAATTCTAGCGTTAAGCAGGCATTTATTACTATCATTGTTGTTATTATTATTATCATCATCGTCATCGTCATTGTCGTCGTCGTCATCATCGTCGTCGTTAGTTCTGTAAACTGTGTACACATTGGTGATGAAAACGTCATAGGTTGAAACAATGCCTAGGATGTCCGTTGCTGACATTATCATCATCATCATCATCATCATCATCATCATCATCATCATCATCATCATTATTATCATCAATTCTGTAAACGTTGTACACTTTGGTGATAAAAACGTCATAGTCTGAAACAATACGGCCTAGGATGTCAGCTGCTGACTGCAAGGCAAGTTACCGAGTTATTCGTGTCTTTCGTCAAATTTGGCCAAGTCAGTCGGTGTCACGCTTGTTCATTAGACCATCACATCAAACAGGTGACGGTTAGATGACACACCTTGCCACAGAGAAGGGTGAATCCACACGACTGAGGTAAAGATCGGCGAAGACTCGACTTGTGTCCAGTCAGGTCCTTCTTGGTGGTGAACGGATGACTCTTATGGTGTCAGAGGGTGTGACATGTCGAATCGTAGATCCGTCTTGGAGTAACTAAGGGGTGACTCCTAAACTGTAGAGCGGGTGTGACGTGTCGAATCGTAGATCCGTCTTGGAGTAAAGGGGTGAACCTAAGCCTTAGACAAGGCATGACCTGTGGAATCGTAGATCCGTCTTGGAGTGAAGGGGTGACTCCTAAGTTGTAGAGCGGGTGTGACGTGTCGAATCGTAGATCCGTCTTGGAGTGACTAAGGGGTGACTCCTAAACTGTAGAGCGGGTGTGACGTGTCGAATCGTAGATCCGTCTTGGAGTGAAGGGGTGGTTCTTAAGCTGTAGAGCGGGTGTGACGTGTCGAATCGTAGATCCGTCTTGGAGTGAAGGGGTGATTCGTAAGCTGTAGAGCGGGTGTGACGTGTCGAATCGTAGATCCGTCTTGGAGTGACTAAGGGGTGACTCCTAAGCCTTAGACAGGACGTGACCTGTGGAATCGTAGATCCGTCTTGGGGTGAAGGGGTGACTCTTAAGTTGTAGAGGGGTGTGTGACCTGTGGAATCGTAGATCCGTCTTGGAGTGAAGGGGTGACTCCTAAGTTGTAGCGAGGGTGTGACCTGTCGAATCGTAGATCCGTCTTGGAGTGAAGGGGTGACTCCTAAGTTGCAGAACGGGTGTGACCTGTCGAATCGTAGATCCGTCTTGGAGTAATGGGGTGACTCGTAAGTTGTAGAGGGGGTGTGACATGTCGAATCGTAGATCCGTCTTGGAGTGACGGGGTGACTCCTACGCTGTAGAGAGGGTGTGACCTGTAGAATCGTAGACCCGTCGTGGGGCCTTATACTCTGTAGAGAGGGTGTGAGCCGCTATTGAATCGTAGATCCGTATTGGAGCGAATAGGTGACAGCTGCTGCTACTCCACTACTACTACTACTACTTCTGCTGCTGCTGCTGCTGGTGCTGCTGCTCCTGCTGCTGCTGCTGCTGTTGCTGCTGATGCTGCTGCTGTTGCTGCAGGCTGTTGCGGAGTAGCAGCAGTGTGAATAAAAGTTGTAGCAGTATCCTGACTGACTTAGCACCACGTACAATTCAAGCATGTTTAAGAAGGTGACAAGGACTGAGAAAGGTTAAAGGCAAACAATTTCTGTTTCTATTTTTCAAACCTTTGTGTGTGTGTGTGTGTGTGTGTGTGTGTGGTGTGTGCGTGCGTGCGTGCGTGCTTGCGTGCGTGCTGGTGTGTGTGTGTGTGTGTGTGTGTGTGTGTGTGTGTGTGTGTGTGTGTGTGTGTGTGTGTGCTCCGAACTGGAAATTTTCCGTAGAAATTCGTGGTCACCCTCCCCGAGAAAAATCAGCTAAAAGGTTCGCCGGGGTGGCCGCCAATCGTTCTAACGGTGTTGAGAATGGTGGAATAAAAGATGATGATGAGAAGAAGAAGAAGAAGAAGAAGACGATGAAGTTAAATTAAGTTGTTAAAGTAGATCCTTTGCTGTTCTTGATGAGAGCGATTGAGAATCATGAGAGACTGAGAGAGAGAGATTGATTGATTGATTGATTGAGATTGATTGATTGATTGAACTTTATTTCTCAACGGTGAAGATATTAGCACAAAGGCCGACTCGCATATCTGCCGTTGCTACAGTACTGCTAATAACCAAGACATTCACAGTCAAATATTATGACAGAAGGCTATAGACAAATACAGCATCAATAATAAGAGAGAGAGAGAGAGAGAGAGAGAGAGAGAGAGAGAGAGAGAGAGAGAGAGAGAGAGAGAGAGAGAGGCAAGCAGGCAGGCAGGCAGGCAGACAGAGAGAGGCAGGCAGGCAGGCAGGCAGAGACTCGGACAGACAGACAGACACTGAGACAGCAAGTGAGAGAGAGAACTGACTCGAATTCGAAAACTTTATTTTACAGAGAGAGGCTGAGAGTGGGGGGAGGGGAGAGGGGAAAGAGAGAGAGACAGAGACAGACAGACAGGCAGGACAGAGACAGACACAGAGAGACAGAGACAGACAGACAGACAGAGGCCGAACAACAAACGACTGAAGCCAGAGCCCCAAAAAAACTTAGAACAGTTTTATCAGTCCTCTAACTCCGATGATTATGATCCCTCGCCTGCTAATATTATCGTTTGCTCAAGCGTTTTCTTGAATTCACTACTTCTACTCTACAAACACATCGCTGTTGCGCCCTGTCGCACAAAATGATAAATGATCCGAGATAAATATTTAACCGTCCACGGGGAAGCGGACTAGCGGGTCACCGGCTCAACTTTGCTATTCATTCACACCGCGACCCGCGCGACCCGCAGCCAATGAGGTGCCGCACATTTTTATTCCGACCAATTACCGCTTCCCTCGCGCGAGCACTAATGAGTGTCAATTGGTCGAATTAGCTAAACACAGAGAATGTCATGCGCACAGATTACATCCCTGCGAGGGCCTCAGGCGGTGCTGGGAGAAAGTTGATACCTCGTAAGGCACAACAGCTGCGTCGAGTTGAACTAGGGCTGGAGGGGGGGGGGGGGGATACTGTGATATATTTTATTTACATTATATGATAATTGTTATCATGAAAACAAAAATCGGGGGGGGGGGGGGGGGGGGGGGGTCATATACTTACATAATATGATCATTGAGAAAAATGTCGCTACAAGACGAAAGCCGTAGCCGCAAAGATGAGAGATATAATTTTCTCACTTTGGTTCATCTGTAGAGCCTAATGAATATATGCTAGATATAGATCGAAGAAAAAGCGCCATACTAAATTTTGCTTCGCAATTTCTGAATCTGAGATCTGCCACTGGTTGAAAGATAGTATAACTGACGCACGGATTGTCATATTCATTTTCAGTGAATAGTATTATAAACCCCACCCCACCCCGCCCCCCCCCCCCCCCCCCCCAACACACACACACACAAACATATCGTTTAAACTGTCATGGTGTAGTCAATTTTTGTAAGCAGTCTACTGAAAGTTGTGTCGGACGTCGACGTCTAAGTCAGTCACTCAGTTCGTAGTATCATTATTTCAAACATTGGTAGTATCATTATTTCAAACATTGGTAGTAGTCATTATTTCAAACATAGTTCTAAATGTACCAGTTTCTCACACTGTCGCACTACACATTGATTGTGATCGGTAAAAAATATGTGTGTGCGAGAAACACTATATGCTAGCTTAGTATCACAGGCTATATATCAGTCAAGTGAAGTTTTGAAGACAGCCGGTTTTCCCCCATTAGTTCCTGTGCTGGCCACGGGTCTGTTTGTGACCGTTCACGCACCTCAGTTAAGTGCCGGGAAATATTTTGATTAATATTAAAGATGACGGACGTCGCGCGATCAACGGCAGCGACTGACTGACTCAGTGACATTTCAGTTTATTGCGTAGTTCAGTTCTTCAGTGCCGCACTGACTGACGCGCTTCGGTTATTTTTGAGTACCGCACTTCGACTCGTGCGTTTCAGTTTTGCACTTTCCTGTGGTGACTCTTATGAGTAAACACGTGTTGCAAAGCATTTCAAAAGTCAAACAGAAAAAGTCAGTCAGGCATTTCAAAAGTCTTGAGTTTTTTCAGTTTGTTGTTGCTGTTGTTGTCATTTTTTTTTAAGGGGGGACAAAAAGTACACCAGCACCGGCCAGAAACAAAATGTCC
The DNA here is from genome assembly GCA_018857735.1 of Alviniconcha marisindica. NCBI lineage: Eukaryota > Metazoa > Mollusca > Gastropoda > Provannidae > Alviniconcha > Alviniconcha marisindica. Next base: position 232,840 of record JABMCL010000882.1, on the reverse strand, counting down.
GCCAAGCGCATGAAGGAAAGGGCGCAGCCGAAGTGTCTCGAGCCAGCCGCATGATTGGGCGGGGAGTATGCAAACAGAAAGGCCGCCCCCAATCATGAGTCCATCGTCTGCTCTCTTTGATAGATTACAGAATAAATCGCCGACACGCATCAATTGGAGCTGCGTCTCGCAATGCCTCGCTGTCTCTCGACTCACCTCCGTGACCTTACAACATCGTATTAAAACAAGAATGCTTGGGGGGGAAATCGGTGGGCCGAATTTGTGTATGGACAGGAGTTTACGAACACAGGCCGCACGTGCTGGCGATGCTATTGACACAAGTTGGGGCTAATGTCAGAAGCGTGGATGGGAAGGGAATGAGTGTATCGCTGGGCACTTTTAGGGACAAGAGGTGAACAGGAATGACTGCACGTCTTTGGTATAAGCAAACCGCCACGTCTGTCATAAAAATCGTCGTGGAGCGTTTTTCATTACTCTCGGATCCCGCGCTCCCCCCCCCCCCGCTCTCCCCCCGCCCCCCCACCACCCTTCCCCTCTCTCCCGCTGCCCGCCTCGGAACATACATACACCCTCTACCCAGTGAAGGCATATAAAAATAATGCCGGTCTCTATTGGCTGTAACACTGATTCGGCACTGAGAAGCCATCACCGGCTCCGCCGGGCAAAAAAAAAGGACCACACACCACACACGCGCACGCACGGACGCACGCACGCACACGCACGCACGCACGCACGCGCACACACACACACACACACACACACACACACACACGCACATTGTTCACAATTATGGTCTTGTCTCATATTTCTTGATAATTATAATGAATGTGATTTGTTTCAAAAATATGGTCTCAATTTCCTAGTTCTCAGAAGTTTAGATTCATCTGTTTCAAATCTCATAACATAATCTTGATTTCTCATCTTATGAGCAGAGATTTTTCTCGTTTAAATTATTTTGGGCAAAGGCCGCATTGCTCTGCCTCTCTGTCTCTCTCTTTGTTTCTCTGTCTCCGTCTCTGTCTGTCTCTGTCTCTGTCTCTCTCGCTCGCCCGCTGGCTCGCTCACTCACGGCTCTCAGTCTCTCATCAGGAACGGCAAATGATCTACTGTAACAGAACTTACCCTTTATAAATCAGACAACCACATCATGTTGGACAGTTTGTGTAACAGAACTTACCCTTTATAAATCAGACAACCACATCATGTTGGACAGTTTGTGTAACAGAACTTACCCTTTATAAATCAGACAACCACATCATGTTGGACAGTTTGTGTAACAGAACTTACCCTTTATAAATCAGACAACCACATCATGTTGGACAGTTTGTGTAACAGAACTTACCCTTTATAAATCAGACAACCACATCATGTTGGACAGTTTGTGTTACCTTCTCAGATTCCGGCCTAGCCCTGATAGTCTAAGAATGAATAATTGGTCAGTTCCTACTGATGCTACTATAACTAGCTCTCACTAACAGCCTATTTTGTTCTGTGTTAAATAATTTGTCTGTCCCTATGCTAAGATCCAAGCACAAAAAGGTTCAAAGGAACGCTTATTTATTATTATTATTAGAACGCTAGCAGTCATTCTGTTTCAGATTTTTGTCCCTCTTACTAGAAGCTAAGATTATAAATACAATCTTTGTATTTATAATCTTTGCTAGCAGCCTATTTTGTTCTGTTTTAAATAATGTGTCTGTCCCTATGCTACTATGACTAGCTGTCGCTAAGCCTATTTTGTTTGTGTTAAATAATGTGTTTCTGCGTTAAATAATGCCTGTCTCTATGCTACTATAACTAGCTCTCACTAAGCCTATTTTGTTCTGTGTTAAATAATGTGTTTCTGTGTTAAATAATGTGTCTGTCTTCACACTACTATAATTAGCTCTGACTTGCAGCCTGTTTTGTTCTGTGTTAAATAATGTGTTTCTGTGTTAGATAATTTATCTGTCCCTATACTACTATAACTAGCTCTCACTAGCAGCCTATTTTGTTCTGTGTTCTGTTTTTTCCTCCCAGCTCAGTGGAATACTACTGCAGTGGCATGTCTGTCCCTATACTAGCTCTCACTAACAGCCTATTTTGTTCTGTGTTAAATAAATTGTCTGTCCCTTTACTAGTATACTAGTATACTAACAGCCTATTTTATTCTGCGTTCTGTTTTTCCTCCAGCTGGAATACTTTTGCAATCGCAAGTCTGTCCCTATACTAGTTCTGACTAACAGCCTATTTTGTTCTGTGTTTGTCCCCCCCCCCCCCCCCCCCTGCTGGAATACTGCTCTCACTAACAGCCTTTTTCGTTTTGTGTTAAATAAATTATCTGTCCCTATACTACTATAACTAGCTCTTACTAACAGCCTGTTTCGTCCTGTGTTCTGTTTCCCCCCAGCTGGAATACTGCTGCAGTCGCTAGTCTGTCCTTATACTAGTTATCAATAAGAGCCTATTCTGTTGTGTGTTAAATAAATTGTCTGTCCCTGTACTACTGTAACTAGCTCTCACTAACAGCCTGTTTTGCTGTGTGTTAAATAAATTGTCTGTCCCTGTACTACTGTAACTAGCTCTCACTAACAGCCTATTTTGTTGTGTGTTAAATAAATTGTCTGCCCCTGTACTACTATAACTAGCTCTCACTAACAGCCTATTTTGTTGTGTGTTAAATAAATTGTCTGTCCGGCCTGTACTACTATAACTAGCTCTCACTAACAGCCTGTTTTGTTGTGTGTTAAATAAATTGTCTGTCCCTGTACTACTATAACTAGCTCTCACTAACAGCCTATTTTGTTGTGTGTTAAATAAATTGTCTGTCCCTGTACTACTATAACTAGCTCTCACTAACAGCCTGTTTTGCTGTGTGTTAAATAAATTGTCTGTCCCTGTACTACTATAACTAGCTCTCACTAACAGCCTGTTTTGTTGTGTGTTAAATAAATTGTCTGTCCGGCCTGTACTACTATAACTAGCTCTCACTAACAGCCTGTTTCGTTCTGTGTTCTGTTTTCCCCCCCAGCTGGAATACTGCTGCAGTCGCAAGGCACCCCGCTGGACCCTTGCCGCGTCAACCCTTTCGTCACTCTGCCAACGGTGGGGTCCGTGGGCCGCGACAGCGTGGAACGCCTCCCCTTCCCCCCTCTCTACCCCTACTACCCCTTCCACCCGGCTGCTGCTGCAGCGGCGGCGGCTGCCGTCGCCACGCAACACCCTGTGCATCCCATGATTCTCTTCCACCACCACATGGCCGCGCTCAACTACACCGCTGCGTCACTTCCGGAGAGCAGCTTCCGGTCGTCGAAAAACGGAAGCATCGCAGATCTGAGGTTGAAAGCGAGGCAGCATCTGGCTAGTCTGGGAATGTGACGTGACTACTGCTTTTGGCCGGGTTGTCGGTTGCCACTGACACGTCAGCTCACGTCACGTCACGTCAGCCCGGGCACCGGCCGCGGTCCAGGATGCATTCCAGTTCAAAACGACTAAGTCCGGATTAATTTTACTTACCTGGCGGTTGCCTGTGTTGGGGTTAGGCAAAGACCCGTGTAGGTAGAAGGGTCTTTGGTTGGGGACGGACCCGCGGATTTTTGAGATGGTCCCCTCTGCCCGACGTTTACAGTCCACAGCTGCTGACAAGGGTCCCTCTTTTACGTATGGAATAGGTAAGAATGTAGCTTTTGCGTGCTTCGCCTGCTGCCAGGAACTGTACCTCAGTTTCCGCGGCTAATTTCTGCCTTCTTTGTTCATTTCTAACTTCATTTTCTGTAAATCCTCTCAGTTCGAACTTGAAGTAACATGTTCCGTGAACAGTGAATCGGACTTCGTACTTGTGATTTGATCATCTTTCCTTCGCCTGTAATATCAGTATCAAGTTACTAACCAGTGCGGTTAGTGTTTTTACTGCTTGTAATATGTTGTTCATTTTGTGATGATCTAAAAAAAAAAAAAAAGAAAAAAAGGTAAAAGTACTTAAAGCAACTTTGTGCACACGGAGGCAAGAGGGGAAGGTAGATAACATTTCGATGCGTTCTTCTTCTTCTGTGTTCCACATGCTCAATGGCCAGGTTGGTTATTTGCCATGGCCAAGTCGGCATTTCGCCAGTAATTATGGACTCCCACCCGACCCCACAGCTTCCGTCTCTCCCACAGATCCACAGGCGGCGCTGGTCATCTTGGACTCCGTAGTCGCTGTTCTGTCCCAGAACTGACTCACGTACTGGGGAATCAGAGCTCAGAAGCTGTGTGAAAGTCGAGGTGGCCGTCCTGGGCTCCCCGTCCCTGATAATCCATATGGTCTCTGTGGAGGTAAAGCAGCACTTGAACTTGAAGGTGTCTGCTTCAGAGCTCAGGAACTGTGTGAGAGTCGAGGTGGCCGTCCTGGGTTCCCCTTCCCTGATAGTCCGTACGGTCTCTGTGGACGTAAACCAACACTGAAGAAGAAGAAGAAGAAGAAGAAGAAGAAGAGGATGGGAGCGTCAGCAGAGTCCAGGAGCTGTGTGAAAGTCGAGGTGGCCGTCCTGGGTTCCCCGTCCCTGATAGTCCGTACAGTCTCTGTGGACGTAAACCAACACTGAAGAAGAAGAAGAAGAAGGGGATGGGAGCGTCAGCAGAGTCCAGGAGCTGTGTGAAAGTCGAGGTGGCCGTTCTGGGCTCCCCGTGCTTAATAGTCCGTATGGTCTCTGTGGGCGTAAAGCAACCGTGAACTTGAACTCTGGAGTGTGGCTGCCGGTGCTGCACGGGCACTAGTGTTGATTCTCGCTCCCAGATTGTACACCAAATCCTGATTTACACACACCCGCACACTCACACTGACGCACGTTCGCACACACGCACGCACGCACGTACACACACACACACACACACACACACACACCACACAATACACACACACACACACACACACACGCACGCACGCACACATGATACATACGCACGCACACACTGACGCGCGCGCGCACGCACACACACACACACACACACACACACACACACACACACACACACACACACACACACACACACACACATATAGATATTTGCAGCATCGATCAGACTTGTGATCCTCGCAGCATTGCTGTCACGCTCACAAAGAGTTCAGATGACGAATGGCCGAAGGAATGAAGCTTGACCGAAAACGTTTTGTTTTAATAAAAGGGACTTTGATTCTTCTTTCAGACGGCATTTACATGAAGTACTAAGCAAGAATATTGGTAGGTAGGTAGTGTTGCTTAATGTCCTCAGATGTCAGTTGACATATTAGGGACAAGCTGAGACCAATGCCGAAGCATGGTTCAATATAGCTTTACGTCCACGGAAACCAGAAGGCTCGTTAGGACGGACAGCCCAGGACGGCCACCTCGACTCTCACACAGCTCCTGAACTATGAGAATATTGTTGTTGTTGATGGCTTTTATAGCGGCGCTATTCTCTGCTCTCGAGAAGACTCACCGCGTTCTTGTCCAGTGTGACGGTGAATGAGTCTCACTGTAACCTTTTTATAGCGCGTTTTTTGAATATCCACTGAAGTGGTGTGCTTACAGCGCTGTTTGGTTGTTACATGGCTGGTGCCACGTGAAGCTGCTGTCGTCTAGGCGCACGTTCTGTGTACACCATACAACCATGCACCACGGTTTGCAGTGTCACTTCATGCAAAGCCACGTACGAAGGGTGCGTGCGTGTCTAGCTGCAACCAGCCACCTGCGCTTTTGGCAGAATGACAGGGATCTTTTACGTGCTACTGCGGTAACACGGGGGTGGAACGGATACCGAAACAAGAGTCAGCACAGAAAGTTGACCCTGGATAAGACAATTCTCCCGCCGCTCCTGCCGGGACTCGAACCGGCGACCTTCTGATGGGCTATACTGGGCTATACCCGCACACTCCGAGCATCGCTTTCCGGCACCTTTCTCGAAGGAAGGATGTCGTAAACCAGTGCTTGGAGTTTGTACACCCGCTTCCTGGCTGCCACGTAGTTAGGGGAGTCTCAGGCAACAACAACATCAACAACAACAACAACAAAGCAGCATGGCAAGATGGTGTAGGCCCTACCAAAAACTCCAAAGGCTGTTGAAGAATTTGTGTGTCTAATGATCGGCTGTCTGGGCGGAAAACTATCGTAGAACTTATTCGTAGGGTGAGCAGTAATTTAAGACTAAGGTGCACAGCCCGAGTCGTAGACTAAGTGCAGTTCCAGTTCCTGTTTAATACTAGTCTTAAGGTTTAAGAGAAGGCGCTGTACAAATAAAACATTCGACTCTAAATCGGACATTCATTTTGTGTGATTGGAATCTGAAATAAATATGTCTCGTGTGTGTGTCGTATGTCCATGTGCGTGCGTTTGCATGAGTGCAATGTATCATATAGATAGTCGCCGAGGTTGATTTTCTTTAAACCGTTTTTTGTTTAGTTTTTCATCGTTTTTTTCTTCTCCTTTTGTTGTTGTTTTTTGTTTTTGTTTGTTGTTCTCTCTCTCTCTAATTTAAAAAAAATCTATTTTTCCTTTTTACATTTTTTTAAAAATAATCCTTAATTTCGATTATTTTTGTATATATATAAGGATACTTACTTGCCAGTGACATTAAACTGTGCACAGGAATTTGTCTTGGTGACGTGTATATTTATATCTAGCTGAAGCACTGGAGCTCTGTGAAGTGAGTGCACAAGCGCTTCAAATGGAATACCTGGGGTTTTTTTTGGGTTTTTTTTTTTAAATATTTTTGTTTTTACAGTGGGCATTAGGTGTTAGATGTAACAAGTATCGGGTGATATGAGCCAGCGTATCACTAGAATTACAGCACCTGTAATACAAACCACACCAACCATACGCTCTTAGATCTCAAGTTATGTATCAACCTCTTGCGCCACTCCCCCCCCTCCCCCCCCCCCCCATCTCAAGTATCTATCAACCTCTTGCCCCCCCCCCCCCCGTCAACCATTATCACTGCGACTGGCATCATTGCCAACACCACTGTGTCTGTGTGTCAGTGTGATACTTGATTCTCATTTGTCAATGGCATTTTCATCCAGATAGCCAAAAAATAAATGACTTGAGCTGAAGTGTTTATTATCATTTTGGAGTGCTTGAAGAACGCGCACACATGCATACACGCACGCGTAGGCACACACTCACGCTCCTGGACACGCTTTTCATTTTGACAGTTTACTGAAACTTTACATGTACATAATTATCTCTAGGAGGACTACAGTCACACACATTAAAACATTTTTTTCCTCATTCAGCTATAACCACCAAATGGAATGATCAGCAAAAAGGACATTCATAAATAGGTACACAAATCAGTCCATTCATCTAAAAAATAAAAATAAAAAGAGAGAGAGAGAGAGAGAGAGAGAGAGAGAGACAAGGGAAAAAAGAAGCCAGGATTAACCCAGATCTTTGATCGATCGAAAGTACACAAGTTTATACATTGAAACTTTTCACCTACTGAATGTGTTGTTGTTGTTGTTAACACCCTCAAAGAAAAGTTGAATGGGTGATTCCATTCCAGAGGTACTTACGCCTTTCTTGAACCAGAAACAGAGTAAGTAACAACATCAGGTTGCATCATGGTGTTCTTATGTTTTTGGCCCCCCACCCCCTTTTTTTTTTCTCTCTTGAAATTTTGTAACATCTGGTTGCCTCAGGATTTTCTCTCTCCCCACCCCCCACCCCTTTTTTCTCTTGAATTTTTTTGAGGTGACTTGTTCTTTAAACAATAGTATGTACTGTTGTTGTTGTGTTTAACAGCTCAACACTGTAAGCTTCACCCAGTATACATTGACAAATAGCATTTCATTGGGTGAGAGGATTCCATATGTAACCGTTTTTTTTCTTCTTTCTATATAATCTTTTTATTACCCCACCACATGGGCAGCCACACACCATCTTCAGAGGAAACACCACATGTTAGATGTAAGCACTTTACACTCTTTTACATTATGTTACCACGATTGAGTAACTTTTAATGGACTGTTCTTCCTACACCTGGCACTGACACTGAAAAGTTATGTAAACACCAAAAAGACGGCTATATACTGTATCTTATAACTGTAAGCAAATCCATCGTGGATTCTATGGAACTCTTCAGAAACCCACACACCTACATATTTTGCGTGTGGGCTCAGCACTAAAGAACAATAACAGCCTAGAGTGCTGGAAGAAGCAGAAGATAGACACAGATTGACACGCAGACATAACAAAACCACAACAGCAACAGATATAGTATCACAACAGTGATCTCTCCGCTTTCCTTGCAAGACCACATCATCGCAGCCGCAGGTATCACAAACACAGGAAACAGATAACGTTGAAAATACTCTTTGATTTCTACAGAATGGAAATGGGTTACCTGCCTGAAAGTGTTCCAGAAACGTTAACAGCTAAAAGCACGGGCGGTTTTAATCCACCATTAATACTGTACCCCCAATAGCAGGGGCAGCAACCCAATTGTGACAGCACACTTGCTACTCTTTCAGGACTTGCACTAGGAAATGGAAAACTGGACTGACTCAAAGAAGCCCTTCTGCAAGTCAGAGGAGAAACTAACAAAGTTGTCAGAGTACGCACGTGCAAAAGAACTACTGGTTATTCTTTCAAAAGCTGTGCTGAGAGATTTGGATGGAAATCTTACTGTTACAGAAAATGTGCATTTGAATCAATAAACCGGTCTGAACCATGCATAAAACTGGAATACGTACATGTACTGATAATGACAGATGCTAACTGATGTTGTCTTCTTCTTCTGATTAAGCAAACAAAGTGGTAGTGGGGGAAAGAAAGAAAAAAAACTGCATAAATCAACCAACCAACTAACCAAATGTACATACATGCATCAATAATGAGAATCAATAAACACACACAGGTTTTCCGACTCACATACTCCCTACCCCCTCCAAAAGAACACCAAAAAAGACACCCCACAGACATCAAACCATGTCAATGTCCATTCAACTTCCACACAACTTCAGGCCTTCTCAAAAACCTCTGCCTCTCTTGAAAAAGAACAAGAGGGAAAGAAAAGGCTCTAAACTGACCAATTACACAAACATGTGTGCACAAATTCAACTGACCACATATATATATATACATAAAAACTAAACAAACAACTGAACTCTTCCAGTTGTCCTGTACAACCCTTTCTTACACCATATTGTTCATGGAAATCCATCCTCTTATACACTTGAGCACTAGCACCGCTTGCACTTTCAGCAGTCAAGTCAGCGGTACCCAGGAACTAACCCACTGACTAACTCGAACTACATTTCTTTTTCAGGACTGAAAACCTGTAACTGTATCCACAGAAAACACAACAACCCTTCCTCATTCAAAACAAACTGACTACAGCTGAAGTTCAGTACTTCATGTCACAGTCATGTGAAGTGGACTGTACTCTGCATCTGTGTGCCAAACAAAACAAAACACAGGTGAGTAGTTGTCACTAGCTAATCCATAAGTGGCAAATTATAGCAGGTTTCAACAAATAAATCTGTAGTTGTAAGCATAGATGACAGTAGTCAGAGCCTCTGCTAGACTGTTGAGACTATCAGTACGCAGTACCGGCAACAAAGAAATATTCCGGTCCCATCCCTCAGTCAACCAGTACAATCTTTCTGCTGAAAAAGTTAGCTTTATCAACGTTTTTCAGCATGTGTAGGTGCCACTGACGTTTGATCTAGAACTAGTTTCCGAGTAATGACGTGCACGTTCTTCAATGCTGATGTGGGAAAAACAATTGATCGTGTACGGACGACTCACCCGTTACAGACTGTAATCAAACCCAGTTTTGTTGCGAACGGCAGTGAAAGTTTTCACGTTCACTGTTTTGCTTGCTGAACATTGCTGGAAGTGATCTTGTTTAGGGGGAGCTTCCACTTGCTTCAGGACCCAGGGCACAGAGTATGATCTCTAGCATGTCGCACAAAACACTCAGTTCCAGCTGGCACTTGGTACCGGCGACTATATTTTTTACCGGTACTGGGAAACATTTACCGGTAAAAACCGGCATATGCCGGTCGAGCGGAGGCTCTGGTAGTGTTCACCTTTCTGAGCAACAACAACTAGGTCAACTTCACTGAACGCAAGCAGAAGCTTTGAAAACATTCTCTTCCTTTCATACACTCCCAAGACATCTCCTGATCTTTTTGAAGTAAACATTTTTCACGACGACTGCAGAGCGAACCTTTCGTCCAAATAAACAGTGCAGCTACACATTTTTCCAAATAAAATTCAAACTGCCACTCGTCCACACTTCATCTCCCAACCAGACAGATGCCTACGCTCGCACACACAACACAATCACTCCACCTGGCCTCAATAACTAATCCTTCTTGAGTCGCTGGCTGGTCATGCGGTAGATGATGGAGTCACGACCGGGGTCGATGTTCCACATGCCATACGAGATGATGAAGATGGTGACGATGAGGAGGATGCTCATCCAGAGGATGATGTTGAACATGGCCGGGAAGTCGTCATAGTAGTCCCATGCCAGGTTGTAGTTCGAATCACTGCTCTGATAGCAAAGAAATGGGGAAACGATAAGCAAACACACTTGGACTGCAGTTGACTCTAGTTGCACCAGTACATGCATTTTGGAATAACATCTTCTTAGTTGGGTACTTAAAAAACAAACATGAGAGGAATATGAACCAAAGCAGAGTTGCTAATTCCAAGGCACCTGGCAACAGACTTCAACAAACTATGTTACAGCACACAGTCACACTCCGAGCATCACTTTCCAGCACCTTCCTCCAAACTCTTCCAGAATTGGTTATGCTACTGATGGGGCACTCTTTATCTCTGCACAGCTGTCCACTGATGCTGCCAGCACCCGCCGAAAGGTTTCAGCACTAATAAGACTGTGGAAAACAGCACAGCGTCGAAGCATGCATGTAAGCATGAAGTGGTCTGCCCGAGTAAAAAAAAAGAAGAAAAGTTTGGTTTCATTTGTGCTGGCATAAGCAGCGTAGGCAGTTATAAAAGAAATGCCTGATATAATTTGACTTGTCTGTTACAAATTTACTCCCATATGAGCACTAACAAAAAAATGTCCTTTAGCTGACAGTTTTTCAAGACCTGTGGCGTAATCAATGGTGACAGTGGTTGGAGGAAAGCTGTCGCAAGCCAGTGCTTGGAGTTTGGCACACACTATGACTGCACGCTACCAGGACGTACCAAGATTGGGGAGACGGTCTCCAGGAGACTGCGTGACTTGCGCACCAAGGGCTTCTCTGGGGCTGGCACCGTCAAGACCTCCACCACCACGTTGTCCTTGTACAGCTCACGGAAGTCTTTCGTCACCTGGTGTGTGACAAAAACCGCACAACCATGAAGAGAAAGACCTGCTACAGTGAAAGACCAGCTACAGTTGTCTGCTAAGACAATGTCCATCATCTTGAAAATGAAATTGCATTTGTTCTTTTTCGTCGCGCTGATATAACGACACTGGTTGACTGGGCGTAAAACACCAAGTTACTTACTTACTCTTCTTCTTTGACGGGAGGGAGGTGGTGGGGTGGAGGAGGGGGAGGGGAGGGGAGGGGGGCACCTGATTCAAATGCGAAGGTTCAAAACCTTTGGTAGATATAAGTGTCAAGGGAAGGGATTTAGGCTGTCTCTGAAGAAAACAATTTTAAATTCCTGATAGCTCTTGGGAGGGACCAGGGCAAGAGTGCAAGAAAGAGACAGCAAACTGAAGAGACAGACACAGACACTGAGACAGACAAAGCAAGAAGACAGACAGAGGCAGTGAGAAAGAAAGACGGTCACACAGAGAAAAAGCAGTGGATGTATTTAGTTATTTTACGCTACTCTCCCTTTTATTGCTTGTCCGAGATGAACTGCTGATGGAAAGAAGTCTGAAGAAAAGGGCCTGTAGAATGAAGACTGTTGAAAGAAGTGTGAAGAAAAATGTCTGTGGAAAAAGTAAGAAGAATGAAGTGTGCAGAAAGTAGAAAGAAGTGGTATACAGAAGTGTGAAGAAAGAAGTCTGTACAAAGCAGTCTGCAGAAAAAAAGAAGTCCATGGAAAAGGTTTGCAGAAGGAAGTCTGTGGAAGAGTTCAATCAAAACCACGAGTTAACATCTAGCTCTAAATGTGATCGATCCTTACCATGTCTATGAACTGGGAGACCATGTGATGGGCATCTTTGGCCTGGTCCGAGTCAGGGCCGTGAGAGTCGGACACAGACTTGAGTCCAGTGATGACAAAAGAGAACAAGTCTGGCGTCTTCCTGGACATCATTTTTTCCCCATTCTTCAGCTGCACACACACACACACATGGGTCAAAATCCAGTACTGCTGAAACCATTTGGAATCAAACACAGTTAGCAATAGGTTCAGAAACAACACCTTCACTGTTGTGCCCAACTGCCTGGCTTGCAAGCAAAAACAACTAAAAGTGATAATGAGACTTTAACTGGAGTTCAAAAGTTCAATGAAATGAAGTGACTTACAGCGCTAAGTACGTGATCCACCATCTGCATTTCCGCCATCAGGGTCATGTCAGGCGTGTGGCTTCGGTTCAGTGACCCAGCACTAACTCGCGACAGCACAGAGTCACCGTCGAGCAGACGATCGGCAAGAGACCTCATGGAGCTGGGCAGTTTGCGGAACATGTCGTTTGGGGTGTTCACATCAAACAGCTGGAAAGCGAAATTATTGTTACAGCTAACTCTGTGTTCCTCAAATGCACACGCACAAACACACACAAGTGCACACAGAGGCTCGCTCACACACACACAAACACTCTCTCTCCAAAAAAAACACCTCAACCTTTACACACAAACAGTCAAACTCAAAACACTCATTTCAACAATTGGCAACATATTTGGAGTTGCCTCCTGCTGCCACATCATTTCCCCCAAAACACCTCCCCCCCCCCCCCCCATATACATACACACCCACACACAAACAACCATCTAATTTACACCAAAATATTTTGCGTGTAAAAAAAAAAAGGTTCATAATATATTCTATTGTATGCATGTTGTTATGGGTAACTGAGTGGGAGATGTGCACCCTGATTCACCATTCTCAGGTAAACGCACTATCAGTTTAAATCTGCCGATGGAACCTATTGCGTGTTTTGGGCTTTTTGAAATATATTTTGTTACCGCAGTCTCAAATGTTGAAACCTACGTTGGCGTCAGCCATCAGGTCCACCATGAGGGGCTGGTGATCCATGAAGGTGGACTGGATCCTGTTCATCAGTGGACTCATGTCAAGCAGAGGCAGATCCTGCCCAAGTGAACATCATCATGTCAGTCTCGTTCACAAGGAAAAACGAATGTGGGGTGGACTGTGTTCACCCACAGCTCAGGTCAGACTGAAGCGGCAGTGGACCCTGTCTAAATGAACACCATCCTACGATCTTTCTCATCTGGGTCAAGGTGAAGCAGCAGTGGACCCTGTCTAAATGAACACCATCCTACGATCTTTCTCATCTCGGTCAGACTGAAGTGGCAGCGGACCCTGTCTAAATGAACACCATCCTACGATCTTTCTCATCTGGGTCAAGGTGAAGCGGCAGTGGACCCTGTCTAAATGAACACCATCCTACGATCTTTCTCATCTGGGTCAAGTGAAGCGCAGTGGACCCTGTCTAAATGAACACCATCCTAGATCTTTCTCATCTGGGTCAAGGTGAAGCGGCAGTGGACCCTGTCTAAATGAACACCATCCTACAATCTTTCTCATCTGGGTCAAGGTGAAGCGGCAGTGGACCCTGTCTAAATGAACACCATCCTAGATCTTTCTCATCTGGGTCAAGGTGAAGCGGCAGTGGACCCTGTCTAAATGAACACCATCCTATGATCTTTCTCAAACTTTTCTCTGGGTCAAGCTGAAGCAGCAGTGGACCCTGTCTAAATGAACACCATCCTACGATCTTTCTCATCTGGGTCAAGGTGAAGCGGCAGTGGACCCTGTCTAAATGAACACCATCCTACAATCTTTCTCATCTGGGTCAAGGTGAAGCGGCGGTGGATCCTGTCTAAATGAACACCATCCTATGATCTTTCTCATCTTTTTGACTGACTAACAGCTGAAATGAAAGAGGATTAAATTAAATTGTATGTTGTTTTTATAAACATAATTACGTGAATTAAGTTGTGTTCATCATCGTGCTCTTAAATCTGACATAAAAAATAAAAAAAATTAAAAGAACAAAAAAAAGGGAAGGGGGCGCTAAGAACTGATAAATTCACTCCATTTTATAGTACCTGCCACTCATAAGTCTTCTTTGTCAATGGAAACAAGTTACATTTTATTAAAATGCATCCCACAGTTGAATAATTTGAAACAACTGTGTGGTTTTTGTGCTGGGTGTTATTTTTTTTAACAATGTGCTACAAATAACAGGGCAAGCTGCAGCATCCATTCCCATCACCTTCAGATTCCACAGGGAAATGAGCAGAGGTTTATCTGTGGGAGGCATTGCTCTGTAACTTTCTAGCACTTTATGAATTCAAGATTCAAGATTACTTTATTATCTCATCAGAGAAATTAAAATGAGGCTGAACATTAACCACATCACAGTACAGAATAAGATATATATTGTATATTTTAAAACTCAAAGAAACATTTATTGAAAATACAAAAGTTACATAATAAACAAACTAGTAATTTACGTAATTTACACACACACACTGCTTTGGCGTTTGAATGGATTTATCTGTTCAGAAATGTTATGTTTTGTTCTGCAGTCAATCGCATTTCTGAACAGATAAACCTCACTGTATTAGATTTAGGTACGCGAAATTGTCTACCAGATGGAAGAAGCTCATAATGTTTAGCAAGGACATGGCTGTTGTCATCTCCAATCACCCTAGCCTTCTGTACCACACAATATTCATACAACTGACTTAATTGTTCTTAATGAATGCCTTCTTCTTCCCTCGAGTGACCTCCTTCATTATACTGAAGATTATGTCACTGTTAGGGGTTGCCCAGCAGTAAAAACAACAACAAACAAACAAAAACTCTTACAAACAAACATTCATAGAGTTTTGAGTGTCCCACCAGCATTTAACATCTCTGACTAAGCCAGTCTGGGTACCATTGTGGTCACCGGGGGGTGAACTCGAACTGGCACAGCCCTAGCCATTACCAACACGGTGGGGCCCTCTTGTGGGTACTGATTTTTGGAGATGTGATCAGAAAGACTCAAGGGTGGGTGCAGCACCCACATCCTCATTGAGGTCATTCCAATCCTTGACTGTGTTGGGGGAAAAAGGGAGAATTTCCTGTAGTCTGCATGGTGGGATGGCACTGGGTGCAAGACACAACAGGAACGACAGGCTCTTCTAACACTGATCTGAAACAGACCGAGGCCCAGAGCGCTTGTGCAGAATCAACACACAAGGGAGTTAATTAGTGCTCGAAATACATGAGTACAACAACAAAGACCCGAGTCACCTACTGTAACTCTCAGCTGGCATGTGTGTAAATACAACATTATAAGGTACATAAACTCCACCAGAGGTACATCCTCAAGAAAGGATGTTGTACCTGTGTTATGTATTTTGAGCGCTAGTTAACTCCCTTGAGTGTTGATTCTTCTAACAGGTCTTTTTGCGGTTAACAGGGATAAGTCAGACTGAGGACAGGACAGCAGTACCACTTACCACATCCACAGGGAAAGAAGCCTTGCTTTCAGGCTTGATGTGGTTCACCGATGACTTGGGTGTGACCACAGTCAGCAGAACATTGGCCTTTGGGCGCTTGAACATGGACCCGCACATCATACCTGGCCATGACGACTTCTGGAGGGGAAACGGATGAGAAAGCAAGGTGAGGCTGATCTTGTAAAGAGCAGAGTGCTCACCCTTGTCAGTGAGATATGGCACTATAAAAATGATCACTATTATTATGATTATAAAGACAGTGATACAGCATAACTTTTAGTACTGGACATGAAAAGCTTCAAGAATCAGATAAACCACTTAACAAGTGACAGCGGTACATTTACAGCAGAGGCACAGTTCATGTGTGTATTTTTTTAAACCATGAGACACTAAACAAAACTTACCAATGGAATGCACAATTTTATTCAATTGTTGAATGCTTTATTGTAAAATGTATTTAATGCTTTACGTAGATGACAAACCAGATGGAAATTTCTCTACACAGAGAAAATACAGTTGTATTGTAATGACAAAGAATTATAGTCACTCAAGTTACTGACAATGAAATGTTTTTTTCACAGGTACTTTTGTAAACATTTGGACACTAGAATAGGCACAGCATTAACAGTCCAAACCAGAACTCCAAATATTAAGTTACATATTAATATTTATGACTCAAAGTTATTTCCAGGGTTTCTGGTTTTGGGTGTGCTGTATCAATTTTTAATTCCTGAATTTCTGAAAAGTCAAGTGAAACATGACACAGAAGTCTTTTTTGTCATATCAGAGTGCATGCATCGGCAGAAGGCCTTTATACATGCCTCAGTTGACCACGTGCTTTGTTGTGGGTGTAAGGAGTGACTTAGTTTGCTGGGCCTGTTCATAACCACATGTGACATGGGTGATCTGGTGGAAATGTGGTGCATCACACTCTGTTGAATGAACTTAGGTTTATGCATCTGTATGCTGCTTTCTGCGGTTGATTTATTAATTTTTGGGTCCACTTTTCTTTGTGTTTGTAATTTAAACATGCCACATTGCTTAATCCATTCTGATAGCCCGCTGGTTTTGCCCAGAAACTGTTGAAGCGAAGTGGAAAAAGGTTGTCAGCCATTTTGGATTTTGGCAACGAATGTCACAATTTGGTACACAGCTTCGGAGAATGACCCATGTCACCCAAAGAAGTAAACCCTAGCACTGTGGTTGTGTAGTAGTAACAGAAAATGTGGAAATTTATACAAACAGCCAGGAGGGTTGAGAAAAACAAACAAACCTGAGAGTCTGACAAGCCTAAGGTGTTACTGATAACGTTTGGAACATCACTGGCAGAGAGCGGCTTGGACTGCTGCTGAATGGAAACGTAGGATGGAGCGTGGGTCAGGATCAGCTGCTGGGCCAAGCTGCCCGTCACCAGACCTGCAATCACATGACAGATCTATACAGTTTCAGTGGAACTGGGATCACAATCACAGTATTCATGCAGAGCTCATTAGGGTTCCACACACTTGGCCAGTTTGCTGAGCCAAGGCACATGTCACCAGACTGGCAAACGGATGGAAGATCTCTCTCTATATTATATATAGTCACAGTGGAACTGAGCTCATAATCACAGTATTCATGCAGAATTCATTAGGGTTCCACACATGTGGCCAATTTGCTGGGCCAATTTGCCTGTCACCAGACCTGCAAACAGATATCTACACAGTCACAGTAGAACTGAACTCACAGTTGCAATATTCACACAGAACTCATTAGGGTTTCACACACTTGACCATTTGGCTGGGCCAATCTGCCTGTCGCCAGACCTGCAAACATTTGACAGATATTTATACAGTCACAGTGGAACTGAGCTCACAGTCACAGTATTCATGCAGAGCTCATTAGGGTTCTACACGCTTGGTCAGCTGTGTCAGTTTGCCATGCTGCTGTGGACAGATCCTTGGACTAAAAAGAGTGTAACTGGCCTCTGACTGACATGTCTGAGGTGTGTTTTACTTGCCGTTAGCTAATCATAGCCTGTGTACAAACATCTCTGTACACAAGCCCGTGGGCTGATCAAGTATTGTAAATGTAATGTAAACAGAGAAAGCATCCATGCTGTTTTTAAAAACAATGATCAAGCGCCTTGGGTCTTTGCACTTCAAAGTACAACTACAAGTTTGAACACATATTACATTGTTTACTCCTCTGGTCTAACTCTAAGGGGCATAGCTATCTCAGTATCTGGCTGAGAGCAAGAGGTCAGTTGGTGTGTACATGCCGATGTCCATATAAAAATAACTTTAAGAAGAAAAAGAAGAAGAAGAAAACCCAAACAACAACAAGTGAACAACAAAACAAAAACAAACACACACACACACACACACACACACACACACACACACACACAAAGAGGAAATAGTTCATCAAACATTCCCCCATATAATCCTCAAAGTCACATGCAAGGAAAAAGCAAGACACTGATCCACAGGAACTGTATCCTATTCCTACTGTAGGCTGACACTGTAACTGAATTTTTGATAACTACTCACAGACTTGTAAGACTAAGAGACCACGTGTTAAAAACAAAAACAACAGAAAACAAGCGAACAAATAAATAAATAAACAAAAAACCCAAACAAACAAAGAAAAATCCAACAACAACACACACAAAATCACAAATGCAAAAAAACACTACTGTCTTTGTCAAAGGTTAAAGTACTGTGTTAATTGGCCTCTCAGTCCAAGAAGTGAAAGCAGATTAACCATTTTTTATTTCTCACTGTCTCAGTATCATTCTCATGGAACCTTGTGAGATAATGTTATACTTCAGGTACTTGTACGGTTGTAGCCATCAGCGATATAGAGTAAGACAATGCCAAGCTTCAGTCGTCTCCCGAGTCTGTAGTCAGTGACAGTGCTCAAGTGGTCAAAACTCAAATGAAAATAAGAATTGAGATATATATATAATAATTAATATACAAAATAGAATAGGATTAATTTCTTATCTTGTCAGTATTTCAATTAGAACTGTAAATATGACTTGAAAGAGAGCTCCGAAAAGCCCATTTCCATCTTCTGTCCAACCCCCATAAATTTATTAATGATACAGTACCAAATTAACCTTTCCCTCACTGCCGGTCGTCATCCGTCTGCTCTGTCGACGGTCCCCTGCTTCGGCGAAACGAAATTTAATCTTCTACTTAACTCTCCACCTCGAGTCAATCTTTCATTAAATCGATCCCCACTAATTGACGAAATCACCAGTATCGTAATAATATGTTGCTTCTAAAGGCTGTGTACTTTAGAAATAAATCTGTCTGCAGATAATCACGAGTGATCAAAATACAGTGACGGATAAAGCAGTGACCAGTGTACACAAAATTCCTGTCAACAATTATTTTCCGTATGGAAACATTATCTGTTAAACGAAGATGGCATCATGAACAGCTTCGGTTAACCAGAGTAACAACAAGTTACATGGTAGACAAAAAACAAATCTTACCACACAGGACGGCTGTCAGGATCGAAGCCGTAAACGCCATTTTCATTATGACGAATCATGTGACTTATGGGGGACACAATTCGACAGCTCAGTAACTTCCCCTACGTCGTCTGCTCTCTTGTTATTGTGTGCTATAAAGTAAAAGATCACAGACATAGTAGAATAGAATAATCATTTTATGTCTGTGGTAAAAGATGTGCGCCATCTCGCCTTTTACAGAAGCGAGTTCTTAGAATTTGGTGCAGATATTACTGCACAAAAACAGCAATGATTATTAAATTGATCCCCTTAACTCTGGCCGTTATTTTAATTTTATTTTTTAATGACATCGGGGCTCAGCCCCAGGGATCACTTCGTTAGCCGGGCTGACCTAGTCCTCAGACATGAAAAGAATACTGCAGGTTTTTTTTCCCCTCAGTTCTTCAGCGGTTTGCAACAAGGAATAATTAACTCTTTCGATCATGCCATTTAATTAATTTTAGTTCATCTCATTCATTCTCCACGTACATTCCCTTATGTCATCAGTGTGAGCTAATGCAAGTTTCTGAAGCCGGTTGGAAGAAAAAGAAGAAGAAAAAGAAGACACTGGCTTAATTGTTTTGCACCTCAACCAAGAATCGTATAGGTTACACCACAATGAGCTACACTAAGCCACGTTATCTTAGAGTTATGTCCCTTGTCATATACGGCGGTCGACGTAAACACGCTTCAAAAGTTGTGCATGGCAAAACTGGTGCGTATGGGTATTTGCTGGAAACTGAGAGCTGTATGAAAATATGCTAATTGATTAGGATGCCAATTAGAGCTGAAACTTAACATTTCATGGCTGTTTTCGATAGGTGTTATAGCTGTAACAGCGCGCTTGGTGGTGAATGCCGTGAATGTGCTCACAGACTGACACTGACAGTCGCCAAAACTGTTATCAGACAATGACGGTCGTTTCGTACTGCATTCTCGGAAAAGAATACATTTAATGTAAAAGAAAACAGCATGCCATTTTGTTTTATTCTAGTGTAACAGTGAAATACATCCGCGGTTTAACCCAGTCACCCCCCCCCCCCCCCCCCCCCCCCCCCCGCCAAAAAGAAAAAAGAAGAAAAGAAAATGTACACGGTCTCTTGTCTGCATTTTTCAGGATGGGTGGCAGTGTTAAGTATTAGAACAGCTGTTAGCTACGTACCCACTTGTTAAAAATCATAGCTCTTCCGAAAATGAGACAGATTTTTATATTTTTATTTTTTCTAGTCAGGGGAGCAATAAGTGAATAACATTAATTGTAAATGGACATTGTTTTCCAAAGAAAAACCTGAGACCAAAGGCAGGGAAAGAAAACAGTTAAAGCCACCACACAGCCTGCAGTAACGTTTCTGCTGCAGCACTAACTATGAAAACAACACATTCTTTCCAGGCACAGTCAGAGACTGGAGTGAGCTTTCTCCAGAAATAGTACAGTCTTCCTCCCAGGGCACCTTCATTTTGAGGGTGTCATCATACCCACAGTTACAGTACACTGTACAGACCCCCACCTCCAGCTCCACCCTCCCCCCCTCCCTGCCCACCTTTCCTCACACACACCTTTTTTTCCCCTACTGTGCAGACCTTCAAAAATGATGATAATGGTCAGATTTCTCAGAATATTGACCAACAGAAGAAGAAGAAAGTATTTTTTGAACATGTAAAGTGAATCTGACAAAGTTAATGCCATTGAGTTATAATACTGCCAGCCATGAGCACAGTGAATTCATCACCAACTGGAAATGTTATTCTTTGCCTGCTTTTGCTTTTGACTGACTGACTTTATGGTTCATCACTGCAAATACTCTAGGTCTCACTGACTTTATGGTTTATCACATCACTACAAATACTCTAGAGTCTAGGTCTCACTGACTTTATGGTTCATCACTGCAAATATTCTAGGTCTCACTGACTTTATGGTTCATCACTGCAGATACTTTAGGTCTCACTGACATTATGGTTCATCACTGCAAATATTAGAGGTCTCACTGACTTTATGGTTCATCGCTGCAAATATCCTAGGTGTCACTGACTTTATGGTTCATCACTGCAAATACTCTAGGTCTCACTGACTTTATGGTTCATCACAGCAAATATTCTAAGTGTCTCTGACTTTATGGTTCATCACTGCAAATATTCTAGATGTCGCTATTGTGGTGAGGGGGAGTGGAGAGTGACAAAAAAGTATGACACATTGACTGGAACAGTTCAAGAATGGGAACACTTGCAGTTTCCTCTGGGAGGTTGTTCCATACAACAACCACACTGATTAGGAGAGGAAAGAGGTGTGGTGGTGTGTGTGGGGGGGGGGGGGTGGGGGTATTTCCTGTTGTCAATTCTTCAATGTGACCACTATCAAATGCTATTATGTTAACCACCTTTGTTCATTTTTGCTGTCAGCTGGGATGGTAGGAAAGATTAACTTAATTATTCTGCAGCTCTTTTTGATTTCAATCCATGTGTCAAACTGAATATGACCAAATACTACTGAGGCATTAATTACAATCCTTTGATTTGATCCACAGATTCAGAGAAACTGATGGTATTGGAGAAAGACAAAGAAGATGTCGCAGTTTCAGTTCACCAAAGCTGTAACAGATGTGACACGGATGGACGGCCCTCTGCAGAATGCCCCCCTGCCAAGGTGGCAGAGGAAAGCCCAGGAAACACTGTTGCGAATACACCCCTCTGACAATGGTGTTACTCTTTATTCAGTTGACTGTGGTCTGCCTAGTATCTGGTCTGCAGTGTAAACCTTTGATTATGTGGTGTGAATGTGATAGTGTGGTTCAGCTTATTTTGTCAGGTGTAAGTTTTGGTTGCTATCGTATTCATAATATATATTCCACTCGATACACATAATGTATCCACTCTGGCCTTCGTCAAATACACATAATGTATCCACTCTGGCCTTCCATCATCTTCACTGAACTGACGATAAAAAGTTCAAAGCAATGCTGCCAGTCTTGTCCTCCACAAATGAAAATCTGACTACATTAACTTCCCTCAGATTGCTTTGCTTTGTGATTTGATAACCTTTTCACCTTGATAATAATGTGTTTTTTTAGACTGACTGGGTGTTCTTAAATTTATACGAAGAACCACTCAGGCAGTCAGGACTTAAATCTTTTGCTTCATTTTAACCTTCTGTTTTGTAATTATTGTTTTATTGATCCTATTGCCTGAGTCTAGTCTGCTTTTGCTTGGAATTGGTGTTAATGGCATTCACTTATATTTTTGTTTAGTTCGGGTTTACCTGTCATTAGCATTCTTTCTTTTTGTTCTCGGTAGGCATATCCTCTCCAATGAAGCCACAGAATTTCACTGGAAGGACTCCTGGTAAAAACTGCCGAACACCGAGTCGTGCGAAAACCCCCAGCAAGAATGCAGTCACCCCTGGCACTGGCAGCAACTGCAAGACACCCAAGATGACACCTGGTAAATACCTGACAGGGAAGACGCCCAGTAAGAAGTCGGCCATCACACCAGGCAGGCAACAAGACAGGTGTGTAGTCTTATTCTTTTACAGTGGCTTGTATTGACAGGTGAGGCTTTGTCTTATAATGGCTCATGTTGACAGATGTGGCTTTTGTCTTATAGTGGCTTATATTGACATGTGTGGCTTTGTCTTTTAATGGCTTATATTGAAAGGTGTAGCTTTAAAAAAAAAAAACTTTTATTTTGTTATATATATATATATATATTTTTTTTATTAACTATGATTTACAATGGTATGGCTTTGTCTTTCAGTGGCTCATAGTGACAGGTGTGGCCTTTTCTTATAATGGCTCATATCAACAGGTGTGACTTTGTCTTATAGTTATAATGGCTCATATCAACAGGTGTGACTTTGTCTTATAGTTATAATGGCTCATATCAACAGGTGTGACTTTGCCTTATAGTTATAATGGCTCATATCAACAGGTGTGACTTTGTCTTATAGTTATAATGGCTCATATCAACAGGTGTGACTTTGTCTTATAGTTATAATGGCTCATATCAACAGGTGTGACTTTGCCTTATAGTTATAATGGCTCATATCAACAGGTGTGACTTTGTCTTGTAGTTATAATGGCTCATATCAACAGGTGTGACTTTGCCTTATAACGGCTCATATCAGCAGGTGTTGCTGTCTCTTATGATGGCTCCATATCAACAGCTGTTTCTTAGAATGGCTTCACCCTGATTTAACCATAATGGTTGACTGGGTGTAAAACACCAAGTTACTTACCCATAATATGAGTAAGTAACAAATATTACTCGTTTTTCAGAAGAGAGAAAAACACTCTTTCCCAGATGAGAGCCAGCAATCACACTTTCACCACCCATCCAAACTGATCCTTTAAGGAAGTAGCCTTCCCCTACAACACATTATAACCTCAAATAGCACACATTTTGAAAAGGTGGGTTCCTGGACTGTTGGTGGAATGTTTGTAGCGTTTTTCCTCTCAAGACAATGCTTTTCCAGCACTGCAATTTTTGTCCCCCCCCCTCCCCCCCCCAAAAGGACTGTCAGTGGTCACCCATGATGAGCATTACAGCATCTCATCTGTTGCAATGAAGGTTTATATCCCAAACCGAGTTTCCTCTGTTGCAATGAAGGTTTATCCCGAACCGAGGTTTCCTCTGTTGCAATGAAGGTTTATATCCCAAACCGAGTTTCCTCTGTTGCAATGAAGGTTTATCCCAAACCGAGTTTCCTCTGTTGCAATGAAGGTTTATCCCGAACCGAGTCACTACCAACCAGGACATGAGCCACTTTGCACTGCTGAACATCCGTGATGAGGAGGAAGAGGAGGGTGGAGCAAAGACGGATTATCAGCAACATCTGATGGGGGCCATGCTCCCTCGGCAGGTGCAGACCGGCACCAAAATCCTCAGCTTCAAGAACCAGTGCTCCATCAGCAGTGAGTCGGGCTTGCAGGCTGTTATTGCCTGGTGGCCTTTGTGTTGATTTAACAATACATGATAACTTTGTTGTCTCTCTGTAGAGAAATTTGCCTTTGTTTGTCCGTTGGAGCTTTGGGGTTTCCTTGGTACACCAGATTCACAGTGAGCAGCAGTTTATCACATATACATGCACGCACACGCATACATGCATGCAAGCACATGCACACACACACCCAAACACACAAATGCATATATATATATATATATGACTTAGTGCCAAAAGGTGTGCAAATGGGGGGTCCGATTTTTGACCGTCAATAAAATCCGTTTCAAACACTTTGTCTTGTTGTTGCTTTGTGTGTGTGTTCATAATTGGTCAGTATCACAGTGGAAACAATATGAGCTCCAAATCTGGAGCAGCTGGAGAAATATTATTTTTTGAGAGTGAAAAGCGCCACGAAATTCGACCCCTGAAAACGGACATGCTCACGGTGAGTGTTTTCAATGCTTTCATTCACGTACATGACGAATCAGAACATTACCTCAGTCACTGATTTGCACAGAGAAGATATCGCTTTACACAGTGCATATAAAATCGATTATCACTAAGTTTTGTTTTTGGAGTTAGAGGCTCCGAAATATCCCTCGGTCGAACGTTATGTGTGTTGAAATGTTTCATGACCAGCATCCGCAGACAATCTAGTGAAGAACGGACTTTCTCTTTCATCGAAACTTTACTCCAGTCACTGTGGTACGTCACTGCATCAGGCGCCAATGTTTTATTTTACTACCAAATGTCTGGGTAGTTTTAAAAATATATCTTGCCATTCTTCATAAAATTGTTGCAATAAATAACGTTCAACAACGTATTAAACAAGCAAAAGGAAAAAAATTGTGTTTTTGCGCTTTTGAACTACTTCCGGTCAGCCATGTTATACATCCAGGTCATTCGCTTTTAGCACATGGCCGCATGGAAGAGACGTTCTGATATGCGAAAGGTGTGTGGTAATATTTTTGAAGACCGTAACGTTCAACTTTATTTAAACGTTCATCGGAGATTTAGTCAAATCTTCCGGTTATACGATGATATTTATATGGTATATGCCGAATCTTTTAAAAGTATCTGAATGTTAGCATACAGAGTGAGTTTTTGTTGCTGTCGATCTAAAGTTTGATCAGATGCTTTCGAAAATTTGTTTTCACCGAGTTTCTTACAACATGAGTGTGTGTTGAAATCGTAATGTGCGACAGCAGATTGGTTATAAACAGTATATTCTGATCGTACTCTTTACATTTTTTGCTTGCGCTTAACGCAGTTCGTTTTGTTTACAAACTACGTCTTCAAACAAATCATCATATATGGTAGACAATTCGAATTTACGCAGGTTAAAGTCGTCAAGTTAGATGTTGAACATTATGATTACAACACGAGCTGTGGAAATAATAACGTTCGACATAGTTATAGTGACCATGCCTGCCTGCCTTCCACAGTTCTAAAAATGTAAGGTGCCGATCTTAATAGCATTATTCTTTGGCTGTGTTTTTTTTAGTAATATTTATAACGATTTTTTCTATTTATTATTATTATTTCTTTCACTTTGAAGTTAACTGTTCCACTATTTTGTCCTAGGCACCCGAGTCAACATGTCCAAGAAATGCATGGATGACAGGTTGCGTGTGTGTTTTCCTGTGACACCCAAAAGCAGCAAAAGTTTCACTCACTCTTACTTGCTCCATTTTCTCTTACAAAACACTTACTTGTTTGTTAAATAATAAGTATTATTTATTTTGTTATGAAAACAAGTACCATGTCATCTATTTAACATTATGCTATCCACTACAACAAAATAAATGCCCAAAAACTGTTCACATGGAAATAGTTATGTCTTTATACTGTCCAGTAATAAAAAGTTACTGATTTATCATTTTCATCAAGAAACAAACAGCATTGTACATCTTGTTGAAATAGTAATGTACGACATATTTCTTACATCATTTGCTGTTTATGTCAAGAAAGCTTAAATTTGATGAAAAAAAATCATCAAATCTTCCTTGTCACATATTGTTCTATTAAAGAATAACTGTTTATGTTTCAAAATGTGTTGCTTTTTATTCATTTAAAAATGTTCAAGATTGGCTGTATGTTGAACGTTATGTATTGCAACAAACTATGCGTAGCATGCTGTTCTGTGTGACACAGAACAACAACAGTTTACTTGGTAATACTCATGTGGATCACATCTTGAAAGATCAGTTGGGTTTTCACAGTTAACTGCATGATTAGCAGCACAGTGATGTGGGCTTGTTGTAATGTGTAATGTTCAACATCTTGTCACAAATCACACTGAAAGTCAAATTTCTCAGGAACGAGGAGCAGCACTGCCTTCTCCCTTCACTGGTGGATGACTTCACATGTGTTCATTCAAAAAATGCATTACTCACTCACATCCTGTCAACTTTATTTTCAGTACCTCTGTCCTCTTTTCTTGCGCACCTTTTGGCACTAAGTCATATATACACACACACTCATGCATGCAGACAGACACATGCGCATACTCACATACAGCTCAACAAGCTGAATGTGCTGTATTGTAATTTGTGTGTTCAGATCAGCCTGACACTCTGAATATGCTGCATGATTGTGTGTGTCTGTGTGTGTGTGTTCAGATCAACCCAGCAACCTGAATGTGCTGTGTGTGTGTGTGTGTGTGTGTGTGTGTGTGTGTGTGTGTGTGTGTGTGTGTGTGTGTGTGTGTGCAGCTCAGCCCAACAACGTGAAAGTGCTGTATGGCTGTGTAGTGTGTGTGTGTGTGTGTGTGTGTGTGTGTGTGTGTGTGTTCAGCTCAGCCCAACAACGTGAAAGTGCTGTATGGCTGTGTGTGTGTGTGTGTGTGTGTGTGTGTGTGTGTGTGTGTGTGTGTGTGTGTGTGTTTGTGTTCAGCTCAGCCCAAACTGAACTGTAGGCTGTGTGTTGGTGTGTGTGTGTGTGTGTGTGTGTGTGTGTGTGTGTGTGGTGTGTGTGTGTGTGTGTGTTGTGTTCAGCTCAGTAACAAGTGAAAGTGCTGTGTGTGTGTGTGTGTGTGTGTGTGTGTGTGTGTGTGTGTGTGTGTGTGTGTGTGTTCAGCTCAGCCCAACAACGTGAAAGTGCTGTGTGTGCGTGTGTGCATGCATGCATGTGTGTGTTTGGATCAGTCCAACAACCTGAAAGTGCTGTATGATTGTGTGTGTGTGTGTTCGATCAGCCCAACAACCTAAAGGTGTTGCACTGTTATTATGTGTGTTCAGATCAGCCCAGCAACCTGAATGTGCTGTACAGCACAGGTAAAATGACTGCTCCCAAGCCATCTTCCAGCATACGCCACATCCCCAGCAAGCCAGAAAACGTCCTGGATGCTCCGGTGGTGCTTGATGATTACTGTAGGTTGATTTGTACCTCCCAGTCAGTCAGTCTGTCCGTCTGTGTGTGTACCAGATAGTTAAAACTAGACAGTGAGCCTTTGCTACTGTGTACAACCTGTCACAACCATTGAGATATATATTCTCTTTTTTAAAATCATTGCTGTTATTTAAAAAAATAATTAATCATCAGTTAGAGTGATTTCTCTGACAGGATTTCTCTGAACAGATTCTCCCCCAAACATTTTTTTTTTTCAACAAGTGTAAGTAATATCACATAAAACATCAAAATTGCCTCTACAATGTCTACCTCATAATAGAGTTGACAGAAATACATAGCACCAAGGGAACAATGAAACCCTAAATACACTACAACACTTCAGTCAATGTCTTTCTCTCCACTTCCAACACACACATGCATGCATGCACTCACACACACACACACACACACACACACACTCTCACTCAAATGCATGCACGTGTACACACACACACACACGCATGCATGCACGCAGGCTCGCACGCACGCACGCTTGCACGCGTGTGCACACACACACACACACACACATGTTCTCCAATGTCCATCCTTTCTGGATCCAGACTTGCACACTCTGGACTGGTCCAGCACCAACACCCTGGCAGCTGCCCTGGGAACGGAGTTGTACCTGTGGAATGCCACAGACTCCACCATCACCTTGCTGATGAACGTGGACTCCAGCGATTACATCTCAGCTGTGTCTTGGATTACAGATGGGTCCGTCTTGGCAGTCGGTCTATCTGATGGTAATGTGCAGGTATGTAAAGTGTTTGAGTGCTTCATTAAAGGGGAAATGCACCAAAGACAGAAGTTGGCCTGAAAATGCAGAAAATTTACAATTTTTTTTCCATCTGCCTGCTTCGTTTGGTTGCTGTGTTAACATTTATACAAAAGAAGTACTTTGGCGCTTCAGTTCAGCCATGTTGATTCCATCTTCAGCAAGGAGGAACAGAAAAGAGTTGGATTATGATGTATTTGATACTTTTGCCACACATGCCAGCTTTGTTTATGATGTCACTGATACTGACAGTCTGGCACAAAATGGCAGCACTCGGGGACATGCTTTCATGTAGCGCTATTCTCCGCTCTTGAGTAAACTCGCTGCGTTTTTGTCACGTGTGATTCAAAATGAGTGACTGTAGCTTTTTATAGTGTGTTTTGAATACATAATCACCTGAAGTGGTGTACTTAAGCACTTTTTGGTTGTTACATACATGGCTGGTGCCATGTGAAACTGCTGCCATTTCAGCACATACTGTGTACACCAAGCAACCATGCACCATGTTATGTCACTTCATGCAAGGTCACATACGTATGGTGCATGCGTGTTTACCTGTAATATGCCACCTGCACTTTTGGCAGAGTGGCTGGGATCTTTTACATGCTACTGCAGTAACACGGGGGGTGGAACGGATATCAGTATTACGAGTCAGCACAGAAAGTTGACCCTGGAGAAGAAAATTCTCCTGCTGCTCCTACTGGGATGTGAACCTGTGACCTTTCAATCATGAGTCTGGCGCTCTGACCACTAAGCTGTCCCTGCTGCTTATTCCCACAGATTTGGGATGTGAACCACGGCAAGCTTATACGTACCATGGCTGGCCATGCTGGAAGAGTAGGATGCCTGGACTGGAACGCTCATGTTCTGAGCAGGTGGGTCACGTTGAAAACTTTTATCTCAACCGCCACCCTCTTCCACCTCCTCCTCCACATGATCATCAACCACTCATCGTCGACATCATCATCATTATCATCAACTCATGTGAATCTGCAGTTATGTTTCTCGACAAAATTGTGTTCCAGTGGAGATGAAGATTTTTGGTAACTTGTAAGTTTTTGTTACATTTTGGATCTGACCCCCCAACTCCCCGTTTTGTGATGACGCCAAATCCACCATTCTGTTCTAGTGGTTCTCGCACAGGCGGCATCCATCACCATGATGTGCGAGTGGCGACACACCACGTAGCCACACTAGCCAATCACTCGCAGGAGGTGTGCGGCCTACGCTGGTCACCTGATGGCCAGTACTTGGCCAGCGGTGGCAATGACAACACCGTCAACGTCTGGGACTCGACCCTGGGCATGGAGGTCGCGCCCCTGCACACCTTCACGGAACATCAGGCGGCAGTAAAGGTGAAGGCTGTTGCTGCCTTGGTTTGATGCTGTGTGCTGTCCACTGCCATGATCTGAAACAGAACGAGGCCCAGAGCGCTCGTGCGGAATCAACACACAAGGGAGTTAATTAGCGCTCAAAAGACATCACACAAACACAACAACAAAGACCTGAGTTGCCTATGGTAACTCTCACCAGGCATGTGCGTAATGTGCACCGCTGGTGGAGTTTGTGTACCTTGCATTTACAACACATGCTAGGGGAGAGTTACTGTAGGCGACTCAGGTCTTTGTTGTGGCGTTAGTGTGACGTCTTTCAAGCGCTAATTGATTCCCTTGTGTGTTGATTTTGTCCACTGCTGTGTTTGTCTGCCTGCGTGCACTTGCAGTTGCAACACATGCCCTGTTGCAAATGGCAGCAATTAAAGTAATTTCTGCAGCACAAAATCATGTCGGGAGAGACAGTCTATTATATGCATGCATACTCACGTGCGCTCACAGGCACCTGCACACGTAAAGCGACACACTATACAAAATTTACAAGCAGCATCAACAGATAATGAACAGGGGCTTGCAGCAGAGGAAGACAGTAGCGCAGATAATAAACAGGGACTTGCGACAGAGGAAAATAGTAACACAGATAATAAACAGGGACCTGCGGCAGAGGAAGACAGTAATGCAGGTAATAAACAGGGACCTGCGGCAGAGGAAAATAGTAACACAGATAATAAACAGGGACTTGCGGCAGAGGAAAATAGTAATACAGATAATAAACAGGGACTTGCGGCAGAGGAAGATAGTAATGCAGATAATAAACAGGGACTTGCGACAGAGGAAAATAGTAACACAGATAATAAACAGGGACCTGCGGCAGAGGAAGACAGTAATGCAGATAATAAACAGGGACCTGCGGCAGAGGAAAATAATAACACAGATAATAAACAGGGACCTGTGGCAGAGGAAGATAGTAACACAGATAATAAACAAGGACTTGCGGCAGAGGAAGAGTGTAACACAAATAATAAACAGGGACCTGTGGCAGAGGAAGATAGTAACACAGATAATAAACAAGGACTTGCGGCAGAGGAAGAGTGTAACACAAATAATAAACAGGGACCTGTAGCAGAGGAAGATAGTAACACAGATAATAAACAAGGACTTGCGGCAGAGGAAGATAGTAACACAGATAATAAACAGGGACTTGCGTCAGAGGAAAATAGTAATACAGATAATAAACAGGGACTTGCGGCAGAGGAAGATAGTAATGCAGGTAATAAACAAGGGCTTGCGGTAGAGAAAGATAGTGACGCAGAGCAGAAAATGTTGCTGATCTGTTGCTTTGGAAAAAGAAACGTCTCGAGATTAGATTGGAATGAGTCCAAACAGGGTTTATTTTGGAGAGAAAGGTGAAGGTCATTCCCTGTCACCATCATTAGTGTCATCACATATATGTGGAGTCACATGTAGGTATGGAGTCAGAGGTAAATATAGGAGTCACAGGTAGGTATGGAATCACAAGTAGATAAGGAGTCACGGGTAGGTATGGAGTCACAGGTAGATACAGTCACAGGTAGGTATGGAGTCACAGGTAGATACAGAGTCACAGGTAGGTATGGAGTCACAGGTATATATGGAGTCACACCTAGTATGGAGTCAGGTAGATATGGAGTCACAGGTAGGTATGGGAGGGATCTGGTTGTATGGTCATCTGTAGCTCAAAGCATTTGATAGTTTTTCTGTATTGTCATGATTATTGTTGTTTACATTTCAGGCAATCTCCTGGTGCCCATGGCAGACACGATTGTTGGCAACAGGAGGTGGCACAAGCGACCGACACATTCGGTTCTGGAACACAAGCAGCGGTACCTGTGTCAAAGCTGTTGACACACAGTCACAGGTGTGCATGTTACCTAGTAAATGGATTTTAATGTGCTGTCATCTGCACAAGGTTAGCTCAGTACAAGGTGCAGAATTAGTGTACAGAATAAGGACTCATCTGGTTGATGGTTGTAGGCGTTGTTGCAGCCAGAATCAGGCTGAATCGTATATGCCAGAGCCTACTTCCAATTCGGTTCCATTTTTCTAAAGAAGGCTGAGATCATACTGTGCAAAACCAACTCATATCTGATCTGGATCTGGGTCAGGTTTCGGCCAAATGTATCTGGTTTGGAAGCAAGCCGGTGTGCAGGGATCATTGGGCCTGGTTTCTGGCATTCCTTGGACTGAAGACTTGTTGTCTTCATGTGGGAATCCAGCCTTCTACAGTTTTCCACTTTCAGACTTGGTTGCGTTCTTCCACAGATGGCCCATATCATGTTGTGCTAAACCAGCCTGGACCAGGATTTGGTTCTGGCTGACTGTGTCAGGTTTTAGTCAAACGGATCCAGTCTGGAAGCAAGCTGGTATGCAAGAATCATCCAGCCCACTTCTGGCCAATGCTTCTGAGCCAATCCGGATTGGATGCAAATCATTTTCGGCATGTTTTGTGGGAATTGGTGGTGATTGTACAGGTTTAGGGATAAACAAGCTGTGACTTCACACTGTCTTAGTTCCTGATGTGTGTAGTCACGGGCCTGCAGAGCAAGAGACTATGTAGCGTAGACCCACAGAGATTCAACAAAGGCTATGATATTCACTGTGCCCTGAATCCAGTTCTGTTCTCCAAAACAGCAGGTGTGATGACTTCGTGGAAATGCAGCACTGAATGCTTGAGCTGGATTCCCACATGAAGACAGCAAGTCTTGAGTCCAAGGAATGTCATGTCCGTTGGCTGTTCCTGGAGCTGTTGAGATTAAATGTCATGGACAGCTGTTTCTAGGTTGATACGAGTTGCACTGGAAGTGACTGTCTTTTGGACATATGTTGCAGGTGTGTTCGGTGTTGTGGTCCAAAGAACACCGGGAGATTGTGTCGGGTCATGGCTACGCAATGAACCAGCTCAGTCTGTGGAAATATCCAGCCATGACGAAAGTCACTGACCTCATTGGTAAGTCTTGGATCTCGTTGGTCAGTATCTGATCTCATTGGTAAGCCCCTAATCTCATTGGCAAATCTCCGATCTCATTGCTACGTCGCTGTCAGTTGTAAGTCACTGATCTCACTGTCAACTGGCTGATTTCATTGGTAGGTCACTGATCTCATTAGTAAGTTGCTGATCTCATTGGTGAGTCATAGTTGTCTCACTGCCAGAGATAAGTTACTGATCTCACTGACAGCTCACAGATTTTATTGTTAGGTCACTGATCTCATTGGTAAGTTTCTGATCTCATAGGTCACTGATTTAATTAGTAGGTCACTGATCTCATTAGTGAGTCACTGGTGTCTCATTGTCAGTGGTAAGTCACTGTCTCACTGACAGCTCACAAATTTTATTGGTAGGTCACCGATCTCATTGGTAAGTTGCTGATCTCATAGGTCATCAGTTTAACTAGTAGGCCACTGATCTCATTGGTTAGCTGGTGTTTTGTTGTCAATGGTGAGTCATTGATCTCAGTGACAACTTACTGATTTCATTGGTAGTCACTGATCTCATAGGTCACTGATTTGATTAGTATATAGGTGATATCATTAATGAGTCACTGGTGTCTCACTGTCAGTGGTAAGTCATTTATCTTATCAATAGCTTACTGATTTCATGGGTAGGTCACTGATTTGATTAGTAGGTCACTGATCTCATTGATGAGGCAGTAGTGTCTCATTGTCAGTCGTAAGTCATTGATCTTATTGATAGCTTACTGATTTCATGGGTAGGTCACTGATCTCACAGGTCACTGATTTGATTAGTAGGTCACCAATCTCAATGAGTCACTGGTTCTCATTGTCAGTGGTAAGTCACTGACCTCACCAATTTCATTGGTGAGTCACTGGTGTCTCATTGTCAGTGGTAAGTCGCAGATCTCACTGACAGCTCACTGATTTCATTGGTGAGTCACTGGTATCTCATTGTCAGTGGTAAGTCACAGATCTCACTGACAGCTCATTGATTTCATTGGTGAGTCACTGGTGTCTCATGGGCAGCAGTAAGTCGCAGATCTCACTGACAGCTCACTGATTTCATTGGTGAGTCGCTGGTGTCTCATTGTCAGTGGTAAGTCGCAGATCTCACCAACAGCTCACTGATTTCATTGGTGAGTCGCTGGTGTCTCATGGTCAGTGGTAAGTCGCAGATCTCCCCTGACAGCTCACTGATTTCATTGGTGAGTCACTGGTGTCTCGTTGTCAGTGGTAAGTCGCAGATCTCACCAACAGCTCACTGATTTCGTTGGTGAGTCACTGGTGTCTCATTGTCAGTGGTAAGTCGCGGATCTCACTGACAGCTCACTGATTTCATTGGTGAGTCACTGGTGTCTCATGGTCAATGGTAAGTCACTGATCTCACCGACAGCTCACTGATTTCGTTGGTGAGTCACTGGTGTCTCATGGTCAATGGTAAGTCACTGATCTCACCGACAGCTCACTGATTTCGTTGGTGAGTCACTGGTGTCTCATTGTCAGTGGTAAGTCACTGATCTCACCAGCAGCTCACTGATTTCATTGGTGAGTCACTGGTGTCTCATTGTCAGTGGTAAGTCACTGATCTCACCAACAGCTCACTGATTTCGTTATTGAGTCACTGGTGTCTCATTGTCAGTGGTAAGTCACTGATCTCACCGACAGCTCATTGATTTCATTGGTGAGTCACTGGTGTCTCATTAGTGAGCCTCTCACCACCAACCCTCTCCCGTTTCAACCTTCCTTTTAGTTTTAACTTGCCTTTTGATGTACTGCATTAACATTTTTAGCAGTGTGTGTATGTATGTGTGTGAGTGTGTGTGTGTGTGTATTTGGAAAGGTATACGTCATAGTTAATGCCTGTGACACACAACTTCGTTGCCCTTCCTTTTAAATTTAGCTTTCCTTTTTCTTCCATATGTAGCCCAACTTTAATACTTTGAAGACCGACATTTTAATGTATGCCGGGTTATTTTGGTGTTTCCTTAATCCGTCTAACTCTGATGGACTACAGGATCTTCATCGTGCATATGTGATCTTTTTGCGTGCTCATACTTATGGGGGCCCTTGGTTTATAGTCTCATCTGAAGGACTTTTGTAGAGTCTGCACAGAATTTGACTCGGGAGAACTCTAGGGGCGGGCACAAGGCCTAGCACATAATGGTCATCCATCCATGTGGTGATCATGGCTGATTGTGCGTAATGTTTGGCTTTCAAGAGCAAGTGTTATTGGTATGACAAATATGTATGTTCAGTCTACAGTTTTTGCCGGAAAAAGGGGCAGATTAAAAAATATATTTTGACTAGTGCATACCCTATGATGAACCTTTTATCTTCCAACTGTCATGAGATTGTCTGCTATGTGATAAAATATGTCTAACCACTCTCCAGTCTTGCTTGAAACAACGCAAATTAAAAAATTTGACCAGTGCACAACCTGTGGTGAACTTTTTTCTTTCTGCTTTTGTGATCTTGTCACTGCTATGTTTTTCAGGTCACTCGGGGCGCATTCTCAATCTGTGCATGTCCCCAGATGGTCAGACAGTAGCCAGCATTGCTGCCGATGAAACCATCCGTTTGTGGAAATGCTTTGCACACGACAAACAGGAAAAGAAAGCGACGACTAGGACGGCCAGCTCCTCGGGTCTTAGCATGTGCATTCGGTAGCCAGCAGTGATTGAGCCATTTATTATTTAAGTTTTGTGTCTTTTGTGCATGCATTTGGTAGCCAGCATTGATTGGGCTGATTATTATTTCAGTTTTGTGTCTGGGTGGTGCATTTGGTAGCCAGCATTGATTGGACTGTTTATTATTTCAGTTCTGTGTCTTGGTGTGTGCATTCATTAACCACCAATGACTGGGCTGTTTATTTCAGTTTTGTGTCTTGGCATCACACTCGGTAACAGCATTGATTAGGCTGTTTATTATTTCAGTTTTTTGTCTTGGTGTGTGCATTCAGTAGCCAGCAATGACTGGGCTGTTTATTGTTTTAGTTTTGTGTCTTTGTAAGTGCATTTGAAAGCCAGCATTAACTGGGATGTTTATTATTTTAGTTCTCTCTTCTCCTTTGTAGAGGTATGGATGTGTTTTGCTTTTTTATGCAGTAGATCTGCTCATCTGTTGTGATTTGGAAGTGTTGTTCAGTCATGGAAGCCTGACTGTTCATTGCATCATCAGTGCAGGTTGTGAAGAATTGAAGTTGCAGTTGCTATTCCCTATGATTGCGCTATGATGGTACCGACTTCTAATTTGATGTGTTTTCACTGCACCCACATGTATTTTTGCACAATCACATGTATTTTTGCACATTTAGTTTTAGTCGCCTTGATGACTTCTAATTTGACGGGTTTTCATTGCACCCACATGCATTTTTGCGCAATCAGTTTTAGTCACATTGATGACTTCTAATTTGACAGGTTTTCATTGCAACCACTTGTATTTTTGCACAATCAGTTTTAGTCACATTGATGACTTCTAATTTGACGGGTTTTCATTAGAACCACATATATTACAACCACATATATTTTTGCACAATCTGTTTTAGTCGCATTGATTTAGATAATGTTTACACCTATCTGTTGATACGTTTGTGTCAGCACAGGTTTTGTGTCAGCATAGGCACAGGTACCATTGATTGTAGTTTGGGTGTCGCTACTGGTACTGATGGTTATAGTTCAGGTGTCTCCACTAGTACTAGCAATGGTAGTTCATGCAATACTACTAGCCCTGACAATGGTGGTTCATGCATTACCACTAGTGCTAATGATTGTAGTTCACAGCCACCACTAGTACTAGCAATTGTAGGTCTGAGTCACCACTTGTACAAACAACTGTAGCTCATGCATCACTCCTAGTACAAACAACTGTAGGTCAGTGACACTACCAGCGCAAATGACTGTAGCTTGTGCGTCTCTCCTAGTACAAACAACTGTAGGTCAGCAACACTACCAGCACAAATGATTGTAGCTCATGGGTCTCTCCTAGTACAAACAACTGTAGGTCAGCAACACTACCAGCACAAATGATTGTAGCTCATGTGTCACTCCTAGTACAAACAACTGTAGGTCAGCAACACTACCAGCGCAAATGATTGTAGCTCATGGGTCACTCCTAGTACAAACAACTGTAGGTCAGCAACATTACCAGCTCAAATGATTGTAGCTCATGGGTCTCTCCTAGTACAAACAACTGTAGGTCAGCAACACTACCAGCACAAATGATTGTAGCTCATGGGTCTCTCCTAGTACAAACAACTGTAGGTCAGCAACACTACCAGCTCAAATGATTGTAGCTCATGGGTCTCTCCTAGTACAAACAACTGTAGGTCAGCAACACTACCAGCACAAATGATTGTAGCTCATGGGTCTCTCCTAGTACAAACAACTGTAGGTCAACAACACTACCAGCACAAATGATTGTAGCTCATGTGTCTCTCCTAGTACAAACAACTGTAGGTCAGCAACACTACCAGCGCAAATGATTGTAGCTCATGGGTCTCTCCTAGTACAAACAACTGTAGGTCAGCAACACTACCAGCGCAAATGATTGTAGCTCATGTGTCACTCCTAGTACAAACAACTGTAGGTCAGCAACACTACCAGCGCAAATGATTGTAGCTCATGGGTCACTCCTAGTACAAACAACTGTAGGTCAGCAACACTACCAGCGCAAATGATTGTAGCTCATGGGTCACTCCTAGTACAAACAACTGTAGGTCAGCAACACTACCAGCACAAATGATTGTAGCTCATGGGTCTCTCCTAGTACAAACAACTGTAGGTCAGCAACACTACCAGCACAAATGATTGTAGCTCATGGGTCTCTCCTAGTACAAACAACTGTAGGTCAGCAACACTACCAGCACAAATGATTGTAGCTCATGGGTCTCTCCTAGTACAAACAACTGTAGGTCAGCAACACTACCAGCTCAAATGATTGTAGCTCATGTGTCACTCCTAGTACAAACAACTGTAGGTCAGCAACACTACCAGCTCAAATGATTGTAGCTCATGTGTCACTCCTAGTACAAACAACTGTAGGTCAGCAACACCACCAGCACAAATGATTGTAGCTCATGTGTCACTCCTAGTACAAACAACTGTAGGTCAGCAACACCACCAGCGCAAATGATTGTAGCTCATGGGTCACTCCTAGTACAAACAACTGTAGGTCAGCAACACTACCAGCGCAAATGATTGTAGCTCATGGGTCACTCCTAGTACAAACAACTGTAGGTCAACGTCACCACCAGCACAAATGATTGTAGCTCATGGGTCTCTCCTAGTACAAACAACTGTAGGTCAGCAACACTACCAGCACAAATGATTGTAGCTCATGGGTCTCTCCTAGTACAAACAACTGCAGGTCAGCATCACCACCAGCACAAATGACTGTAGCTTGTGCGTCACTCCTAGTACAAACAACAGTAGGTCAGCAACACTACCAGCGCAAATGATTGTAGCTCATGCATCGCAGCTGTGCTAACAACTGTAGTCCATGTGTCACTATTGGTGCTAATGTTTGTAGTTCATGTGTCACGACTAGTACTAATCACTGTAGTCATGCATTGCTTAGTGCTACTAGTGCTAATGTTTGCAGTGCTAACATCACCACTGTCATCCACCCTAGTTCTCCGATAGGCACCAGGGGTGCACAGAAACTAAGGTGCTTTCTGCCGGAATGAAGGGAAATGACCGAGCGGATAGACTGGCAGGCAAAGCAACCCTCACAAGTGGCTTGCTTCTCGGAAGATCTTAACTGTTGAGAAGCTTGAGACATTACCTACAGGCACAAAGCCAAGGGCATCACACCATCGGTTGCCTGGAGGAGAGAGACGTGAAAAGAGGAAGCGCGAGACAATCTTCCTTGAAAGGGCGAGAGAGGGCCATGGTCAGTCAGACGAACATTGGAACTGTTTCAAAGGCAGCGTGGGGGAAACTTGTGAGAGACTGGGTGGAGCGCATATGGGCTTTTCCGAGCACATAGATACCATCTTGAACTAAACTGAACTGCTGAGGACCCAGAGTTATCAAGGACACACTTTTAGGTCTGGAGTAGGTCCGTATATAACTTAACATGCTTTTCCTGCTGCAAAAAGTTTTGCTTATCTAATTTTGGCTTTTCTGGTTGATTCATATTCATTATAAAAAAAATTATATTTCAAAATTCTCTTCAGATGTAGAATGACGAGTGTCATACTTTCACTTTTGTTTTCACCTCAGTACACTGGGGAAAGTTGGATTTGCTCATGTTTTTAATGGATTATGGCTGAGTTTGATAAAAATGTGATTTTGTTGTTGTTGCTTTTTTAAAATTTTAGATGAGCATCATTGTCTGGTTGTTCTAGTTTGCTTTTTAAAGGATGTGTTGGCTGTTTTGGTTGCGGTGCTGTGTAACCCTGATGTAGCCTGTGTGGTTTGCTGGACTTAAAGGGGAACTGAACCCAAAAGGTGTCACAGGGCTGATTGATAGGAAAGGAATAGTAAATGCACCCCCCAGAAGTTTTTCACTCAGTTTCTCATCCCATTTGTTAAAAACTGACATTTGTTTGTAAAATAGTAAATCATGAAAACACACCCGTTAACGCTGTCATTTTGTGCTCAGCAGTCTGCTTGAGTGATGTCATAAATACAGCCAGCATGTGTTGCAAAAGCGTCAAATTTCTGCCATTCATTTGGTAAAGAGCAAACCAACATGGTTTCACCCTGAAGAGCTCAGAGCAGAAAAGTACTCATTTTTTTCATTTTATTAAAAGGTATATTCCTATTGATAGAAGCAATCAAATGAAATATGGAAATGAAAATATTTGCGCATTGCCTATGTTTTCAGGCCAGCATCCATCTTCGTTTTGGTTCCCCTTTAAATGTCAAGTAGCCAACTCCAGCAATATCTCCAGTGACAGTAGTGACATCAGTGATGATACATGAGCTACAATTAACCATTCCTGAACCTTTGATGTTGGCACTGAAGCTTCGAGAACCTCAAGTAGCTAGCTGTGAAGGGGTTATTTTGGTTCTTTAACACAGTGCCTTCAGGATGTGTTCCGCTTTCGATCACGGTCATTGTAACGACATAATGTATGATCAGTTGCCATGGGAAACAACAGATTGTGATGCCATTCATTATTATTACTTGGTTGGAGCTAGCATGAAAGACTGTAAGCTGTGTCATAAACACAAGTTTGAAACCTACATTACAGATTTACATGACTGATCAGTCACTGGACAGTGACATCACAGTCTATGGTTTCCCATAGCAGCTGATATGCATCATGTAGTCATGTGGCCGTGATTGAAAGTGGACCACAGCCTTTACTGGGCGATTCAGGCGGGGTTGTTCACTCCCTTAACTTTTGCCCGGTATCACTTAAGTCCCTTGGCTGTTTTTACTTCTGATGCGTACTTTCTTCACAATGGAAGGCGGTGACAGTGAATTTGCGAATTTTACACTGCCAACTTTAAAGGCATTTTTGGAGGCCCATAGTCATAATGTGTCTGGCAATAAGCAATAACTTGTTGCTCGTGCTATAGGATGCCCTAAGATGCATTTTTTCTACGAACTGGTGATCTTCTGATCAGCCAAAAAAATGACGCAAAGACACTTTTTTTCCACCCTCCATTCCCTTTCCACAGTAATTTTTGCAACTGCAACAGTATTGGCATTTGTACTGCTTCGCGATTCTAGGTTCAACTTCCACAGTTATACACAGTGTGAAGCAACACCTGCTCAGAAATTGGCCTGGAAGTGCGCTGCGACACACATTAGCAAACTAGCTTCGCTGAATCGCCCAATAGCTTTGATGTTACAGCCTTGGTATCAGTCATAATCATGCAGTACAGTGCCCTTGTTAGTCCTCTGTGACTGCAGAGAGATACTCATTTTAACAGCCATAATCACACATATACTTTGTTCTGATATAAAGCCCTTTTTTTTTCCTTTTTTTTAATTTGTTAAAAAAAGAAAAGAATTCTCATCAGTTTTAAGTGCAATCCATTTCAGATGCAATATTTAGACACTGTGTTAACTGAGGTGCTTGTACTGGTCATTTGATGTTGTACATATATTGCATGGACTTGTTCCATTGCATACCATAAAACTGTCGTTTACTATGACTGTTTCAACACGTGGAAGTTTGGACTTATTGTGCCTTTTATTTGAACAGAGTCCTGGTGATGTCAGCATGTGGTATGACTGATCTCAACATCTCAATATTATTCCAAGAAAAGGTACAACAGAGCTTTATTTGTGCTCGAGTCACACTTTATCCTGTTCTTGTAATAGTGAGTTTACAGTATTCAGATTGTGCCTGTTTTCTTCGTTGACAACTTTATTACGATGATCACTGTTGTTCACCTCAGAGGCATTTTCCTCAATCTTTTATGAATAAAACTGGTCCTTGTCACCATGTACCCACAGTGTCCTGTTCGATTTTGTTAGAATGCTTGTGGTTGCATACACTGCCTTCTGTGATACAATATGACTGATGCATATATATTCATTAATGGCTTTTGTTTCCTTTAAAGATTAATTGCAAGCATAGGCAAGTTAATTGATAAGAGAAGCACATGAGTGTAGCAATGGTAGCATATTGACTTTCTATTCTGTGATCAGTGCAGTTTCCAGTATTAGGTGTATTACTATTAGCAATGCACATGCATGCATGCATGCACACACACACACACACACACACGCATGTTGTGTTTTGTCCTAATGAATAACATTCTTTTGAACCCATTATGTATTTGGATCTTGTTTTAGATTGCTAGCAGTCATTCTTGCTTTGGATTTTTCTCTCTCCATCAATCACCATTTAAATTCCCTGCATAGTGGCATAGTGTGGATATAGACACATGCATTTCTGACCTGTCAGTGAAAACACAGACAAAAGCACTTGGGTGCAAGGTTATTCTGCAATGCTGTGCCTGTCCTCTGAAACAGGCTACAAGACCCACTCCACAAAGCAAAAGGCCTTGCCTCTTTCTTGCCGCAGCTGAAATCTCATTTGTTTTCAAATCCTTACTCACCAAACTCACTGGATCCCTTCCCCCATGGTCCCCTCCCTGCGTCCACTTCCATACGCTCCCTGCCTTGCATCCCTTTCCCCACAGTCCCTTCCCCTCATCCCTTTCCCCAAAGTCCCCTCCCTGCATCTCTTTCCCCACAGTCCCTTCCCCTCATCCCTTTCCCCATGGTCCCCTCCCCTCATCCCTTTCCCCATAGTCCCCTCCCTGCATTCCTTTCCCCACTGTCCCCTCCCCGCATCCCTTTCCCCACGGTCCCCTCCCTGCAGTCGTTTCCCCATGGTCCCCTCCCTGCATTCCTTTCCCTACTGTCCCCTCCATCATCCCTTTCCTCACAGTCCCCTTCCCAGATCCCTTTCCCCACAGACCCCTTCCCTCATCCCTTTCCCCACAGTCCCCTCCTTGCATCATTTCCCCACAGTCCCTTCCCTGCATTCACTTCCCCACAGTCCCCTCCCTGCATTCCCTTCCAACAGTCCCCTCCCTGCATCTATTTCCCCACACTCCCCTCCCTGCATCTCTTTCCCCCCAGTCCCCTCCCTGCACCCCTTTCCCCACAGTCCCCTCCCTGCATTCCCTTCCCAACAGTCCCCTCCCTGCATCCCTTTCCCCACAGTCCCCTCCCTGCATCTCTTTCCCCACACTCCCCTCCCTGCACCCCTTTCCCCATAGTCCCCTCCCCTCATCCATTTCCCCACAGTCCCCTCCATGCATCCATTTCCCCACAGTCCCCTCCCTGCATCTATTTCCCCACAGTCCCCTCCCCTCATCCATTTCCTCACGGTCCCCTCCCTCATCTCTTTCCCCACAGTCCCCTCCCTGCACCCCTTTCCCCATAGTCCCCTCCCCACATCCCTTTACCCATGGTCCCCTTCCCTCATCCCTTTCCCCATAGTCCCCTCCCTCCATCCCTTTCCCCACAGTCCCCTCCCTGCACCCCTTTCCCCAGTCCTCTCCCTGCATTCCTTCCCCCACTGTCCCCCCCCCTCATCCCTTTCCCCACGGTCCCCTTCCGTCATCCCTTTCCCCACAGTGCCTTCCCTGCATCTCTTTCCCCACAGTCCCCTTCCTTCATCCATTTCCCCAGTTCCCTCCCTCATCCTTTTCTCCACAGTCCCCTTCCTGCATCCCTTTCCCCACAGTCCCCTCCCTGTATTCCTTTCCCCACTGTCCCGGCCCTCCCCTCATCCCTTCCCCACTGTCCCCTCCCCTCATCCCTTTCCCCACTGTCCCCTTCCCTCATCTCTTTCCCCACAGTCCCCTCCCTGCATCCCTTTCCCCGCTGTCCCCTCCCCTCATCCCTTTCCCCACAGTCCCCTTCCCTCATCCCTTTCCCCACAGTCCCCTCCGTGCATCCATTTCCCCGCCACAGTCCCCTCCCTGCATTCCCTTCCCCACAGTCCCCTTCCCTCATCCCTTTCCCCACAGTCCCCTCCCTGCATCTCTTTCCCCACAGTCCCCTCCCCTCATCCTTTTCCCCACAGTCCCCTCCCCTCATCCCTTTCCCCACGGTCCCCTGCCCTTTCCCGACAGTCTCCTCCATGCATCCCTTTACCCACGGGTTTCCTCTCCACACTCCTTTCCCCACAATCCTCTCCATGCATAGATTGATATCTTTCCCACTGACCCGCTCTCCCTGCATCTCTTTCCCCACAGTCCCCTCCCCCACCCATTTTCCCTTCCCACCCCCCCCCCCCCCCCCACAGTCCCTTCTCCGCATCCCCGCTCCCCTCCTACCTTTTCCACCATCTTTGCCAAGCACGTGGCTGCCTACTGGGAATTAAACAGTGCTATAGTAGTGGACATTGACAAAAGTGGGCTATGCAAACTTGTGGGCACTCAGTGACAGATCTCAGAGCTGACTGGGTCAACATGTAGTAGCTATGTAATCACGAGCGCAGCATTCCTATCGGCCTTATTCTATCGAATCTATGTCGGTGGCCTTAATATTCGGAAGAGTTACCCCCCCTGTGTCAGGAGTCGCCACAGCTAAAGTGAAGTGCCAAGATGGCGGACCGCAAAGCAGGCGCAAAGGCGAAGGTATTCCTTTTTCTTGTTTTATTCAAGACTCGTTGCAACGCAGTCAAGTAAATAGTCCAAGTTTATATATGTATTGTCAGTTTTGCCTCGTGCATGCAGAAAAACTGATTGAGACTTGCCGCTGGAGTCGACTTCTTCAGTTGACAAGATTGGTTGCCGGTCATGGCGGCCTGACTAGTTTCAGCAATTCTGTTTTTTCCGTTC
Source organism: Alviniconcha marisindica (assembly GCA_018857735.1). NCBI lineage: Eukaryota > Metazoa > Mollusca > Gastropoda > Provannidae > Alviniconcha > Alviniconcha marisindica. The sequence continues at coordinate 189,041 of JABMCL010000882.1, read as the reverse complement.
CGCTTGACATCCACATTTAGGACAGCTTATCATCGTTATTCTTGGGGGGAAACAAAACAGGAGAGATAAACATACAAAAAAGAAGAGATATATGGAATATGCAAAGCTGGGCTGACGACTCCACAGGCACTGCAAAGTTGTCGGTTGACGGGGCCTGCACATTTCCCCGACTCGATTAGATCTACCTAGATAGATACGACGACATTGACATTGCCAAGTTCTGTTGTTCTTAATCTTATCTTATTCTTGGAGAGCATGTCAGTCTCACGCTTCTATAGTCAGCATGACAGGCGATTGTGTGGAGTATCCAAGGAATGAGTGAACAACTGCTGGTGAGGTTCACAAAATAGACCAGATCTAGGAAATGTACTCACCTATACCACGAAACACAAAGAACAACGAAACACAAGCGCTTTCGACAGAAAATTGTCATCGTCAGGTAGATAATAATTTTTAAAAAAGGAAGCAAAGAAGAAGACAGACAAAGAGTTGATCTTGTCACTCCTTGTCATAAAAAATCTCTACTTCAGTCCTTCCGTTAATGACGATCGGCCACAAAGATACTGCCATTTTAGGGTACTGTGCATGTCATACATCAGCTCCTTGTCTGTCTTCTTCTTTGCTTCCTTCTTTTTATTATTATCTTAGTATTCTTATTTCTTACACCTGACGAAGACAATTTTTCTGTCAAAAGTGCTTGTGTTCCATTGTTCCTTGTGTTTTGTTGTGTAGGTGATTACATTTCCCAAGATCCATTTGATTGTGTGGCATGTTGAATGTGCCCCCCACCCCCCGTGTTGATTGTGAACTTGTAGTGCATTTTATAGTTTATTAGTTTCAAGTTTATTTGATGTGCTTTCCTGTGACCTGTAGAACATCATGAGAGGTTTTTAGTAATTTTACTGTTGCTCACATCAGTATACAGCAAAATACAAACGAAAGGTAGATACTACAAACAAAAGTCTGATTCAAGGTACTTCTGTGATATTGATTATGATATGGGCCACGCTCAATCACTATGGTAGTTACTGGTACAGAGCTTTGTGAACAACCCATACTTTAATGTTATAATTCATATTGTATAATAAATTGCCTGTGTTCTTGCTTCAACTAGAATGTCATGCATACAATTGTTTTCAATTTCAGGAGCCTACAATAAAAAGCTTTGAGCTTGGCATGCCAGCAAGGAAGGGGCTGAGCAAACGAGAGCAGGAGGAAATAAAAAAGAAGGTAAATAGCAGCTGATTTTCAAAGGTACTTTTAAATCTTTGCTTAGAACTGCTGTGAAACATACAGTTGGTACTCCTGGTCTGGGTGGATCAGCTTTGTCTCTCCTTTTTTCCCTCACCTCCCAAATTGTAAAAGTCTCAAACATGGTTAATTCAGATTTTCAACATTCTGAGAATTAGTTTAAGTGAAACATTTGTTGATGGTCAATCTATCTTCTGAATCAACGGGGAAAAAGAAAAGAAAAAAGAAGAAGTAAAATGAAAAGATCTCAGATTTAGTATGCATTGACATTGTGATTGAGCATTAACAATCATATTTTGTAGTAATTGTGTAAAGTGTAATGTACCGTGTGCATCCTTGGTTTACCAGAAAGATGAGGCGGATGCAGCTGCTGTTTATGAGGAATTTGTGGCGTCGTTTGAAGACACACAGAAAGGTGGCATGGCCAAGACATGGGTGAAGGGAGGTGTCGTCAATTCAGGAGAAAAATCCAGTAAGTATTCATAATTTTAGGGGGGGGGGGGATGAGAGAGAGGGGGGCTTTTTGGGGGGTGGGGGGGAGGGAGAAAGTGGGGGTGGGTGGGTGAAGGGATAGGATGAAAATGGTGGTAATTGTACTTGTGCTTATATAGTCACATAGTGTTAATGTGTTATATATGTCAATCATTGTGACACTGTTTATTTTTAGAGTGCATTTTTAAAAGTAAATCCAGTAAGTAGTCATAATCTTAGGGGAAAGTAAACTGTGTTCTAGTCCATAATTGTTAGTTTTTTAATGCAGCTAGCATAATTTCTCAAATGCTTTGGCAGGCTCAGTCTCTTGAATTAACTGACCAGGTGCAGCATGCCTGCGTCATGTGCTATTGGACGGTTCAGGCGGGGTTAAGTCCCTTGACTTTTACCTGGCATTGCTTAAGTCCCTTGGCCGCTTTTAATTGTGGGGTGTACTGTTTTAACAATGACAGGTGGTGACAGCAAATTCGCAAAGTTTACAGTGCCAACTTTATGGGCATTTTTGAAGGCCTGTAGTCAGAATGTGTCTGGCAACAAGCAGTAGTTGCTCATGCTATAGCATGCCAAAAGCAATTTTTCCATGCACTCACTCATGGTCATGCACTCATGGTCAGCTGAAAAATGATGCAAAGACATTTTTTCCCCATCCTTCATCACCTTTCCCCATTAATTTTTGTAAATGCAACAGAAGTGGCATTTGCACATTTTGGCAATTCTAGGTTTCAACTACCCAGCATGAACCATCACCTACTCAGAAATTGGCCTGGAGGTGTCAGCTGCGTCCTTTTGTGACTTGTTTGAAAGATTATGAAGGGCATTCACTCATGCAAACCAGCCTTGCTGAACTGCCCAATACAGTGAAGAGGGCTTTGGCCCCTTGTATCCCTGCCCTTTGAAAACTGACTGACTGTGCAACATATGCTGACTGTGCAACATAATCAGGTGGATAGGTTTGTGTGTTCACTTGTGCATTGGAGGACATTTAGCACAAGCATCGCCTCTGCTGTCATTCGCAGAAGAGTCTTCGTCCAAAGATGAAAGAAGTCGACTGTATCGTCCAACGTCCAAGCTGGCTGAGCTTGCAGCCTCCTTTAAATCCTCGCGTGAAAGCAAGGATGAGAAAAGCCACAAAGAGCACAGGGACAGGGAGAGAGAACGAGAATCCAGATTTGAACCCCGTGCTGTACGTATTACTTCATTCTTTACACGGTTGTTGGGCGATATGTTTGTGTGTGTGAGAGGGATAGAGAGGAAGGGGTAGACGTCAGAGTTGAGTGACATTTTGTGCATTAGTTTCTGGGCAATTCCAAGAAGATACAAAGACTAATGTGTTTTGTTTTTACACTTTTGTTATAGTCAAAAACTATGAATCATTCCAACCATTTTATGGAAGCAAGGCCTTGTTTGAGTAGGTCTGAAAAAATGGATGCCAAAAGAAGCACCCCCCCAAAAAACAACAACAATGAAAAACGTGTATGTTTGGACAGCTTTGGCAGAAAATACATAGCCAGTGTAACATAATTCTAGAACTTGGTCTTCGAGTGTGGTGCTTGAAAGTGGTGTGGAAGTAAGTGTGTGTAGAGAAAGAGTGTGAACTGTGTATAGTTTTTTAAAAAAAGAAGGAAATCCAAAAGATACATTATTTTTATATCTTTATATTTGGACTTACGTAATCTAATATTTCTTTTTCTTTTTCCCTCCCGGCTTTTTTCTTTTTTTTCCCCTTCCCTCCCTTATGGTGTCTAGCCTGCTGCAGGGTCTTCATCCAAGAAGAAGAAAGACGAAAAAAAGAAAAGCAACTTAGAGTTGTTCAAAGAGGAGCTGAAACTGTAAGTGGGTTTGATTACCTTTGTATGACTATGCTCATAGTTCTTTCCAGTGTTTTTTAAATTTGTTATTATACTTATTTGTCTGCATTTCTGTTTTGGTCTGCTTTACACTGTAGTGCTGTATGCATATGTGTGTGTGTGCGTACATGTCTGCAGCCATACTTACTGCAAAAACACAACATTTAGATTTTGCTGCTAGTTCTAACCACCAAAGAGATGAGTCACTCATTTCAACATTCATAAGCTCAGACATGTTTAAGTCGATGGGGGGAGGGAAGGGGGGGCATATTCAAGGTCCATTGGGGGGTTCAGATCATTAGCATAGACAGGCAGGAGTCAGATTCACTGATTTTGGTCCCCACCACCATCTCTTTGGAGACAACTTGGTCCAATTAAAACAGGCATGGTAGCTTTGTCACCTGTTTTTGCATTAATTTAATGATGTGCAATGGTGCTGATATATATGCATGATCAGAGCAACCCCTTGAAAGTCACATCAGTTGGTTGGACTGACAACAACAAGGACAAAAAGTAGTGATTAAAAAAAAAAAAGGCTTTGTGGGTTTCACAACACACCTCAGCTTTGGGCAATCAGCTGAGGCATCTGAGGTTCAGAAAAAATGACACTTTGTGTGCATGTGTGGGTCTGTTAGAAGTGCTCTTCGTGAAGTAGCCTTTGCTTTAAAGGCTATGTTTATGTTTCCTTGCAGCTTGGGTTCAAATCGGTGTCACTGTTGCTTCAGCGGTGAGAGAATGATACTGTATAGTGCTTTGAGAGCGCCGGCTTCATGGCTGTAAAGTTTCAGAAGCATTTTGTTCATCCTTTGTCCGCAGCTTGGTGTTCTGATCTGCTGCAGTGAGGTGCTTCCCAGCTTTTAAAGCTTGGTGTAGTGAGATGTTACGTTTAGGGTGGTGCCCCTTTCGTGTTTCCTCACCCATGGTGTGATGCTGAGAAGTACAAACTTTTAGATTTTAACAGTGACAGTACATTTCAGGGGAGGGGGACTTTAAGCATACTCCACCACTGACCACTGTATAAATAAAAAGAGAAGGAATGTCTCACAGAGTGTTGTCCCTAACACGCCAGCCTGACATCCAAGGACATTAAGCCCCACATCATCATGATTTCTTGCAGAAATCTGAAATGTAGAGGCTGAGAAAAATGGGGTGATGAAGTTTGGTTCTGATTGCAGAGAATGATGGACATTGTCTTTGTCTGGAACAAGCTGCATGAAAACATGCATGTACTGGGCTTTTCAGGATCCAGGAAGAAAGACAGGAGCGGCACAGGTTAAAGAGAGCAATACGCGATTCGGATGGAACAGCGGAGGTGGAAATACCGATTCCTGCTGAACCACGCCCGCCACGACTGGGTCTTGACTTCCTGGATATGAGTGTTCCGTTCTCCAAGGGATCTGGTAAATAAAAAATAACAACCCCCCCCCCCCCCCCCCCCCCCCCTTTACCTTGAAGCCCCACCCCCCTCCCTAAAAAACCCAACGCACAACAAAAGCAACGAAACACACCCTATGAACATAAGTGATACTGTTAAATGGGTGTAATTCAGTTAACTTTATCACACTTATTTCGGCCGTTGCCTCACTTTCAGTCATTGCCGAACCCCTGGCATACAGGCCATTTGGATTGTGTGTACACACGTGAACATACCATGCTGTGTACTGAACAAGGGGGGTCAAATACAATTTTGAGTGAATCTTGGGGGATTTGTTTCTCAAACGGTGGCTCGTTGGCACACAGGGTCCATACAGGTGCTTACAAGTACGTTACAAATTGAATTTGCGAAGTAAAGCCTTACAAGTCCTTATATTTGCATGACAGCCCTTACACATCTAGCTAACACTAAAAATGCACATGGGTAGTTATAAAAGTGTCTCATTTTTCCAAGTCAGCGACACCAGATGATTCCACACATGTACTGAATTTTGAAATTGTTCGGACGTAGGTTGAGATGATGTCTGAAGCAGACGATGCTTTCTTCCATGTTCATTTAGATTAGATTTTGTGCAGCCAAAATCACGGTCGCAAGATTCCGTGATAACTTCCAGGTAGCCTTTTGGTTGCAAAATTTGAACTGTGCAAGAACCTGAGCGAACAGCAAAGATGCTGAGAAAATGTTCATTCCAAGACCGCTGGCTAAAGGGCAGTGCACACCAGGAGTGGGTTCTAAAAGACAAGCTGGACAAACGCTACGCTCGATGCGTGGAATGCGAAATTCGGCTCATTTTTTGTGTTCGTTACTGTTGTGATGGTCCTTACAAAATCTAATATTGGTCCTTACAAGCCCTTGTAAGGTCCTTATTTGGCTCTAGTCCATGTCCCTGGGAACCATGTTAATAGAAAGAGTCTGAGGATCATAATACATGTTTACAATGGCGTCAGTCGAAGGTTGTGGCAAGTGTGAACAAGTGAAAGATGTCCTATTGCAGAAAGGTCAAGTGAATGTTGTTTGCTTTGGTTCAGAGGAAGACATTTCCCAAGGGCCTATGTTATTGTGGTTATGAAGATGTACAGTGGAAATGGCTCCAAGGGACATGCTGACAAAGCGTGTGTACCCTCTGAAATGAGGTAACATGAATCACAGTGTCCGTGCAGCTGTCTGGGCCTTTTCTGGACAAATCTGGACTGCTGAACCTTCTGTAACCAAACTGTGTGTTTTGGTGCATCATCATGAGCTGGAGTGTCGTGCAAAAAATAAATAAAAATGTTTTGGTGGCCTCAGGGTCAAGGCCACATTGAGGGCTTACATAATCAAAATATGGCTGTTTCTACAATATCTTCTGAAGTATATTTTGCTAGTTCCTTACATAATCGGAATATGGCTGTTTCTGCGATGTCTTCTGAAGTATGTTTTTCTCGTTCCTTGTGCAGTTCCAGCAGACCCGGGGGATGAGAGTACCACCAACATCTACGTTGGTAACATCAACCCAAAGGTTAGTTTGGGCCCAGCGTGTACATGTCTGTGTTTGTGTGTGTCAGACTCCAAGCATCGATTTACAACATCCATCCTCTACTCCAAACACCACTGTGATTAGCCGTAGGTCTCAATGTGTACATGTCTGTGTTTGTGTGTGTCAGACTCCAAGTATCGATTTACAACATCCATCCTCTACTCCAAACACCACTGTGATTAGCCGTAGGTCTCTGAAAACTGTCAGTTGACCGGCAGCTTCTGTTGGGCTGTGTTTCTTCTCTAACCACTCACAATGCTTGCTCCAGCATAAATAAAACCAAAATCGTTCAAATTTTCTTCCAGGGATGGACAGGTGCTTAGACAAGAGAGAAAAACCAACTTAAAATAAAAATCAGTTGATATGTAGACAACATCAACATCCATTCACATAATCACGTTATACATTTCAATAATAAGAGCAGAAACAAATATTTACCCGTTTTAGTTGTAGAAGAAATAATATGGAGGATAGAGAGAGAGAGAGCTTGCGCAGTGTTTGTTCTCAAAAGGTTTCGCAAGTTTTACGGAGGATGCCGACAGCGTGAGGCTTATAGGTGTGATTTCAGTAAACGGATGCAGGAAGATAGGAATGCCCTTTCAGTGACGTAACCACTTACAGCAGAGTTTGGAGGGTGGGTGCCAGAATGCGAGAAAATTTATGTATGTGTGTGCACCTGCACGCTAACCACATGGCAGCCACCAAGAGCTTTTGGTCCTTTCCCCAGATGACGGAAACACAACTGTGTGAGGTGTTTGGCAAGTACGGGCCTCTGGCCAGCATCAAGATCATGTGGCCTCGCACTGAAGAAGAGAGGTCCAGGGGGAGGAACTGCGGCTTCGTTGCGTTCATGAATCGCAAGGACGGCGAGCGGGCTATGAACGTGTTGCGAGGTGGGTGCCATGGTGTGGGCTTGTTCCAGAAAACTGTTGACTTTTGTGTCTTTCCTTTTCAGATTGATTGTGTGTGGTCGGGGGGGGGGGGGGTGTGTGTTACGTGAGTGTTGTTGTGATTTTTTTTCTCTCTCTCTTTTTACACTCTCTGTTGAATTGATGTTTGGAAGGATTTCTTTTGTGTGGGTCTTTTCAGCTGTGTTTTCTGAATCCTGCAGTCAGTTCCTGCGTGAAAAATTCTTTCTGTGGGAAAGAAACAGTTTGATGCCATTTTGAAAGTTGGCATGCTGCCCCCCCCCCCCCCCCCCCCCCAAAAAAGAGAAAAAGTTAAACAACCACCAAAAACAAAGCAGGGAAAAGACAACATAAGAGACCCTTCCAATTTGTACAGCACAAGCATTACACAGCAACCCTTATTGACGGCCGGGCTGTTTGAATGGTTTGCTGCATCAGGCAAAGAGATACAGGGATTTGAAATGAAGCTTGGCTGGGGCAAGGCGGTGCCCATCCCGGCTCATCCCATCTACATCCCGCCCGCCTTGGCTGAGTTGACGCAGCCCCCGCCTCCCTCGGGCCTCCCCTTCAATGCCCAGGTGTCGAAGAAGCGGCGTGATAGGGATCGGGACAAGGGGCCGTACGGGAGCGTGCCACCTCCAGGACAGGTGGACAAGGACAAAGACAAAGAGGAGAAAACGTCAGACAAGAAAGAAGATGCTGAAGACTTGGAGAAGGTAATAGTCTCAGGTGTACCTTTTTTTTCTTTTTTTTTACTGAACGGTTGAACTTTTTTTTCCCTTCAAATTGCGTGTTGGTATGGGTTGGCATGGACATTCAGCACGCTCAACTGCAGCACGCGAGTGGGGTTATGGTTTTAGAAGTGTTGGGTCTCAATATTTACGCGGCAAAGGCTAAACATAGTGTCCAAAACAGTGGGGACGATATTTGGGAACTTGTCAAAAGCACGGAAACGGTTGCATCTTTTATGCAAACCTCTTGCAACCTTTTTCTTTATTTTTGTAATAATTTTTTTTAGATTACAGGGCAGGTCTAGAAGTAGAGGCACATGTAAAGTTTTGTTGCTGTGTTTTCAAAGTGTTAATTCCCTGTTGGATAGTACTTTTCCATGTCAGTAATTTGCTGTTTTATGCCCAGTCAACCATTACGGTTATTTCAGGGCGATACACTTTTCTATACAAGATCCAAACACATGAAAGGTTGAAAAGAATGCTATTTATTAGGACAAAACACAACATGCACATTTTCGGGGTAATCCCCTTTATCAAGCTACAAAGTGATGCTTAAGCAACAGTGTTCACGAAAACATCGCTCAGCCAAAACCAGATAAGTGGCTTAGCTCTCCATCTCATTTTTCATTGTTTTTCACTGTTGTTTAAGTGTCAATTTGTAGCTTTTTAAAGGGGATTACCTTGAAAATTTGCATGTTGTGTTTTGTCCTAATAAATAACATTTTTTTAAACTTCTTATGTGTTTGGATCTCGTTTTAGAATGCTAGCAGTCATTCTTGTTTCAGACTTTTCCATACAGCTTCACTTACACAGTTGATAAGGAAAATGCCTCACAATTTTTATTTTTATTTTTTGTAACCCAGCTTAGTATATTTTTAGTGTTCAGTAAAATTACCCGGTCTGTGCAGCTGTTGAGCGTGTGTTCTGAGGTCTCTGGCAAGCAAAGCTTTTGGGAGTTTGAGAAGACAGACATTTGTGCCAATGCAGTAAGAATGAATTTCCCCAGAGATGCTAAAGTATCAGGACCCATAATGGGGTTTTTAAAGGTCGGAAAAAAAGAACTGTTCTTTAAAGTTGCCAGTGCCTGTATTTTCTGATTTTCCTCACCAACTCGCAGTTTTGAAGTTTTTGTTTTTCAAGTTGATTTATATCTGTGGTATGAGTGTGACAGTAAAATACAATTTTATTTTGCTTGTGGAAACCATGACAGAATTACAGACATTGGTGAATTGTTTTTGCAGTGAATCATTTGTTGTTTCAGTTTGTTTGTTTTTTCGCTAGCACTTTGTGCAAATAAACTTTTATATCGTGTGATTTGTGTAGTGCGTAGTATTTATGACTGTTGTTATAATTAGAGAAGTAGGGTGGTTTGAAGCAAGTTATTCAGCGTTTGGTAATACGCTGTTTATGGGGGGGGGGGTACTTTTAGATCTGTTTTTGTTACTGTAAAGGTAAAGAATTTTGATCAGTGACTTTGAAGCTTAAGTCTTATATTTTTTGTATTATTTATGATTGATTTTAAATGTGAATTATGGCAGAGTATGACTGAAATATAAGTGTGATCAAGAATAGTTACAGTGTTGTGACAGCTTTCTTTGATCAGATCTGTTTATTTTTCTGACCAAGTAGACTTGAATTTTGGACTGATGAAAGTTACGACTGTGACATATTTATTATCTTTCTGTTTGTTGCCATTCGTTGAGCCTAACTTATATTCTGTTCAAATCTGCCATTTCTGCAGACCTTAGCCAAAGCTGTTGTCAAAGTGACAATCCCGACAGAAAGGTATACCTACGCTTCTTAGATTCTACTTCATTCGACTTTTTAAGTGAAGATGCGCAAGTTTTGTGCCGTTGTTTCCAAACGTTTGTTTGAACAGGCTTTATCACAACAGAGACAAGAGCTTGAAACACATTGCCCGACCTAAGTAAAAGTACACCTTGCCCGACCTAAATAAAAGTACACCTTGATACAGATCACTGCAAGAACTAGTTCAAACAGCACATCAGGTTTCATCCCAGTGACAGGTCACAGCTTGAAGCATTTGGCAGGACAGTACAGCACACTGAAGTGAAACAGAGCGAGAAACAGCACAGATAGCGCATGAAGTGTCTGCTTGGTGTCACGTGTCCTCACATTTATAAAGATCACAGAACATGAAATAGGTCAGGCTGCGCAACGGAGCTTTTCTCAGCGATACGTCTTAGCTTAGTTAAACACAAAAGTCTTCTGTAACTTTACTATACTCTTTCCTGCTGACACCCAACAATCAAGGAAAGCATACAGTCTTAATGATACACCTTGGAACCATAGCTTGCTTTCAATAGGACTTTTTTTGGCTGGGGGGGGGGGGGGGGGGGGGGCGGCAGAACAAAATCTGTACAGAAAGACAGTTAATGACAGGATGGGGGTGAAAATCAAAATGAAGCTGAAAATGAGGGAGGTGGTATGACTCGCTTTTTAGTTGTGTGGGTGCAGCCTCTGGAAGTAATGTGTTTTGAAAGAGTGATGGGGGGGGGGGGGGGGGGTAGTAACTAAAATTCTAATAAACCAAACCAAACCCCACCACTACCACACCACAAGTTAGAAGAAATTGTCACTGTGACAAAATCAGGCAGTAGCGTGCAGCAGACTGAGGACACTAAACAGACAAAACAAAACCAAGCTCTTGTCATACTTGAATATGAAAAGTAAGTGAAGGCTAGGTGGAAAAAAAGGATGGGATAGTCCTGCACAACAGCCCGACGCCTGACCGATGGATGTGGAACAGCGACAGAACAATGGTTGACCACACAGCTTTATTCTTTCATCTCTCTCTCTCTGTTTTCTGTCTCTTTCTCTCTTGTGGTGTTTACAGTGTAATGAATGATGCTATTATTGTGCAAATGTTTGTGCGTAATTTTCCAAGGCAGAAAAGGTGTGTGTTTTTCTTGCACAGAGTTTGGGGGTTTGTTGTAAGATTTTTTTCTTGTTTTTGTTTTTACTTTCTTTGGCATTCTGCATTTTATACAACATTTATTTATAATGTGGGCATGTTTGTGGCTTATTTCTATAAGCTAGTTCACTGTCACAGCTAATGTCTTACTACTTAGGTCGTTGCTTCATCAGTATCATGCACCTCTTGTGTCTTTGCACTGTTCGTTCCTCTCACCGGTTCTTTGTCTCTCTCGTGGCTGCTTCCCAAGTGTTTTAACTCTTTCACTGCCAGTGTGAACAGTAATCAACTAAATCTACAGACTCTGGTGTTTGGCTTGAAGTCTAATTCTTCAACCAGTTGTGATAGAGTTGCTCCATGTGTGATGATTTCAAAGTGTTGCTGAACTGAAGTGGATGTGGCATCCCGCACAGTTTCTTTCTCACAAACGGAACATGTTAAAACAGCAGTACTTTGTCCCATGTTATCTTGGAGAGTGGTTTTCCGTGTGCTTGAACAAATCGGTTGGGGAATGGCAATAAAATGCTCCCTCTGGGAAAGGCAATAAAATGCTCCCTGGGAGAGAAGTGTAAACTTTGATTAAAGGAGAAGAAATAGGAGAACAGGATCGTGTTCATTCATTTAACAAAAGACACTGGTGGTCTGAGACATCTGTGTGTGCTGTTGGTGATTGGTTTGTAGCAAAAAATAATTATGTTTGTTTTATTCTTTGTTTCTTTTTTTCCTCCTTCATTTATTTGATTTCTTTAAAACAAAAATAATTTAAAAAATCATATATAAATGCATTCAATTTTTCCCTTTTATTTATTGTTACCCCGCTGTTGGACAGGGCAAGATGTTGCTAAAAAGAAAACTGGGACGTTGTCATTTCAAGCTTGGAGCGAGTAGAATAAGAGTTTGGTGGACCTGTGATTGAAAAAGGGAACTAGGGGGTTCGTCTGCCTCACTGACGCACGTTGACTGAAGTTTTTTTTGTGTGCTCAGTTGGTACACCATAATCTCTGCTTATGGTTCACAACCACAGTCATTACTCACTGCTGTCAGTTTTGGGGGACACAATCTGGGAGGGGTAGGAGGAGAGGTGAATTGAGTGCTTGCGCGTGCAGTTCTTTAGCTGATGAATCAGAAGAGGGTTCCAGGAAGTTTTAATTGACTAGGTCGGCGGCACTCCTTCCCTCTGAGTCTCCCAGGGCTCTCCACGCCGTCCTCCCCAGCACAGGCACACAGCGGGGCCTGAAGCGTACTCAGTGTGTGTATCTCTAGTGCAGCTGCATTGCAATTTGCGTACAGATTTTATTTTTTACTGCTCCTTGGGTGCTTGTTTGTGAGTAGTCATTGTCATCTTGAAAATGTCCAGCTTTGCACATTTGCTGTGTGTGTGGGGTTTTGTGGTCATGGTCTGTTTTTCATTTTTGATGGGGGGAATGATCTGTGTAACTGTCATATTTTTTAGTCTGGTGGGTTGTCCATGACGAAACCCTGAAACTTTGGCATTTTCTGGGCATTATGTCAGACGAAAATCTTTGAAGTTTTACAGTGATGATAGCTTTTGTGGAATGTCTCCCTTTTCATACAGTGACCATGACCTTTTTCAAGGTCATTCTGCTGTGGAGTGATTCCAGATGAAAGTTGTGTTTTCTCATTACATTCTGATCCAGTCAGATTCAGACTTTGTATGGTTTAATTACCACTGTAATGTAGATGCACAAGATCACAAACAAAATGCCTTTTGTGACTTCAGCTTGTATTTGAAGCAGAAAATGGACATGTTTGTGGTGTGTGAGAAGCACTTTCATTTGCTTTTTCTTGAGAGTCTGTGAGGGGTATGTGAAAATACATGGTGATAACTTCATTTAGCTATACATGTTCATTCTGGTTTAGATTACCATGGCCTTTTTCAGTGGCATTTGGGAGTTAAAAAAGCAAAGAACATGACAATATGCTGTGGTGAATGTCAGTCAGCTAACCGCTTGCTTATGTCATTTATGTTTTGATATGTTTTTTTATGTTTCTCTCTTTGTAGATGGATGCACTTTATACTTTGATTCTTCTTCCCTGTCTTTGAAGGTTTGATGTGACCCTTTCAGATGTTTTTGAATTGTAATCAAGTTTGTCCAAACTTTTGTGGAGAAAAAGCTCCCTCGAAAACTGAAAAAGCACCAGAGAGGAAAGGGTGATTATTAAAAAAAAATCTGTAATGAAAAGAGGGGTCACGTTAGACGATATGTCACTGTGTGCTTGCTGCTTTCTCTGCTACCAGTGCTTACTGCTTTCTCTGTTACTACTGCTTTCGCTTTTTACACGTGTAGCACAAGGTGGTGAAGAAGGGAAAATTCATCTTGCATCACGGTTTGGGGTCATTCGTTGCATCTAGCATGGGAGTATTTCATTAATAGACTGTTTAGAAGAGTGCCATTTCCCCCCACTTCCCCTCCCTCCTCGGTGGGGGGAAGCGATTGTTTATAATAGCAGCAATGGTTCAGATGACGGGAGGTGTTGTTTGTGATTGTGTGCGTTGCTGACGGCCCCGGGGCAATGCCCCAAGGGCAGAGTATTATGATTTCGTTTTCTTTCAGAGCGCAGTTGAACTTGATCCACCGGATGATCGAATTTGTCGTCCGCGAGGGTCCCATGTTTGAGGCCATGATTATGAATAGAGAGTTGAATAACCCGCAGTACAGGTAATGTGTTTTGCTGATATCAAGCCCCTTGAAATTTTGAAGTAATATTCCAACCCACCCCACCACCCCCTCCTTGTGAAACATGATGCTAATGTATTAGGTTGTATTAGTCTTTTAGCAGAAAGATGGGATTCATTATGTCATTAGCTGAGCGTGAATTATCTTTAACTGATTTTGTTTGGAGGCCTTTGAAATCAGCCAAAAGCTGGAACAGGTGTCTGGGTATGTGTGTACGATTCAGACTGTTTGTAGTCAGAATTATTTACTCGTTGCCTTCAGATAGCCTACACTGGTTTGTTGGTTTTATTCAGTCAGTTGAAGTGTGGAACAAAATGAGACTTAATGCGGATAATAAATAGTTAGTATCGTTTCATTTTTCTTGTGGTTCTGTATATGTTTTTGTTGACCATAGTGTTTTTGTAATGCCACATGCACTTTGGACACACTTCAGGTGTGGGCACTTTATAAATACTCTTTTACATTGTGTAAAACAACAATTAGGTGATGGCTGTTGTAGATGATGTAGGTCTGTTGCAGTGTCCTTGTTACGTACTTGATGTCAGCCAAGTTCTGTTCACTGTTTTTGTTGATTGAACAAACAAAAAAAGGGGGGGGGGAGGGGGAGATGTGCATAAAGGCAGGATTGCTTTTGTGTAATTGATAGAGCATTTGGGTACTGAAGAATGTTTACACAGATTTTGGGATAGAGCATTCAAATACTAGAGACTACTCACCTCTGAAGATTGTTTTCGCAAGTTTTGGGATAGAGCATTTTGGGTACTGAAGATTGTTTATGCAGGTTTTGGGATAGAGCATTCAGATACTGAAGATTAGTCACCTTTTTTTGGTACAGTTTGGTTTAATCAGTTAAATAAAGTGGTCCTTTTTTGCTGCGCAGTTACAGTTTTCATGTTAAACTTGCACCACATGACCTCCCAAATTGGGCCCACTGTTTTAGACACGTGATTATTAGTTCAGTACAAAGACTTGTGTGGGAAGGGCACATGTAACTGGAGAACTTTTGCATTTTTTACTAGCCCAAACAACACCTTGTTTTATACTTTTGAGTACTGTAACATTATTATGAATTAATTAACTTAAGACCAGTAGCATCTCTTGCAGCTTTGTGTAAAAAAAAAAAAACTATTTGATTTACAACTTTGACCTCACAGAGTTGGAATTGCCTCAGACTAATCATGTGGAAGTTCACACGTTGTCGTAAAAAATAAAGACTGAAGTACAACAGACTGGAGAAATTTGGTTAACATCTGCAGTTTAGTCAAATGAAATAAACTGTCACTGGGGCGGACTGACTCTGAACCACTGGGGTAAGTATCGGGCATCTGAGCGTTGCAATGATGCGCAGGTGTCTAGCACTGTAGCCTTTGATTGGGGCTCTTTGGACGTCACGCTAGGTCTGTGTAATGATGGGTGACACTCATCTGGCTGTGACGTCTGACATTACGGCCAGATCCAAGAAAATGGTCAAATTGAAAGCTGTGTTTTTCTTCTTATGTTATAATCAATGATTGGGTATGTGGACAAAATTGGGCATAAACTTGCTTTTCAGGACTTCGGTGGGTTTTTAAAGGAGGCAGTTGCACATGTCTGTACTGTGTCAGCAATATCTTTGCAATTGTGCATGATAAGCTTTAGTGAGCGTTAATACCAGAATTGGCTTACTGTCAGTGTCATGGCTATATTAAAGAGTTTCAAAATGGAAATTTAAATTTTCGAGTAAAATCTTCAGTCTTTGCATGTTATTCATGTTGTTGCCTGCATGGACGTGATCATGACTGTGCTTTCAAATAGTAATAATAATACCAGGGAATTTATAGAGCACTTTTGGAGACTCAAAGTGTTTTACAACTTAGAGAAAAACGTGCAGTGTGCAAATAACCATATATATATATATACAAATCAGTGGTATATAAAATAAAACACAAAAATTAATAGACATTTTCACACAAAGCATAATATTTAGCATATGTTTGGGCATTACAAAAACTTGGTGTTTTCTCAGATGGTGTTTAAATAAATCATAGATTCCTTTGTGCTTTTTGCTTTTAACACTAGTTTCACTTTCAGTGACCTTGGCCCTGATGACAAATAATTACAAAATTCACAGAAGAGCAGGAACAGTATCATTATGCTATATTTTCCAGTTTTGGATGTGTGTCGGTGGAGCATTTACTTTCATTATTATTGTAAGTTTTAAAGGGGAAATACAGCACCAAAAAGTTAACTAAGATCCATTCTCACATGTTTCTCGTTTTCCCTTTGCCTCATTGGTGCTGGCCAAAGAGTTGTTTATATATATATATTTTTAACATGGTTTTCTTTGAAGGGAGATTGAATGATTGTTATTTTTTATCGATCTGATTTGAATGTTCATCAGTCTTCCTGTTTAGCTTCATGGGTACTTTTAGCTGTTTGTCAGGGTTATTTAGCTTCTTGGGTTCTTTCAACTCTGTCAGGGTTATTTAACATGGGTACTTTCAGTTCTGTTTGTCAGGGTTATTTAGCATCATGGGTGCTTTCAGCTCTGTCTGTCAGGGTTCATTTCTTTTTTCACTGTAGGGGAGTTTCTGGAAATGAACATAGCAGGCATTATGTTGTTAGTGTGAATGGAGACTTACTCCTAGTGATTTTCATTCCCTTTACGTAGCTTCTTGAGATCTGTTAAAGAAAGAAAGAAAGAAAATGTGGCTAAAAGTAGTTGTTGGAACCCTCATGGCAGCAAAAAGTTAGCCTTTGCAGGTACTGACGTACAGATTGGCAATGCAACAATGCGTGTTGACCTGTGCATTCACCCGTTTCCAACAGGTTTCTGTTTGACAACCAGTCAGCCAACCACCTGTACTACCGGTGGAAGCTCTTCAGTATTCTTCAGGTAGGAAATGTGCTTGTTCCGTCAGTATTTTCAAGACCATGACTTGTTCAGGCGTGACATAACTCTTGTGCAATGGTTTTGTGTTTTGTTACAAATTGCTGGAGGATGCTTGGCTGTCATTGTTAACATTTGCAGTTTGAATTGCTTCCATTTAGCAGTGTCCTCTCAGGTTAACATCAGCACTATGAATTTATCCCATTTATTAGCAGTGTCCTCGCAGGTTAACATCGGCAGTATGAATCGCTCCCATTTATTAGCAGTGTCCTCACAGGTTAACATCAGCAGTATAAATTACTCCCATGCAGGTTAACAGCTGTATGAATTGCTCCCATTTATTAGCAATGTCCTCGCAGGTTAACATCAGCAGTATAAATTGCTCCCATTTAACAGCAATGTCCTCGCAGGTTAACATTAGCAATATGAATTGCTCCCATTTATTAGCAATGTCCTCGCAGGTTAACGCCAGCAATATAGATTGCTCCCATTTATTAGCAGTGTCCTCACAGGTTAACATAAGCAGTATGAATTGCTCCATTTGTTAGCAATGTCCTCGCAGGTTAACATCAGCAGTATAAATTGCTCCCATTTATTAGCAGTGTCCTCACAGGTTAACATAAGCAGTATGAATTGCTCCATTTGTTAGCAATGTCCTTGCAGGTTAACATCAGCAGTATGAATTGCTCCCATTTATCAGCAGTGTCCTCGCAGGTTAATTTTGGTGTGTTTCATTGTCGCTGGAAAGTTTACGATGTTTATCTCTCCCTTTTTTCACAGGGTGACACCCCCTTCAAATGGCGGACGGAGGAGTTCCGCATGTTCAAAGGAGGGTCGCTGTGGCGACCACCTCCTATCAACCCATATACGCAGGGGATGCCTGACGAACTGGTGGGCAAAGAGGTGGAGTTTGACCAAAACATTCCTCTCTTTGGCGGCAAGAAGGGATCGCTTACTGACAGGTACCGGTGATGGCGGCTGATTATGAACAGTTAATTGTGGTGAAAAGTGTATACATCTGAACTGATGGTCTCGGAAGCAGCGGCAGTCTTTGTTTGGAGTTAATGCACATCCCCATACATGGCTGAAGAGCTGAAAATGAAGTTGTAATAAAATGGTTGAAAAGCTGAAAATGAAGTTGTAATAAAATGGTTGAAAAGCTGAAAATGAAGTTGTAATAAAATGGCTAAAAAGTTGAAAATGAAGTTGTATTAAAACAGCTGAAAATGAAGTTGTAATAAAATGGCTGAAAAGCTGAAAATGAAGTTGTAATAAAATGGCTGAAAAGCTGAAAATGAAGTTGTATTAAAACAGCTGAAAATGAAGTTGTAATAAAATGGCTGAAAAGCTGAAAATGAAGTTGTAATAAAATGGTTGAAAAGCTGAAAATGAAGTTGTATTAAAACAGCTGAAAATGAAGTTGTAATAAAATGGCTGAAAAGCTGAAATTGAAGTTGTATTAAAACAGCTGAAAATGAAGTTGTAATAAAATGGTTGAAAAGCTGAAAATGAAGTTGTATTAAAACAGCTGAAAATGAAGTTGTAATAAAATGGTTGAAAAGCTGAAAATGAAGTTGTATTAAAACAGCTGAAAATGAAGTTGTAATAAAATGGCTGAAAAGCTGGAAATGAAGTTGTATTGAAACAGTTGAAAAGCTGAAAATGAAACTGTAATAAAAACAGGAGTGGGCTACCGAAATCTGGTTTTTCATTCTGTGGGACCTCCACTCCAAAATTTCTCTTGATATGTGGGGTGTGGGAATCTTCCACAGATTGGTAGTATTTCACCACCTTTACCTCTGATTTCCAGGATGGGGTGTGGTGTAAGATCAGTATGAATGCTCTGCTTAAGCTGTTCTTAAATAGGAAAAATTGGACTGCTGCTTTCCATTTGCACTTACATGCACACACATGTGCTCATACTTAATGTGCACACACCCACCCACACTTACACAAGAAACGCCAGATACTTCACACAAACACATGCGCATGAAAACCTGTACTCTGCGGCCTTGACCCTACACTGTGTTAACCCTGCGGCCTTGACCCTACACTGTTAACCCTGCGGCCTTGAACCTACACTGTGTTAACCCTGCGGCCTTGACCCTACACTGTGTTAACCCTGCAGCCTTGACCCTACACTGTGTTAACCCTTCAGCCTTGACCTACACTGTTAACCCTGCAGCCTTGACCTACACTGTGTTAACCCTGCGGCCTTGACCTACACTGTGTTAACCCTGCGGCCTTGACCCTACACTGTGTTAACCCTGCGCCTTGACCCTACACTGTGTTAACTGTGCAGCCAACGGGATCGGCTGGAGGACATGCTGCGCAGTCTGACCCCAGAGAAGCCCAGGATCGGAGAGGTCATGATCTGGTGCCTTGACCACGCTGAAGCGGCAGAGGAAATTGTGGAGTGCGTTGGCGAAGCTCTCTCCATTCTGCAAACCCCTCTGCCGAAAAAGGTACATTTGGATCTGTCGAGAATTGACGGGAGCAACTTTGTGCTCAGATTTTCCTTGTGTTGAGAGTGGATTCCAGAAGTCTGCACACATGCACGTGCTGTGATGATTCTTGAATGATTTAACTTTGAAGCGCCTTTGTGCTCAAAAAAGAATTTCTGTTGGTTCATAGTTGGGTGTCAAAGAAGAACTGAGAATATTCTGTCAATAAGATATAGTAGTATCTTCTGTAATACAGGCAGTAGAACACTCTGTGAATAAGAGCTAGGCTATGTGAATAAGAGCTCTGACAGCCATGCACATTAGTAGCAGCATGTTTTGTGAATAATCAGTTCAGATGTCAATAAGAGCTGTGAAACCATGTAGTGGCATGTTTGGTGAAGAGTAAGTTTAGATGCAAGTTTTATAGGCAGTGTGTTTTGTGAATAAGCTATGGCAGTCTTTTGGATGGTATTTAACTATTAGCATGCTCCTTTAATAAGGCCTGGGTCAGCTGTAATTTTCACCATCATCATCCCATTGCAGATTGCCCGGCTGTACCTGGTGTCTGACATACTCTACAACAGCAGTGCCAAGGTTCCAAATGCTTCCTTCTTCAGAAAATGGTAAGCAGGACCAACAAATCGTGAATACCTTATGTGTTGACAACAGAAATTTGGTTACACTTTTGTGCATAGGCATTGTTTTTTTTAGGTCTGTTGACTTAAATATGAGTTATTTCGCATGGGTGGTTTTCTTTCTTTTTCAGAATTGTTTCCCGTTTAAAACATTTTCTTCTCTCTCTCTCTCTCTGTTTTTTATATATTTTTTGATGTTATTTTTCCTGGAGGGAAGTTGGAGTGGTTGGCATGTGAAAAGCCAGCAGCCCCATGAGCAGGGCCACCCAGTCCTTACAGTTTCACCCTTGGTCAGTTGTGTACAGATATACTGCTGCACCTTACCTGCACAGTGGGAGCGTCATTTTTAGTCACCCTGAGATGTTCTGTGCAGTCAGATCCCTGTAACGTGCGGAAACCATTTTGTGTCTTAGGCGTAATGCTGCAGAGCCTACTCTGTATTCAGTGATGTTGAAATTTAATGTTACCGGTCTTACCCTGTATTTATTTAATGGACCTGTAATCTTCCACATAGGCTTTTGTGGTACCGTACAAGATTTAGTAAAGACTATAGAAGATATGTGTATTATTAAAGGCAAACTACATCCAAATGGCGTCAGTACCAGAGATAGGTCAAAGAGAAACTACTGTGATAATTGAGTCGATTTATTTTGAGAATGATGTCTAATTTCAGATTTGTTTGTTTCTGTTTTTATCTAGCTTCCAGATGAAACTGAAGGACATTTTCAGAGATATCCACGATGTTTACAAGGCGATAGAGGGGCGGTTAAAGGCAGAGCAGTTCAAGGTCAGTGTTGGAATTACACGTACTGTGATTGTATGCATAACTATCCTAATAAAGAATTGTAGGATTATCGCTGGTGTTTTTGATTAAGCAGTTCAGCTGTACTGAGAGATTGAAATAGCCAGAATTGTGTAGGCAGTGTAACTGCACACATTAAAAAAACAGTTGTGTCTTACTTGTTGCCTGCAAAATGCGTGTTGTGACCTCCAAACTTAGTGCGCTAAGCCAACAGACAGGATTGCAGTGGAAGTGCATGTTGCCTGTCTCCAAAGCACAGCTGAAGCAAGCTGTGTTTGGCTTAAGGCTAACACTGGGAGAATGTTGCTCTGTCATGAAAATTGATGCATTATTTTTTTTGCATGTAGAAAGAGCCAGTTTCGCCTAGTGGTAAGGTTCTCGGGTAATACTTTGTAGACTGATAGATACAGGTTTAAATCTTCTCTGGATGCAGATTTGAATCTTCTTTGGCATCTCTTTCTCTTCAAAACCTGTCATTTAGAGACACTGCTCTTTCTCTTCAAAACCTGTGGTTTTCAGCGACATTGTTCAGCGACTGCCATCTGTGATTATGGCTCTGATACAAGAGCCATTTTGGCCGTGCGGTTGAGGACTGTTCAAACCTCATGCGGTCAGACCCTTCTGTCTTAAACATACTGGCTGCCACATGATACACCCAAAACTGATGCAGGCATGGAAATTGTTTGCAAAAACACAAATTTCTGTGGCAGTGAAACTGATTTTCTGAGGAGGAGAAAAAAATGTCCACAGGGGGAAATAAATTGGTGGTACAAAAAGGGAAAAAAGGCACCAGTTTTGGTTCCGCACCAAATACCTGTGAAACATACGGAGTGCGTTCACATGTCTTGGTCACGTAATTTTCAACACAGTCACCTGCTGGGCTGGCAACAGGCCTGAACGCAGTCATTCTCACATGCTTCTACACTGTTTCGGCTAAGAAAAAGTTAATGTTGTAAAAGTTCTGAAAGTGAATTCGGGGGTGTGGGGGGTTCACTTGCCACCGGAGAGTTGCCATCCCTTGTGTGGACCTCTGGCCTTTCCTTCAGTTCAGTCCAGATGATGGGTGCTTATTGGCTGGTGGATACAGTTCATCCGTTTGGCATGTGGCATGCTGCGTATGGAATGGACAGGTTGATACCGATGCACTGAACCGTGCTGTTATGCTGACGCACAATCCATTTGAGATCAGGTTCAGTCCTCCTCAACTGTATGGCCGAAAATAGTTCGTGTATCATCACCTTGTAATGATACAACAAACTGGACCACACCTTTTATTGCAGGATTGTTTGGGTGGTGACATTGTGGAGTAATAGGCTTCCCCTCTCCACCCACTTCCTGGGGCCCTGGAAAAAAAGGGGGGGAGAAAAAAACACGTAAATCACAATGAGCTTGTTGTTTCATGGACATACTTGCGCTCTACAAAGTGTCAACGTTGTCATTGTCAAAACAAGTCAGACAACTGAAACAGTTTTCAAAGCACATCAGACAATTAAAATGTTTGTCAGAGCAAGTCAGGCAACTGTAATGGTTGTCAAAACACGTTGGACAACTGAAATGGTCGTCAAAACAAGACACATGGTTGTCAAAGGAAGTCAGACAACTGAAATGGTTGTCAAAGCAAGTCAGACAACTGAAATGGTTGTTGAAGCAGGCCTGACAACTGAAATGGTTGTCAAAGCAAGTCAGACGACTGAAATGGTTGTCAAAGCAAATCAGACGCCTGAAGTGGCTGTCAAAGCAAGTCAAGCAACTGAAATGGGCTAAACAATCCCCTGAAAGATTTCTTTTACCACCTCAGTGGGCAGTAGAATTGCCCCTTTGTTGGGTTTGCCTGCACATGTGAATGATTGTGATCACGGTGATTTTTTGCCCACCCAGCAACGAGTGATGACCTGTTTCCGAGCGTGGGAGGACTGGGCCATCTACCCTAACGACTTCCTCATCAACCTGCAGAACATCTTCCTGGGCTTGGTCCTCACCAAACAGGTAGAGCGCAGCTCGCTTTCTCTTGCCCTGTGTGCTTCTGTGTTTGTCACGGATTGTGTTCTTGTGTGCTTGCACGTCTGTGTCAGATGTCGGCTTCAGTTTTGTGGGTCCTTTTACGTTACGGGCTTATCAGTGATTATGACACATGTCCGTCTCCTGATGTCTCCTTGTTTGCCTGCATATGGTTGTGTATACGTGGCATGTATGTTATTAATAAAATTGTTTATGAACTATCTTTGTGATCATGTAAAGATATTTTAAAAAAAAATGTCTATAAAAAAAAGGGGGGGCTGGAACTTAGACATTTTTTGGTGCTTGTTTAGGCAGATAACTTAGTGCAAATACATGTTTAAGCAGTGATAAAATGTCTAACTCAGCTTCTTATTCTTCAGTCTAACAATTTTATGATTGTTCAGCCGCCTTGTTTTGCCACTTCTGATTAACCGCCTTGTTATTTCACCATTACTGGTATGTAAAGTTCAGCTGTCATGTAGCTTGTTATGTTAGCCACCTTTGCCTCACAGCAGTATCACTGTCTTGTTAATGTACTCAGCATCTTATTAATGAACTCGGCAACATACTCAGCATCTTACTGATGTACTCAGCAGCCAGCAAGCCCTGAAGTGGAGCAGCCCAAGTCTCCGGAAGAGCCGTTTCTGGATGGTATGGCTTTGGAGGACCTGGATGGGGCACCGCTGGACATAGCTCTGGACGTGAAGCCGGTCCTTCCTGTGGAGGATCTGGATGGAGAGGACCTGGCGGAAGATCTGGATGGTTTGCCTTGTAAGACTCTGTCACTTTGGAAATGGGGGAGGGGGTTGGGTCATGAATCTTTGGATTGTCTGTCTGATGGTTTTTTTGTATGTGAAGCGTTTTGACAGCTTGTGGTGTACATTTGTGTGTGCAGGGTACGTATATTATGTGCATGATGGAAGAAGAGAATGTTGGATTTTAATGGGTAAATGAGCTGGCTGAATATATGTTCAGCTGATGTTGCGAGTAAAGTGAAGTGCAAGTGTTTTGAGATAATTGTAAAACAGCTGTAGTCAGCTTCAGATATAAATATATGAGAGACAGATTGATGGTTTGCCTTGATAATGATACTGTTTTCATTGAAATTTAGGGTTGAATTTCTTTAACACTGATTGAATGTTTACCATGTGAGCTGTTTGTTGTTACAGTAAACATAGAACCCAAGCCAGAAGTTGTAGAACCTCCTCCACCTGTCGTACCACTACCCTCCTTCACCCGGTCCAAATGGGAAACAGTTGATGAGACAGAACTGGAAGCTCAAGGTAAGAAAGAACCGAATAAACTTGGATCTTATGCATGCACACACATCACCAAACACACACCATGCATGCATGCACAAAGAGAGACTGCTGACACCATCTTTGCTGCAATGCTGGTAGCATGCAGCACAGTGTAATTTTGATTGATTTACATTTTTTCTTCAGACTCCCGAATCAACTTCTGTGTAATGTTTGACCCCAGCTTTTAGAGCCCCGCTTGAAAACCAAACCGCACCAAACAAAAAGACAAAAATCAAGAAATGAAACGGCGTAGTTACATGCATGCGAACCTCAGACTTGATGAGCATCTGAAGTCTTCATGAACACTTCTGTTCCCTCTCTCCACCCCCTCAGTCTCCCCGTACATGGACTGTTCTTGCTGTTGTTCTGATCGTTCTGACAGTGTTCTGTTTGTCACAGCCATGACGACCTCAAAGTGGGACATCTTGGAAGTGGAGAGCGACGGGGAGAAGGATAATGGGATGAAGGGTGCAGATGAGGACATTGACGGAGCGTGAGTTTTAGCAAAAGATAGTGTGCTTTCTGTAGGATGAGGACATTGACGGAAGGTGAGTTTTAGCAAAAGTTAATGTGTTCTGTAGGATGAGGACATTGACGGAGCGCGAGTTTTAGCAAAAGGTGGTGTGCTTTCTGTAGGATGAGGACGTGGATGGAAGGTGAGTTTTAGCTAAAGTTAGTGTGTTCTGCAGGATGAGGACGTTGATGGAAGGTGAGTTTTAGCTAAAGTTAGTGTGTTCTGCAGGATGAGGACATTGACGGAGTGTGAGTTTTAGCAAAAGTTAGTGTGTTCTGTAGGATGAGGACATTGACGGAGTGTGAGTTTTAGCTAAAGATAGTGTGCTTTCTGTAGGGTGAGGACATTAGTGAAAGATTGTGTTCTTTCTGTAGGATGAGGACATTGACAGAGCATGGGTTTTAGCAAACAACAGTGTGCTTTCTGTCAGATGAAGGCATTGACAGAGCATGAGTTTTAGCAAACGACAGTGTGCTTTCTGTCAGATGAGGACATTGACGGAGCATGAGTTTTAGCAAAACTGAAAGATGAGGAGATGACATTGACAGAGCATGGGTTTTAGCAAACAACAGTGCGCTTTCTGCCAGATGAGGACATTGGTGGAGCATGAGTTTTAGCAAAAGTTAGTGTGCTTTCTGTAGGATGAGGACAGTGATGAAACGCGAGTGCTAGCAGATAGTTTGCATTCTGTAGGATGAGGACACTCATGGAGTGTGAGTTTTAGCAAGCAATAGTGTGCTTTCTGTGGAGAGTTATAGTGAACGACAGTGAGGACAGTGATGGAGCATGAGTTTTAGTGAACAGCAGTGTGCTTTTTGACAGAGCATAAAGTCCTCTTAGGAGACTACGTAAGTCCATCAGTTGTGAACTTCCACTCCACCAGATGATATCCTAGCACAGGCAGTAGCGAACTATGTTGGGTTGACAAAGTGAGCGCAGCAGTGAACCATGCCCAGCTGCGTATCATATATTTCAGTAAGTCCTGGTAAACTAGGTCAAGCAGCCAGTTGTGTGGTGATGAAAGCGTAAATACATGTATTAGTGTAACTGTTTTCTGGTTGTCGTTTTTTTTCCCCGTGTTGCCAAGCACATCAGTGTGGGGCATTTATTCAGAAACATCCATCTATTATTACAATATTCTTCTCGTTCAGCCTGCACGACACTATAGAATAGCTATGTACTGTGATTGTATCCACAGACCAATGGAGGAAGCAGGCGGAGGTGCCTCCAACAGTGAGTCGAGCGACAGCGAAGATGGTGGCGCTTCACAACGACAGGAGATGACGGAGGAGAGGCGAGCAAAGCTGAGAGAGATTGAGGTGGGTGGGTTTTTCTCTGATTGTAATGCGGGTTTGCTGGTTCATCGGCCATCCTAGACCCAGGCCACATCCAGTTCAAGTCAAGTCTAAATACTTTTGTCATCCCCCACAGGGCAGTCCAGCTAACTTCTAAAGACTTTGATTTGAAAACCTGTGAAAATAACATTAAAAGCAGCATCAGAGGCGTTAAAATTGACTACACTTGTAGTGTTAGAGATGTGTTTTGGAAGTGTGTTTTTTGTTGGTTTTTGTGTTGTTTGGTTTGGGAGGTGGGTGTGTTATTTGCTGTCTAGTGCTATTTTGGCTTATGCCGACTATGATTTTGCACTTTTGATTGGGAGCTGTGAAATAAATACGAGCAAAGACCCAAAAGGTTGCCTGCAGTTGATGGTTGTGCCAATCCTAAGAAATAACTGGATGAATAAACAAAGAAAAGAACAGACAGAGGGGTTAAAAGCAGGGTAACCGATCTAACTGTGGTGTGATGGCTGTGTTTGACAGATGAAGGTGGTGAAGTACCAGGATGACCTTGAGACGGGGCGCCGCTCTCGCAAGAGTCACATGACCATCTCGGAACAGGTTGCCCACTATCGCAAGAAACTCCTCAACAAGGTACTCGCTCTGTTGGCCGTGCGCCTGTCACTGTATTGGTTTTTGTTGTTGCTGTTGTTGTTTGTTCTGTTTGTGTTGCCCTGATATAACTGTCTTGGTTGACTAGGTGTTGAGAAAACCAATTTCCTTCCTTGTGTTGTTTGTGAGGTGGATGGATTGATAAAATACTACATACACGATGTTGCTATTTTACAGAAGAAATGTTGCCACTCTGGCTCATAGATGTTGTGCATTGGCTATCTTGAAATGCTTGTGTGAGTGTGTGTGTATTTTTGTAGGGATTGCATATGGGTGATAGATACTGTGGGTGATCATAATCATGACAGATAAATATTGTGGATGATCATAATCAAGAAATATATTTGAACAGTGTGTTAACTTTCATTAAGAAAAACCAGCTCAAATGAAGTGGTTAAATAATGACCCTTCATTCAGCCATGAGTTGGAAGATGTCAAACAAGCTCAGGTTATTGGTTGTGAGATACGCATTTGAGCTTCTTTTTTGTTGCTTGTTCTAGTTGCTATCTGTTAAAAACAATTGCAGGAAAAGAACAATGAAAGCATGGATTCTCCCGGTGGCAGCGTGAGAGAAAGTCGGAAACATCAAAGGTCAAGGTCACCAACAACACCACGAGCTTCCAGGATGGATTCACCTAAACGGGTCAAGAAGAACAAGAGGTATGTACGCATCCTTCTTGTAGGTACAGTTATACCTCAGTAGGTTCAGGTGAACCCAGTGTAGGTTAAAAAAACAAACAAGAAGAAACGAGTTCAAATGAAGTGGTTAAATAATGTCCATTCATTCAGGCACGAGTTGGAAGATGTAAATGTCCCTTGTAAACGTCAGCTGTGATTATTATTTTTCAGTCCAAGCTGCACACTTCCCTTGTATTTGAGTATTTTTGAAACATACAAATATACTTTTGTAAATACTTTTTTTTTGGTCATGTTGCTTGTTTCTGCATACAAACATACTTTTGTAATTTTTTGATACTTTTGATGTTCCTGTCAATTATTTCTGGCCCCCCCCCCCCCCCCCCCCCCCCTTAGAGAGTTTTTGAGTTAAAGAGAAGTAAAACAACTAGAACCCCCCCCAAAAAAAAAAATCACTTGTTTATTTTGATATTTCCTGTAGTCATTTCAAGAGAAGATAGGCAACAACCACAAAAAAACACCTTTGTATTTTATTTTATTTTTCAGCCCCAAACGATCCAAGAGGTCAAGGTCACGATCACCACGAGCCAGATCACCACACAGTCGAAAGCGCCACCGAAAGCACCGAGACTGAGTGCTAAAAAAGAAAAGAAAAGGGAAAAAAGGCAGTGCCAGTGGTCTGTGCTGTATGATTTCATGGTTGAACGGTCTGCAGTTTGAATGAATCGGCTTCGGAAGTGTGGAAGTGTGCCTATGTCACTGACCATCGAAGGGAAGGGACTGTTTTCAACTGACCGTACATTAGCTCATTGGTTTGAGAATACACCTGCTTTCCAAATGCGCTGCAGGCCAGTACAAGCTGAGCGTTGCACAGGGGGGACGAACGTGCGTGTAAATTTCCAGACTTCCTGCTCAATAATTACAGTCGGTGTGAAGGCAGCGAAACCGGCTGAAAGCTCCATGGTTCTGTTACAAGGAGGCCTGCCAGCATGAGGGGATGCAGCGGGTACCGTCGTGAAAACTCTCGCCTGCTGCGTTTGGAAAGTCAGCTGGTAGGCGAGTCCTCTGCTGGAGAACCCATTCCAGCGTGCCAAAGCCTCCTCTTTTCATTCCCCTGCGGTTAGTTTGGGCCAGGGATGTGCAGCCTGAAGCGCCCTGCTTTACAGTGTCTTTAACCTGGCAGGGTCATTGTTTGACCTTGCTGTGTGTTGTTAGCGTGTCTGTCTCCATGCCTGGATATGCAGCCTCAAGGGCTCTGCATCACGGCGTCTGTAGCCTGGCACCATGGTTGTTTGACCTTAACATCTCTCGTTAGTGTGTCTGTCCCCGTGCCTGGATATGCAGCCTCAAGTGTTCTGCATCATGGCATGTGTAGCCTGGCACCATGGTTGTTTGACCTTGCTGAGTGTTGTTAGCATGTCTGTCCCCATGCCTGGGTGACCATGGGAGCGGAACGTCCGAAGGTGAAGGTTTGGACCCTGCCGTCTAGTGTCAGCATGGGGCCTCTGCATCGTACCCCTACATGTACTGATGTCCAGCTGCCACTCCAGTGGGGCATACCTATTTCATCATGATAGACAGCCTGTTCAAACAGGGGTCCTGGAAACAGTTTCTTTTAGTTACAGTGAAAGAACATTGTTTCTCAAGGGATTGGTAACAGCTGATGGCCAAGTATGTTTGACCATTGGCCTATTAATGGCTGACAGTTTTTCAGCAGATTGTTATTATTATTGATCGCTTTTACATAGCGCTATTCTCCGCTCTCAAGCAGACTCTCTGCGCTCGCATGTGATTCTACATGAGTGAATAGCTTTTTTTTTTATAGCACGTTTTTTGAATATCCACTGAAGTGGTGTACTTACAGTGCTGGCATAGCTGGTGCCACAAGAAATTGCTGCCATCTCGGCGCGTTCTGTGTACACCATACAACCATGCACCATGTCACTTCATGCAAAGCCACAAACGTAAGGTGTACGCGTGTTTAGCTGTAACTTGCCACCTGCGCTTTTGGCAGAATGACCGGAATCTTTTACGTGCTACTGTGGTAACACGGGGCTGGAACGGATACCGAAATAAGAGTCAGCACAGAAAGTTGACCCTGGAGAAGAAAATTCTCCCGCTGCTCCAGCAGGGATTCGAACCCGCGACCTTTTGATCACGAGTCCGGCGTTCTAACCACTGAGCTATCCCCGCTCCCCAATTGTCATTGTAAACCTCCCCCCACGCCCCCTGTTGTTGTTGTTGTGGATGGGTGGTTTGGGGGGACTCATTTAAGAAAATGTTTTACGAGTGGGTTTTGTTTCTTTTCCACCAACTTGAAAGCAAAAATAAAAAAATGCACTTTTATGTAAATGCACAGATGTCATTTTTATAAATTGGTCAGAGTTTTTATCTTTTTGTTGTTGTTCATTTTTGCTTACCTTCTTACGTCTAAGAAACACCTGGCAGGAAATGGCTTTTAGGGTTTGTCATATTACACTCAGTATTGTTGCTTGTTAAATGGGCCAGTCACTGAACACTGATAAAATTAGTGTTGTCCCAGAATTTGGTACAAATGTTACTCCTGCTGCCAGTGGGTAATTGTGTTCTCTTTGACTGGCAGCGCTAGGTCGCTTTGATCATGTTAGGCTGACATGCTGCCTTTCTGGCGATACTGGTGACCTTGTTTGTGAGGAAGGTTGTGGCCTGAAACCGAGGTTGAAGTCACGGCACCATGTTTACTCCATGCAGCGGATTACTCTGATTGTATGTATGACTTCATTTGCAATGAAGTGTGTTATTATTATTAGTAGTACTGTGGATAGTTGTGGAACATGTGGTTTACGCTAAAGATCCTAGTTTTGTGTTTATAACGGCATAGTTTCAGATGCTTGTCGTCAGAATGTAGCATGAAATTTTTGTTTGTCTGAATTGTCGCAAGAATACTGGTAATAATAGCTTTTAAGAGCTAACGAATGGTAATGCTTGCTTGCCATTGTGTGAACAAGAGTTTTTAGCTCTACCTGTGTGTGCCAATTGCTAGTTTTCCCTTCCTGACACCTGTCTGTGTGACGAGTATGGCTGTAGTAAACAGAGCGGACACCTGTCCATGTGACGAGTATGGCTGTAGTAAACAGAGCAGACACCTGTCTGCGTGATGGGTATGGCTGTAGTAAACAGAACGGACACCTGTCTGTGTGACGAGTATGGCTGTAGTAAACAGAGCGGACACCTGTTTGCGTGATGGGTATGGCTGTAGTAAACAGAGCGGACACCTGTCTGCGTGATGAGTATGGCTGTAGTAAACAGAGTGGACATCTGTCTGTGTGATAAGTATGGCAGTAGTGAACAGAGCAGACACCTGACATTGGGTGATAGGTTTGTCGGTCTGTCATTCCCAGAAATGATGACAATGCGTTGTGAAGCTTGTGGTGTAAGTGGACATCTGATGGAGGGTGATGGGTTTGTCGGTCCAGCATTCACAGAAGCAATAACGATGCATTGTGAAGCTTGTGTTTGCATGCCCTGGTCTGTTGCTAGGCTGTTCGACCACACCTGGAAATTCTACACAATGAGGATGTTTTCTTGGATGTACGTGAAACCTATCACATGTGTTCTGGTGGCCCATCAGTAATAGGTATCTAGACCGGTGAAAATCTGAGATAAGTAGGAAGGCGTTCCCTGGAACGTGTGTAAAATGTAAAAACAGTTTCTGCTGAATATAACTGATGGTAGACCTGTGCATTTATGATTGTAATTGCATGTGAGTGACTGCAGTTGGTAACATGCAGACATGAACTTGAAGAGAAGAATTCACAAAAATGGTAACACATAAACATGAACTTAATAAGAGTTCACGAAAGTGGTCTAATAGTGGTCTCTTTAGAAAGGTGCATAGAGAAAAATTTACAAAAGTGGTCTTGAAAAAGAGTGTCTAATACATCTTTTCAAATGTGCATACATAAATTGAAGAGAAGTCACAAAAGTGGTCTGATAAGAGGTGGTCTTTTGAAACGTGCACACATAACTTGATGAGAATAATTCACACAAGTGGTCTTAAAAAGAGTGGTTGTCTTTAGTAACATGCAGACATGAACTGGAAGACAAGAAGTCACAAAAGTGGTCGTAGAGAGGGGTGGTCTTTAATTACCTGCAGACATGAAGCGGAAGACCAGAAGTCACGAAAGTGGTCTTTGGTTATCTGTAGACATGAAATGGAAGGCCAGAAGTCACAAATGTGGATGTGAAAAGAGGAGGGTCTTGGTGGCAGGCGCAGTTACATGCAAATGTAAAGACAAGTTTACAATCATTTACATTATCATTATCATTATTGTTGGTCGGATCTTGTTTCTAGGTACAGCATAACAGGATCATTACAGTACTGTATTGTTGGTAGGATCTTGTCTACAGGTACATGATCATCATCATGTACAGTATTGTATTATTAACGGATCTTTGCGCAGGTAGTCGCACACTGAGTTGTGGTTGTCAGATGCTTCTGTGTCATCAAACTTTGGAAATCAGTGGCGTTGAAGCAAAGATGCTTTGTTTGAATGTGTGTGTGTGTGTGTGTGCATGCATATGTGTGTGTGTGTGTGTGTGCATGCATATGTGTGTGTGTGTGTGTGTGTGTATGTTCTGAGGAAGCTTATTTGCACTTGGTGATAATGTCAAGTCATAGTCCATTGCTGTCATGTCCATAGTATTGTGTTCTGACAAAACGCGTTTCATCCTGATATAGGTGATAAAAACAAGCTATGTATCCACCTATCTGTACTGTACTGTTGTGCATGTGTGTGAGTGAAGTGCAGTGCATGTTGGGGCTAATTAATCAGTTTTTACTCGGTGAATCAAATTCATTTCATTTTGATAAAAATGGGTCAAAAACCATCTTAGTCATTTGAGTTCTTAGGTTGGTTTGTCAGTTACTGATGTTTTGAAGCCCTGTGAAGTTTGGATGTGATTGGATTGGTTTTACTCTTTGCCTGTATTGTGAGAATGTACTGAAAAAAGGAGCATGTGTGAATTGGATTTATAGAGTGAGACTGTTGATTGTACAGTGTACATGAAATAAAATGTTGAACTTTTTCCATCTGTGTGTGTGCACGTGTGCGTGTGTGTGAGTGCATACGTGTGTGTGCAATGTCTATGTATAAACACTCTTTTGATGGGTTTTTGTTTTATTGTCCTACATCCTATGAGTGCAGTTTAATTTCAGAATGCATTTTAGAATTGAAGGCCCCCACCCCATCCCCCCCATAAACAAAGAAGCGGCAACTGTCAGTTCTGTGGGACTGAACAGAGCATGGAGATAAGCACTTCTATAAATCTTTTTTGTTGTTCTTGCCAACAAATGCAGTAAGTATGAGTCGAGAGTTGCTCTTTAATTTAGATGCAAAAACACACACCAATGACACTGACTCAATGTGAATGCACTGATATGAAGCTGAAAGAAACTGCACAGCAGTCTTTCCAAAAATTCTTTGATATTTTTTTTTCAACTGCTGCAAAAGATGAAAAACACACACCTTCAAATCGGATATTTTGACTTAAAATGCCTTTCTATATATTGACATTTTAAGTGTTTGTGTGTGTGTGTGTGTGTAGCTGAATATTGCATCGTAATTGATGAGTGGGACCGGACGGCAACAACCGTAACTGTCAAAGTGTCCCAGCTGGCCTTACGGCAGCAACTACTACCTCTCAATTTAATTTGATCCTCCCTTGGTGACGTGAGCATTAATACTTCTCGTGCCATGCTCATGAGGCCGATTTAACAGTTGCATCCCCTCTAACCGTCAGAAATAAAATCCTTGATATACACCTTTTGAGAAGGTAAGTTTTTATCACATGCATACGATTTCTATCACACGTAAAACTGATTGTGAATCAGTATTTCGACAAACGCCTTTTTGTTGCCGTGCTCCCTCCTTCAGGTGCGTGCAGAGTAATATCTTAACGGCAGAAAACGAAATGCCGTTTTTATTGTAGTTGGCTTTGTATATTTTATAAACATCGCCCTGTACACTTCAAATAGGAAAGGGGTGCGGGTAAAACAACCATTACATACACCCTCAATGTGCGGCGCCCCGGACTAAGGGAGGTTATTCTTGCAGCATGTTACACGCGGGAAGTGGGGTCAAGGTAGCGCAGTTTTCCAGGCAAGGAGAACATGGCGGCTGATCTACCACAGTTTCAGATCCTCTTAGAGGGCATCCTCAGCTCAGACAATGAAGTCCGTTCACAATCAGAGGTGAGTAAAACACGAAACGGACATCTTTTGTGTGTTATGGTTGGAAAATGTATGATTCTTTGATCTTATTACGTAATTGTGGCACTTTCAATCACCCGTTCTTGCCATGCTTTTTACGTCGGCCGTCGCCATGTGGTCTCATTTGGCTTTTTTTTTTTTTAATAGTGAGATGATCACAAGTGAGATCATGCTGCTGAGTTGCTGTGATGTTTGATAATATGATTTATTCGATGGAACGGAACGATAGTTTTGTTAAACCATGATGATGAGCTGATCTATTGGACGTCCGCCGCTCTGTTGCTGACCAGTCAAGCGAATATCTTCGTTCCAGGCCTCTTCCTCAAAACCCCGTGCTTTGTTACTCGTAGCTCTCTAGTTTTACGTCCTTTGTAAGTTAGTAGTTATCTTTGTTATGAGTAATATAAGCATTACACATTAGGCGCATTTCCATACATGATCTATGTTCGTAAGACTAATAGTAATTAGAATACTGCCATACACAAACTTTACTGGTCACCGGTGGTTTAATCATAGTCACGATATGGAAAGATCCAGTAGAAAGGTGGTACTGTTAAAAATAACATGACGGTGATAAGTGCACAAATCACAGACTTTATACATATAATACAAGAGTGTGGTGACATTTGGTGATTCATAGTGTCTGTAAAACTAAAAGTACTAAAACTACAAAAGTAAAACTGACAGAAACTGTTTTTAATAAAAATTCCTGTACTGAGAATCAGGGTGCTGATTTGGGAGTCATCAGCACTGTTCTCAAGAATTGTAAGTTGACAATTGTAACTAACCTAGTATAACTTTTATAAGTATTACTGTTATTGTTAATACCCAAACAAAGTGGAGCATGTTGCTCAGTGTGAATATTTATGAGAATTTTTCTGATAAAAACAATAGTAAAAATGGCGTTTAACTTCTTTGGCTTGACAATAATAATACTGATTGCATCATTTGGGTTTTAGTTTTCAAATGCAAACAACTCCCACTACTTATGGTACTATGACTGGTTGTGTGTTAGTCTAACTGAGACTGAGTAACTCATACTCTTACTACTATACTAGTCTTAGTCTCAGCCGTACTACTAAAACTAGATCCAAACGTACGAAAGGTTAAAAAGAATGGTATTTATTATAACAAAGCACAACATGCAAATTTTTGGGTTACAGCCCAAATTATTTCTGTTTGATGCGTTCATTGTCCAGTTAATTTTTCTGACCTGTGACAGTGACCCACACACAGGCAGAGTCCACAGATTCAGACCTGTGAACCTCCATGAAGTTAAAAAAGAAAAGAAAAAACCCACACACAGAGTCAGAGTCCACAGATTCAGACACGCAAACTTCCATGAAGTTAAAAGAAAGATTAAGAAAAGAAGTACACTAACAATAAACGTTGATTCATTCAGCAAGGTGTGTGAAAGAGTGTGATTCTCGTTGGCTAATCTAACCAGAAGTGGCTTACTCAGTTAATCAAGTGATCGATTTGTAATGTCAGCATAATGGGTTATGCATTTTGGTCAAACCATAGTTTGCCCAGAAAAATTACGAGACGCAATTTCTCTCTGACAGTAATTTTAATGATTGGTATTGTAATCAATCACACTGGTTAAGGTTTAGGGGTTTATTCTTAATCGTGCTAGCTTTACTTTAAAGTTTAGGGTTCACAGGTTATAGGTTTAGTTGCTGGGATCATGCAGCCGAGCTTTATCATTATCAGTTTGTCCACTTCATGGATGTGTTTTTGAAGCTGTTGCTCTAATTACTTGACCAACACTGCAGGTGCTGCAGTTCCCCAGCCTGGTTAACACTGGGATAATTGTTGCACAATAAATAAAATGGCCTGAATTTCTGTGGCCTTTGTAATTGTATAGTTTTATGCCATACTCTCATGGTGACCTCAGTTTCAGTATTCCTGCCTCCTTCCTTGCCTTCAGAAAGTTTTTTTTAATAGTTTTTTTGCCAAGCACATCATTGTGGGGCGTTTAATTGTATAACATACATCCAATACAATAACATGTTCACACTCATTCATACTTCATTCTGTCTATAAAAAAATATTAAAAAGTATACGTATACTGACTGAATTATCCATTACAGTTTGACATGTTTATGACATACATCTACGAATGCAGTACAATCATTCCTTATATATATCATTATGTGTGAGTGTGTGTGTCTATCTGTGTCTGTGTGATGGTGAATGAAATGCAGTCTGTGGGTTCTGTTATTAACAATCAGCAACCTGAGCGTTAAATTCAAAACATCTTGTTTCTTGACACACGTATAAGAGATCCATTAAAGTACATCCATCTGTTTGTTACCTTTTAGTTTTACATGCTCATAATATAGATATCAGACAAGTGAAATCATTCTCAGAAAGCAGTTCTGATCAAAGCCTTCTGTGTCAGAGAGTCCAGACATGGGGAGGGAGGTAGTGGTGGTCTGCTCTATATCAGATAAGTGAAATCATTCTCAGAAAGCAGTTCTGATCAAAGCCTTTTGTGTCAGAGAGTCCAGACATGGGGAGGGAGGTAGTGGTGGTCTGCTCTATATCAGATAAGTGAAATCATTCTCAGAAAGCAGTTCTGATCAAAGCCTTCTGTGTCAGAGAGTCCAGACATGGGGAGGGAGGTAGTGGTGGTCTGCTCTATATCAGATAAGTGAAATCATTCTCAGAAAGCAGTTCTGATCAAAGCCTTCTGTGTCAGAGAGTCCAGACATGGGGAGGGAGGTAGTGGTGGTCTGCTCTATATCAGATAAGTGAAATCATTCTCAGAAAGCAGTTCTGATCAAAGCCTTCTGTGTCAGAGAGTCCAGACATGGGGAGGGAGGTAGTGGTGGTCTGCTCTATATCAGATAAGTGAAATCATTCTCAGAAAGCAGTTCTGATCAAAGCCTTCAGTGTCAGAGAGTCCAGACATGGGGAGGGAGGTAGTGGTGGTCTGCTCTATATCAGATAAGTGAAATCATTCTCAGAAAGCAGTTCTGATCAAAGCCTTCTGTGTCAGAGAGTCCAGACATGGGGAGGGAGGTAGTGGTGGTCTGCTCTATATCAGATAAGTGAAATCATTCTCAGAAAGCAGTTCTGATCAAAGCCTTCAGTGTCAGAGAGTCCAGACATGGGGAGGGAGGTAGTGGTGGTCTGCTCTGTGGAGGGGATGTTTACTCACCAGAAACAACAAAATCAGTTACCAGCTCCGGCAACTTTCTGCCTGTGCCAGTTAACATGTTCAAAATGTTATAGAATATAGTTAAAGTTTATAACGTTAACAGAAGGCAAAATGTTGCACTGTTTCACCCAGAGCTTTCCAGTAAAGAAACAAAACACGAAAATAGTTAGAATAGAAATGGTGGCAAACTGATTTTTTTTTTTAAATAAATAAATTGTATTTTAAACATTTTTTTTTTTTTAAATTAATGAGGGTAGTGGAATAAGTACAATACCTTTTTTACATCCAGTCCTTGGGCCAAAAGAAAAAAGAAGAAGAAAGAAATTAAAAACAAAATATAAACTCATTTTTATTATTATTAACTGTTGACTCATTGAGAGAGGGAGGGAGAGAGATAAAATGCAGAGCATGCATGTAAACATAATATACATATTTGACACATCATATTAATAAATACTGAGAACATAAACGAATGTGATCATGTTCAAAACGAAAGAAATAGTGCACATATATCCTTAATCAGTGTTGGTTGTGATTTTTTCAATGAAGTTCTGTTTAAATGCTTTTTTCAATGCTTTGTGATCTGACAAAATTTTAATCCATAATGGTAAATTATTCCATAGGTTTCCCCTGGAATACATCAAGCTACATTTAAATAAATCTAATCTAGGGCAGGGTACTATAAGTTTGTGTGAATGTCTGTTCTGATTTGAATGAAAGTTGAATTTTAGATTTGAGGGTGCATAACCAAATACTATTTTATGCATTATTTATATCGAGCTAGTTATTTCTTACATGCGCATGTGCACACATGCACACACACCCTTCAGAGTCTCTTTGGAATGAAGCATGTCCACATTCTGGTTTAAATTTTCAAACAATTTATAATTTTATTCCTAATAAAAAAAAAAGTTACAAGAAAATTGAAGAATGCAAGTTCTGATTCTTTCAACACCCATGTTAACCTTCACAATGTTAAGTGATGTATATTGGGGGGGGGGGGGAGACTGACTCCTATGTCAGTATTGATCTTTTTCATTTCTGTGTTACTAGTAATATTTGCAATAAACTTATGAATTTGTTATTGCAGAAAACTTTCGACGCGTTACCCTTGCCAAGCAGACTGACGTTGCTTGTTCAAAGTCTGCGTAAGCAGGATGCCTCCGTTGAGGTAAGTGCACCAGCTGTTCAACAGCCAACTAGTTGTGCAGTTTGTAGGGCTGCAGTGAGTCATCAGTGGTGCTGCCAAGTGAACAGTTCCTCCTGTCCGCCAAGTGCTGTGGAGGAAAAAAAGGGGGAAATATTAAAAGCTGTCTCTGTAGGGGAAAAGAGTGAAAGAAACGTAAATCTTAGGTGGTGGTAAAAATTGGAATTGAAAATCTTAGGTCAGTAGGTCGTCGGGAAAAAATGGAATTGATTTTTTTTTTAAACTCTGTTCAGGCTGACCAACAACTCTTTGTGTTGAAAAGAGAGAGAAAAGTTAATCTCAGATAGTGGATAAAAAGGGAATGGTTGAAAAATACTAGCTGTTGCAATATCAGTCATGATGACATTAATGATTACTATTACTATATAAAAATAAATAAATATAATAGTGTCTGTGATGCTTGAAATGTTTGAAAATGGAATGCATAATTTGATT
Organism: Alviniconcha marisindica; assembly: GCA_018857735.1. Lineage (NCBI taxonomy): Eukaryota > Metazoa > Mollusca > Gastropoda > Provannidae > Alviniconcha > Alviniconcha marisindica. Next base: position 151,021 of record JABMCL010000882.1, on the reverse strand, counting down.
GAAAAAAATAGATTATGTAAATTTTTGTGTATTGTTGTTACACATTGAGGCTGTTCTTAAATAGTAATAAGATGTCCCTAGTGAAAGTGTGTCACCTGTAGATGTCAAAAAAGGAAGAAAAGAAAAAGATAAATCATGAGGAACCCTCCATCCCCATCTGATTTAACGACGTGTATCTTTTTTTTCAGGACATTCAGCTGATAATAAAGTTGAACCAGTGGTCACTGTAATAAGACAGCTTAAATTTTCAGGACAAGGCAAAAGAGTAATAGTAACACAGATAATAATGACGGTATTGCTATTAGTACTCAGTTAATCTCATTGAGTAACAAACATCTGCATGCCCGCAAAGCAGGACATATGTTTGGGTGTGGATTGAAAGTCTACAAACATGCCTCTCTTTTTGGGGGGGGCCAGATTTGGTGAATTTTCAAAATTCTGAAACAACTTTTTCATTTCATTTTTTCTTTAAAAAAAGAAGAAAAGTATTTGGATTCATACAATCACAGCTCAAAATGTTGTATCAGCATCAGACATGTGTGTCTCGTGTTCAGAAAGCAAAAGTGAGTGGTTAAAGATGCTTGCTTTAACTCTTCACACCAAAGCTGTCAATGCTGCAGGTCAGGACCATGGCGTGCATCTTGCTGCGCCGAATGTTCACCTCCAACTTCGAAGAGATGTGGCAGCAGCTGTCTCCGGAGCTTCAGAGCGCCGTGAAGCAGGAGCTGATGGTGGCCATCAAGGAAGAGACGGTGCCTACCATCAGGAAGAAGACCTGCGACGTCATCGCTGAGCTGGCCAGGAACATGCTGGGTAGGGTTTCAGTGGACAGTTAAGTCCCTGCAGTGCCAGCATTCTGAGATAACCCTGTGCTATTGACAAGGATATTTTAATTAATTCCTGACTGTGATGCTTGTGCGATGAAAATGGTGGAAATCCGAAAAGGTTTCAGAGAAGGTTTTATTGGTTGGCTAGGTCTGCTCAGCTTATCTAAGGCACTTTGGTTGTGATAGTTTTGGAGAAGGTTTTATTGGCTGGTGAACTCTGTTCAGCTTTCCTATGCCACTTTGGTTGTGAAAGGTTTTGGAGAAGGTTTTATTGGTTGGTTAGATCTGTTCAGCTTTCCTATGCCATTTTGGTTGTGAAAGGTTTTGGAGAAGGTTTTATGGGTTGGTTAGGTCTGTTCAGCTTTCCTATGCCATTTTGGTTGTGAAAGGTTTTGGAGAAGGTTTTATTGGTTGGTTAGGTCTGTTCAGCTTTCCTGTGCCACTTTGGTTGTGAAAGGCTTCAGAGATGGTTTTATTGGTTGGTTAGATTTGTTCAGCTGTTCTGTACCACATATGCGGGGGGAAAATCAGCAGTTGGTCAGACGTACCACTTGTTTGTTTGACCAGTTGTTAAATTTTCTCTCTGTGAAACTTTGCCCAATGAGAGAATGCATGTGTGTATAGGTGTGTGTGTGTGTGTGTGTGTGTGTGTGTGTGTGTGTGTGTGTGTGTGTGTGTGTGTGCTAGATGGAAGGGAGCAGGGTGTTTGCTAGTACAGCTCTAGGAGCAGTGTGGACGGCCACATATCTGACCAATTTCCATGAACCACTTGCGTCACCTTATAGGAGTCACACCAGTTTGAAAAATATGTAGCACAGTCACTGTTACGCCTGACTGTGCTATCACCACCAGAAGGAACATTTTGAACCAGCTGTAATTTTTTGTTCACTGTTGAGGACAAAGCCACATGATGATCGTCCCTAAACCAAGATGTGGACCCAAAGCAGCATTGAACCTGGGTCCATCTGCTTATGAACCTTCCAACAGCCCAAACCACTTTGTGTTTCTTTGGTGAAGATGGTGCGCTATTTACACTAAAATCTGGTCTGGAAATAGAATATTGTGGTGTAATACAAGCAGTGGTGTTCATGTGTCTACGCAAGAAAACGGCTGCACTCGCAAACTCTGACCAAGCCCTGATGAGGCTTTGGTTTTTGCTTTTAGGATAGGAATGAGAGTATCATAGCAAAGACAGTGTTTGGCCTCAGGCCTCTTTTTAGATTTATTTTTAAACAATAGTCTTTCGAGAGAGAGAGAAAAAATTCTAGGAGATTTGAAAAGTTTTTTTTTCATGACTGGATAAGCTGGCTGTATACCTGTGTTTCAGAATCAGATGCTGACTGTATGCTTGTTTTTCAGAAGCTGACTGTAATGTGTACTTGTGTTTCATAATCGAGCTGATATAACCGTAATGGCTGACTGGGCATAAAGCACCAAGTTACTTGTGTTTCAGAAGCTGACTGTATGCTTGTGTTTCAGATGCTGACTGTATACTTGTGTTTTAGATGCTGACTGTATACTTGTGTTTCAGAAGCTGACTGTATACTTGTGTTTCAGATGCTGACTGTATACTTGTGTTTCAGATGCTGACTGTATACTTGTGTTTCAGAAGCTGACCGTATACTTTTGTTTCAGAAGCTGACTGTGTACTTGTGTTTTAGATGCTGACTGTATACTTGCGTTTTAGATGCTGACTGTATGCTTGTGTTTCAGAAGCTGACTGTATGCTTGTGTTTCAGAAGCTGACTGTGTACTTGTGTTTTAGATGCTGACTGTATACTTGCGTTTTAGATGCTGACTGTATACTTGTGTTTCAGATGCTGACTGTATACTTGTGTTTCAGATGCTGACTGTATACTTGTGTTTCAGATGCTGAATGTATACTTGTGTTTTAGATGCTGACTGTGTACTTGTGTTTCAGATGCTGACTGTATACTTGTGTTTCAGATGCTGACCGAGTACTTGTGTTTCAGATGATAACGGTACCAACAACTGGCAGGACATCCTGAAGTTCATGTTTGACTTGGCCAACTCGGGGGATCCTGGACTGATGGAGAGTGCCTTGCACATCTTTACGTGAGTGCATGCATGCAGATGTGCAAAGAAAGCCACCATTCTGTGTCTGCTTGCGCATGTATGTGTGTGTGTGTTACAACATGTAGCCCTTTTTTTCCCCTTCCTTTTGACACTTCTTGGTTCTTGCCCATAACCCTTAATGATTTTTTTATATATATTTTTTAAGGTTGTGATGGGTCCTGAAACCAAAAGCAAGATTGAGAACAGAATTGATGTGCCATCCTTATTATCTCAATGAGCTAGGTCAAGGTTGCTTGGGAGATCATGAGTGAGGTTGGACAGCCGTTTTTGCGTGTTCCGTTTCTCACTTTTCGTCTCGTGACCTGCATTGACCTAGCTCATTATGAATGACTCCAGGTCAGCGGTGTGGTCAGTCATGCTTTTAGTTTCGTGACCTTACTTGACCTCCCTCATTAAAATTCACAATAAATAGTCCATGGGGGGTATCACAACAAGTTGTGTGTTGGGGAGGGAGTAGGATGCTTGCTTGCACTCTTGTGTGTTCATATGGGAGGCAGAGACTTTTGTCAGACGAAAGAGAAACAGTGACTGAGAGAGCAAGAAAAGAAACTAGGATGACTGCTAGTGTTCTAAAACAAGCTCCAAACACAAAAACAGGTAAAAGGAACGCTAATTTAATATGACAGTGCAGTACTAACGAGAGAGTGCAGCTCATTTGTTTTGTTGTGTTGTTGTTGTGAAGTGGATGTTTCAGAACAGTTCTTCACTTCACTTGCATTAAGTGTACGAGATTAAATTTGGTCCTAATTGCATCCTTGCCGGCTGACTTTTGTTTCTGGCCTTCTAACTAGGATGTTTCCCGGCATCTTTGGCAACCAGCAGAACCACTACCTTGACGTAATCAAACAGATGTTGGGCCAGTCCCTGCAGCTTCGATCTGCTCCACAGGTGGGTGTGGCTTGTAGCCTGACGGATGGGGCTTGTAGGCTGGTGGGTGGGGCTGTTGGATGTGGTGTGAAGGCTGGCGAATGCGGCTTGTAGGATTGTGGGTGGGGCTTGTAGCCTGATGGATGGGGCTTGTAGGCAGACTGGTAGATGTGTGTAGGATGGTGGGTGGGGCTTGTAGCCTGATGGATGGGGCATGTAGGCTCACTGGTAGTTGTGTGTAGGATGGTGGGTGGGGCATGTATGCTGACTGGTAGATGTGTGTAGGATGGTGGGTGGGGCTTGTAGCCTGATGGATGGGGGCATGTAGGCTGGGAGATGTGTGTTTGATGGTGGGTATAGCTTGTAGGATGGTGGGCGGGGCATGTAAGCTGGTAGATGTGTGTAGGATGGTGGGTATAGCTTGTAGGATGGTGGGCAGGGCTTGTAGGCTGGTAGGTGCGTGTAGGATGGTGGATGTGGCTTGTAGCCTTATGGGTTGGGCTCGTTGGCTTGTGGGTGTGGCTTCTATATGGCTTGTATGTCAGTGGGTGTGGCTTGTAGGCTGATAGATTGGACTTGTTTGGTAGGGTTCATTGTGCTCTAGGTGGTGTATATATTTTGTTGACCTTATTGTTTTTGCATTGTGCACTTTAGGCTGATGTTAGGTGCAAACGCTTTACAATCGCTTATGTAGGAAGATTGCTCATGTGTACAGGTGGTGTACGAGGCTGTGAGGGCGACAGCAGCATTCCTGGTGAGCAATGAGAAGGAGACAAATGTGCAGGTTCACATGAAGGACCTGCTGCCTCACATAATACAGGTTAGTGCCTTAGAATGGGTCGCTTCGTATAGAGTTTTGACTGTTGTTATATATTGATGTCTCTAGTCCAGCTGTTTGAAATTTAGTTGGTAGTGTTGTTGTTTTTGCTGCGTGTAGGTATTCTTACTTGCTTGCTGACATTTGTACGTTTTGCTGTATTCTTTTGCATTTTGTTGACACTTGTGGGCGTTTAATTCTCTCTTTCGTTTCTGTTGACTCGTAGGGTGTAGCGGATAGCGTCACCAGTCATGAAGATGACAGCGTGCTGAAGTGCTTGATAGAGATGGCTGAATCCACACCCAAGTTCCTCCGTCCTTCTATTGAACAGCTCTTCCCTTTCTGTCTGAAGGTATGTCTCCTAAGTCTGGCACTGCAAGAGTGATTCATCAGTGCACAGTGTATTCGGCATTGCAGTTAGATTTTTCTGTACCGTTCGTGTTCACAATGTGTGTAATTTAGCATTAACTCTGGATGCTGGTTTCTGTTTCTCATCAGAAATGTTTGGCTGAGAACTTGGCACTGTTTGTGCAAAGAATGAATGATCAGTTGCTTTTGTAGGATCAAAACAAATAAAAGGATAAAAAGAATGCTGATTTTACTTAGACAATACAGAAGAATGTATTTTTGAGCACATGCACCTTTTTTGTTTTGCCTTTGTTGTGTTCAAATTTTACACAGCCCCTCCCTCAGCTCCAACCCAACCAATAAGGCAAAATTTGGGGGTGGGGGGTACTGTTTATGGGACAGCACATTCCTGGTGATATGGAGGGGTTTGAATCACGTGGGCCATCTGTGTGTTTTGCATTGGCCTGCGTTCGGTTTTTGGTGTGACGTAATGTGAAGAGTGTGTATAAGGTGCTGACACCTAACATGAGCCTGAAGCACACAGTACAAAAACGGCAAGGTCAGCAAAATGATTACACAGTCCAGAGCACAATGGACCCTACTAATTACATAACGGTATGTTTTTTTATTTTTATTTGATGGACCATTTGCTCTGCTTTTAACAACAATAATAATTAAAGCATTTTTAAAGTGCAAAATCTTGTCCCTAGAGACTATTCTAAGTGCATGCACGCACACGCATGTACACACACACACAGGCACCTGCATACACTAGCATTCTGACTGTGCAAAAGCTTAATTTACACAGCTTTTCATGGTGGGTGTTAATGCCTTGTTGCCATGGCTGCACATCCTCTGTGTTCCAGCTGATGGCAGACTCTGAGCTGCCCGACTCTTGGAGGCAGCTTGGGATGGAGGTGATCGTCACCATGTCGGAGACGGCGCCCGCCATGGTGCGGAAGTACAGCAAGTTCATTCCTATGCTGGGTGAGTTCATCGTCTTTGTAACACTAGCATGGAGGACTGTATTCTGTGAGTTTAAGCTGTTTCAGCACCGCAGGTGTTGGCCGTGGTAGTAAGTCGAGAGGATTGCATTGGTTGCCAGTGATATTCACCTGTTTCAGTAGCCCCAGGTGTTGACCGTGATAGTGGATCTGGAGGATTGCATTCTGTGCTTTTTTACCTGTTTCAGTACCCCGGGTGTCTTAATGGGATAAAACAAAATGTGTGCACATTTTCTGGGTAAGTTTGCACCAGATATATTGTACACATTTTGTATTTTTCCATTCCAGGCTGGGCTTACCCAGGAAAGGTGCACGTTTTGTACAGTCCCATTAAAAATTAGCATTCTTTTTAACTTTGCATGTTCAGGTCTTGTTGTTTTTGGAACACTAGCAGTGAACCTTGTTTCAGTTGTGTTTTTTTTGGTGTGTGTGTGGATCTGAAGGATTGGTGTTGGCTGTGATGGTGGATCAGGACTCTTAACTTGTGATGTTCTCCTGTTTCATTGCCCCAGGTGTTCAGGTGTTGGTCTTGATGGTGGATCCTAAGGAGTGCATTGTAACCTGTGATGTTCTCCTGTTTCATTGCCCCAGGTGTTCAGGTGTTGGTCTTGATGGTGGATCTTAAGGACTGCATTGTAACCTGTGATGTCCTCCTGTTTCATTGCCCCAGGTGTTGGTCTTGATGGTGGATCTTAAGGACTGCATTGTAACCTGTGATGTTCACCTGTTTCATTGCCCCAGGTGTTCAGGTGTTGGTCTTGATGGTGGATCTTAAGGACTGCATTGTAACCTGTGATGTTTGCCTGTTTCAGTGCCCAAGGTGTTCATGTGTTGGCCATAATAATGGATCTTTAAGATTGTATTTTATCATGTGGTGTTCACCTGTTTCAGTGTCCCAGGTGTTGGCCATGGTGGTGGATCTGGAAGATTGTGTTGTGACCTGTTTCAGTGTCCAAGGTGTTGGCCATGGTGGTGGATCTGGAGGATTGTGTTGTGACCTGTTGTGTTCGCCTGATTCAGTGCCCCAGGTGTTGGCATTGATGGTGGATAATCGTATTGTGACCTGTGATTGCTGTTTCAGTGTCCCAGGTGTTGGCCATGATGATGGATCTGTAGGATTGTATTGTCACCTGTGATTACTGTTTTAGTGCCCCAGGTGTTGGCCATGGTGGTGGATCTTGAAGATTGTATTGTGACCTGTTGTGTTCACCTGATTCAGTGCCCCAGGTGTTGGCCATGGTGTGGATCTGGAGGATTGTGTTGTGACCTGTTGTGTTCACATGTTTCAGTGCCCCAGGTGTTGGCATTGATGGTGGATCTGGAGCATTGTATTGTGACTGGTGTTTACCTGTTTCAGTGTCCTTGGTGTTGGCCATGATGGTGGATTGGAGGATTGTATTGTGACCTGTTGTGTTCACCTGTTTCAGTGCCCAGGTGTTGGCATTGATGGTGGATCTGGAGGTTTGTATTGTAAGCTGTAGGTGTTCACCTGTTTCAGTGGCCCTGGTGTTGGCATTGATGGTGGATCTGGAGGATTGTGTTGTGACCTGTGATGTTCACTTGTTTCAGTGCCCCAGGTGTTGGCATTGATGGTGGATCTGGAGGTTTGTATTGTGACCTGTGATGTTCACCTGTTTCAGTGCCCCAGGTGTTGGCATTGATGGTGGATCTGGAGGATTGTATTGTGACTGTGATGTTCACCTGTTTCAGTGCCCCAGGTGTTGGCCATGATGGTGGACCTGGAGGATTGTATTGTGACCTGTGGTGTTCACCTGTTTCAGTGCCTGAGGTGTTGGCATTGATGGTGGATCTGGAGCATTGTATTGTGACTGGTGTTTACCTGTTTCAGTGTCCCTGGTGTTGGCCATGATGGTGGATTGGAGGATTGTATTGTGACATGCTGTGTTCACCTGTTTCAGTGCCCTAGGTGTTGGCCATGATGGTGGATCTGGAGGATTGTATTGTAAGCTGTAGGTGTTCACCTGTTTCAGTGTCCCTGGTGTTGGCCATGATGGTGGATTGGAGGATTGTATTGTGACATGCTGTGTTCACCTGTTTCAGTGCCCCAGGTGTTGGCCATGATGGTGGATCTGGAGGATTGTATTGTAAGCTGTAGGTGTTCACCTGTTTCAGTGTCCCTGGTGTTGGCCATGATGGTGGATTGGAGGATTGTATTGTGACATGCTGTGTTCACCTGTTTCAGTGCCCCAGGTGTTGGCCATGATGGTGGATCTGGAGGATTGTATTGTGACCTGTGGTGTTCACCTGTTTCAGTGTCCCAGGTGTTGGCCATGATGGTGGATCTGGAGGATTGTATTGTGACCTGTGGTGTTCACCTGTTTCAGTGCCTGAGGTGTTGGCATTGATGGTGGATCTGGCGGATTGTATTGTGACCTGTAATGTTTACCTGTTTCAGTGCTCGAGGTGTTGGCATTGATGGTGGATCTGGAGGATTGTATTGTGACATGTGGTGTTCACCTGTTTCAGTGCCCCAGGTGTTGGCCATGATGGTGGACCTGGAGGAGGAAGATGACTGGGCTTTCCAGGATGAAGTGGAGGATGAGGACCATGACAGGTAAAACGACTGACGCACCTTGGCATACAGTCCTTCCCCTTCCCTCCTTTCAGGGTTCAGGAGAACCTGCCAGGGGCAATGTTTGTTTAAAAAAAAAAATTGGCAAGTAAGATCACCCGACAGAAAATGAAGCATCTTGAAGTGAGAGACCATTACTATACTTTTCTTTGAACTCGGGAGAGTTAAAGAGCAAGTAACTGATGCACGCCATTGGGTTCACTTTTCAGAAGAACAGTGGCACCATCAGCCTCAGTAAATGTTTTTCTTCTTGAGAAACTGATGCACTATTGAGGGTGAACTTTTCCAGATTCAGTTTATACAATTTCCTGTAATACAGGCACGTTTTGTTTTGGTAATATAGTCAGCCTGGGTGCATTGTTTAGTTAAGGTACATTTTTCTATAACTCAGTTAGCCAGGGTACATTATTTTTGTTAGCGTACATTTGTTTGTAATCCAGTCAGCCAACGCACGTTTCTGTTATAGTCATTTATTGTAAAAGAGTCAATTAAGGTACGTTTTTCTATAATTTAGTTACCCAGGGTACATTATTTTGTCAGTGTACATTTTTTTTTTGTAATCCAGTCAGCCAGCGCACATTTCTGTATTAGTCAACTACAGTACACTCTTCTGTAATACGGTTGGCCAGGGTACATTATTCTGTCAAGGTACATTTGTCTACAATGTGAATTTGTGTTTTACTGTTGCAGCAACGCCATAGCAGCAGAGAGTGCCCTGGACCGACTAGCGTGCGCCCTGGGTGGGAAGACCATGCTGCCCCATATTGTGGCCACCATCTCCAGCATGCTGGGGCACGGTCAGTCTCCGTGACTCATGCCTCGCCTTTTTCGTAGCTTGCACATGAAGATCAGTTGTCGGGGTTTGCGTTAACCAGTAATTTTGGTTATTTATGGCTTACAGTAAGGAAATACAGCTTGAATTGTGCTGCTATATTTGTCTATCTCGAGTCGCTGTTTGCTGCCTGTTTTCAGTTGTGTAAATTAAGCTTTGTATAGTCAGTATGCTCCTCTGTGTGTGTGTGTGCTTAGAATAGTCTTCTCTCATTTGAAGTAGCGCAGTAGTTCATGTTCCTTTGAGTTAACCTTTTCTCTTTTTGTCTCCAGAGGACTGGCGATTCCGTCACGCAGCTCTGATGGCGGTGTCTGCGTGTGGGGAGGGTTGTCACACACAGATGGAGCTGATGTTGGATGAAATTGTCAATGCTGTTTTACCGTACCTCACCGACCCTGTAAGTGAATGTCGCATCCTTTTGAAAATGAGATGGCTAAAGACTGCCTTGTGTGTTGTTTGTATGTGACTGTGAGAGTCTGCCTGCATATCTTGTTTGGCTATACCCACAGATATCTCAGTAAGCAAGGGCCCATTTAGAATTAAACCATGGACATTTTTGCTTTGTTTTTAAATGAATAATGAAATTACTGCAAGTGCTATGAGAGTGGTTATATTTAAAGAGTTAGTATGAGATCAAAAAGAACTCTTTCAGAATTACATGCGACAAAAGCGCAATGAGTCTGCTTGAAAGTGGAAAATAGCACCATGGAAAAGCAATCATCACCAACTCCTAGAAAAATACAGGAAAAAAGAAAAAAAAGAAATGCAGGCAAGTAAGCTAAAGAAAAGATGCTGCACTGGTAGTTGCATATGTATGTGGAATGTTTAAGTCTGAATCACTTACTTTGCCTCAGCATCCACGGGTGCGGTACGCTGCCTGCAACGCCTTCGGCCAGCTGTGTACAGACTTCGGGCCCAACTGCCAACGCAGGTTCCACGAAAAGGTATTAGTCCTGGACAAATTAAAATAGAAACATGAGCATGGGTAATTGAGGAAAACTTTTGCATTGGTGATAGAGAGAAACATTACAATGGGTGCTTGAGAGCAGCTTCGGTAATTGAGAGAAACATTAGCATGGGTGATTGAGAGAAACATTTATGTGGGTGATTGAGAGAAACACTAGCGTGGGTGATTGAGAGAAACATTAGCGTTGGTGATTGAGAGCAGCATTTATGTGGGTGATTGAGAGAAACACTAGCGTGGGTGATTGAGAGAAACATTAGCATGGGTGATTGAGAGAAACATTAGCATGGGTGATTGAGAGAAACATTTATGTGGGTGATTGAGAGAAACACTAGCGTGGGTGATTGAGAGAAACATTAGCGTGGGTGATTGAGAGAAACATTAGCATGGGTGATTGAGGGAAACATTAGCATTTGTGATTTAGAGCAGCTTCGGTGATTGAGAGAAATGTTAGCGTGGGTGATTGAGAGAAACATTAGCATGGGTGATTGAGAGAAACATTAGCATGGGTGATTGAGGGAAACATTAGCATTTGTGATTCAGAGCAGCTTCAATGATTGAGAGAAAAATTAGCATGGGTGATTGAGAGAATATTAGCATGGGTGATTGAGAGAACATTAGCATGGGTGATTGAGAGAAACATTAGCATGAGTGATTGAGAGAAACAGCATGGATTGAGGGAAACAGCATGGGTGATTTGGAGCAGCTTCGGTGATTGAGGGAAACACTGGCCTGGGTAATTGATAGAAACATTAGCATGGGTGATTGAGGGAAACATTAGCATGGGTGATTGAGAGAACTATTAGCCTGTGCAAAAGTTGCTGAGTATTTATAATGCAGTCTGTATTGTGGAACTTACAGGTACAGAATTTCAGGTGTTTGGGGTGATTGAGGGAAACTGGGTGATTGAGGGAAACATTAGCATGGGTGATTGAGAGAACTATTAGCCTGTGCAAAAGTTGCTGAGTATTTATAATGCAGTCTGTATTGTGGAACTTACAGGTACAGAATTTCAGGTGTTTTTGTTTTCTTTAGACCACAGGTGGGGTTTTTTCTTTCTTTTTTCAGCTCTTGAATCTCAAGTTTAAAATTAACACTGAAACCTTGTTCGCATTTTTATTTTTATTTTTACATTATGACTATATGGGGGGGTAATCTTTTTTACAAGCTTACTGTTTTGTTAAAGGGGAACGGAAACAAAGATGCTAGTTCCCTGAGATGAGAATCCCCAACGTCCTTCATGGCTTTTGCATTCCCCCAGTTCTTTGTACTGTGAGAAACTTAATACCTTACCTGTTGTGTCAGTAACAGTATGTTTGATGCATAGATTTGAAGGGTGATAATTCACACACACACACAAATCATTGTTTCACTCCCCTGACCTTGCGACCCTCAGATCCTGCTGGGGCTGTTGTTGGTGCTGGACGATGACATGGTGCCAGCATCAATAACAGTATGTTTGACGCATAGATTTGAAGGGTGATAATTCATGCATGCAGATCATTGCTTCACTCCCCTGTCGCGGCTCTTGGACCTTGTTGGGGCTGCTGTCGGTGCCAATATCAGTAACAGTATGTTTGACGCATAGATTTGAAGGGACATAATTCACGCACGCAAATTATTGCTTCACTCCCCTGACCTCTCGGCCCTCAAATCCTGCCAGGGCTGCTATCAGTGCTGGATGATGACTCAGTGCCAGTATCAATAACGGTATGTTTGACGCATAGATTTGAAGGGTGATCATTCACGCACGCAAATCATTGCTTCACTCCCCTGACCTTGCGACCCTTAGATCCTGCCGGGGCTGCTGTCGGTGCTGGACGATGACTCGGTACCGCGGGTCCAGGCTCATGGTGCCGCGGCGCTGGTGAACTTCAGCGAGGACTGCCCCAAGGGCATCCTGGTGCCCTACCTCCCCACCATCATCAGCAAGCTGGAGCAGGTGCTCACCAGCAAGTTCAAAGAGGTGTGTTGGCATTGTTTGAATTGTTTTGTTAAAGGTTACACGGGGATGGGCATTTTCAGTTAATTATCGGATGTCTGCTGCAAAGCTGCCAGCTTTCTGCTATCAGAAAGGAAGTATCTTGTTTGGTTTTTTAAAAAAAATACTTTTTTTTTTTTTTTTTTGGTATGGAAAGGGTTTTGTGATAAAATTGTGGCAGTGTTATGGAATTGAAAGCTCACGAGAGAGCTGAAAATGCTAGAGGACTTGAGATTTCCATCCGCATTGGATAAAAATGGATCGAATGGAATGATAAAAGCCCCCACAGGATGAAGAACAGGGTTTCCACCCGCCGTAATAACGGGGTTTTCACCTGCAGTAATAACAGGGTTTCCACCTGCTGTGATAAAGTGAATGGTGGTTCCCCATTTCATTGTGATAGGCATTGCGTACATTGGTCTCTTGCAGCAGCTTTTGGCTTCCCCAGATAAGGAAACCCAACATTTTTCGCAAGGAATGGATCAGGTGATAGTAATCGTGTGTTTTTTAAAATGTGTCGCTGTTAATTGATTGAAGGAGGGGAGGTGGGGTGGAGTGCAGTTGACGTTTGCAAGGAGAGAAGAATCAAGAGATTTTGTCGTGTAATGCTATATGCAGTGTGTGCATTTTGATGGTAAATGTTTTTATTTGCAATGGGGGTAGGTGGGGAGAGCAGCAGGGACTCTGGTTGCCCATGCATTTTTGATCAGAATTTAGCTGTTGTAAACGAAGTTTGTGAAGTGTTTCAATTGTTGGCGTCCAAAGCACGTGGAGAAAGGAAACAAGCTGGTGCTGGAGCAAGTCATCATCACTTTGGCATCGGTGGCCGACACTGCCGAGGACAAGTTTACAGAGTACTATGACAGGTAAGCAGTGACAAGTTTACAGAGTACTATGACAGGTAGGCAGTGACAAGCTTACACAGTACTATGACAGGTAAGCAGTGACACGTTTTCAGGGTACTATGACAGGTAGGCAGGGACAAGTTTACAGAGTACTGTGACAGGTAAGCAGTGACAAGTTTACAGTCCTATGACAGGTAAGCAGGGACAGGTTTACAGAGTACTATGACAGGTAGGCAGTAACAAGCTTACACAGTACTATGACAGGTAAGCAGTGACAAGTTTACAGAGTACTTGACAGGTAGGCAGGGACAAGTTTACAGAGTACTATGACATGTAAGCAGTGAGAAGTGTACAGAGCACTATGACATGTAAGCAGTGACAACTTTACAGAACACTATGACATGTAAGCAGTGACAAGTTTACAGAGCACTGCAACATGTAAGCAGTGACAAGTTTACACTATGACCGGTAAACAATGACAAGTTTACAGAGTACTGTGACAGGTAAGCAGTGACAAGTTTACACTATGACCGGTAAGCTATGACAAGTTTACAGAGTACAATGACAGGTAAGCATTGACAAGTTTACAGAGCACTACGACAGGTAGGTAGCAATAGACTTTGATGTCACTGCAGTCTTGCATCCGACTAATTAATGCACTGAATACAGTCTTGTGACACAGGTGGTCTGAATTGCATACGTTTTGGCTATCATACTTCAGATATTGATGTCTCATTGTAGTCCGTATTGTTCTTCATCATTTGTCCGATCAGATCATATGAAGTGATATGTATTCAGTACTGTATTGCCTCATCAGAGCATTTGATCCAGTACATATTCAACAGTTTGGTGGTCGTGGCTTCTAGCCCACCTGTGTCTGATGGTGCCTCGGTCTGTGTCTGATGGTGCCTCGGTCTGTGTCTGTGTGCTTTCACTGAGCTTCTGTGTTTCCAGATTCATGCCTTGCCTGAAGTACATCATACAGAATGCCACGACAGATTCGCTGCGTCTTCTGCGTGGGAAGACCATCGAGTGCATCAGCCTGATCGGCTTGGCGGTTGGCAGAGAAAAGGTAACTTCAGACATCATCTCTTACCTGTGCATGGTGGGGTGTTTTTTGTTGTTGCTGTTGCTGTTGTGGATAATGATGCCAAAGGTCTGGTCGATTTTTGTCGAGGGCCAAGTTTTGCATGATCTTACCACGGTTGCTACCGAACGTTTTAGAAATGGCTGTGAGATTCTTCCACCACGTGCCTTATGGCAGCGTATTTTTGTTGTTGCTGTGGGCGGTTCTTTGTCCTGACGCAGTTGTCTGAACAAGTTTGAGTTTTTTGGTCTCGTTTTAATCAGCCTCATTTATTAGTCATGATACAGTGCTCTTTCATTAGTCATGATACAGTGCTCTTTTATTAGTCATGATACAGTGCTCTTTCATTAGTCATGATACAGTGCTCTTTTATTAGTCATGATACAGTGCTCTTTTATTAAACATGATACAGTACTCTTTCATTAGTCATGATATAGTGCTCTTTCATTAGTCATGATATAGTGCTCTTTCATGAGTCATGATACAGTGCTCTTTTATTAGTCATGATACAGTGCTCTTTTATTCAACATGATACTGTGCTCTTTTATTCAACATGATACTGTGCTCTTTCATTAAACATGATACTGTGCTCTTTCATTAAACATGATACAGTGGAACTTAATACCAAAGGGGACCATCCAGTTGTGTTTGATATTAAATTTTGTCACTTTTGTGAACTTGGTTGCCTCTTGCAGGGAAAGCGAGCTGCAGCAGAGCAGTTCCATTTCGCTGCAAACATTTGAACAGTCCCAGGTTCTGTGACCAGTTTGCCTTTGCTTGGTGTTGCAGTTCAGTCAGGACTGTAATGAGGTGATGCAGCTGTTGCTGAAGACACAGACAGACCAGCAGGATCTTGCTGATGATGACCCCCAGGTACAGTGGCCTTGTCTGTCAGTCTGTCTGTCTGTGTCTGTCTTGGGGGATGAGGCACGTGTTATTTTGATTATTCATCGCTATTATACAGCACTATTCTCTGCTCTCGAGCAGACTCACTGCACACATGTCTTGTGATTCTGAATGAGTGACTCTCCTTTTTTAGCGTGTATTTTTAATATCTGCGGCAGTGGTGTACTGATAGCGCTCTTTGGTTGTTGCGTGGAGGGTGCCACATGAAACTGATGCCATCTCAGCGCAAGTTCTGTGTACACCATTCAAACATGCACCATTCCACTTTATTATAGTGTCACTTCACCAGTAAACATGCCAGGTCTGATCCGGAAGCGTTTTGGTTCCGGCCAGTTATGGCCGTTACGGCCAGTGTACAGCCAGAATCAGTCCAGATCGTATATGCCAGATCTGACTTCCCGCATCCTTTTCAGTTCCATTTTTCCAAAGAAGGCATGAGCCATGCTGTGCAAAACCAACCCGGATCTAATCTGGATGGCCTGGCCAGGGTTTGGCCAAACACATCTGGTCTGAAAGCAAGCTGGTGTGCAGGAATCATTAGGCCTGGTTTCTGGCAGGACGCAACCGGCCTGCTACTAGTTTCCCATTTTCAGACTCAGTTGCATTCTTCCACAGATGTCCTGGATAATATTATACAAAACCAGCCTGGATCTAATTTAGTTCTGGCTGATTGTGCCAGGGTTTGGCCAAACGGATCCGGTCTGGAAGCAATCCGGTGTGCAAGAATCATCTGGCCTGTGTTTCCCAGCTGATCCGGCCCGGATGTGTATCGGATCCGGCATGTTGAGGAAGACAGCCATCAGGACCTTGTTGATGATGACCTAGGGCTTCGGTAGTCTTCTCTGGCTCTGTGCTTTCAGGAAATAGTGCAGTTGTTACTGAAGACAGGCCAGCAGGACAGGACTGGTGATGACCCATAAGCCTTGTCTGTTTGTCTCCATCTGTCTGTGATTTGTCTGAGATCGTGCAGTTGTTGCTAAAGATGTGCACCAGCAAGACCTTGCTGACTAATGACCTAAGGGTGCAGAAGCCAGAGCTGCCAACCACTACGTTTTGGCCATAGTTTGCTACGCCCAAGGGCACTGCGCTATGCTGCTATGCTCATGATCATATCACTGTGCTCTCCCTCAGAAAAACAATAATTGTTTATTTTCGATCCCATGCGTTCGTGTGGGCATCAAATTTGCCAGCAACCGGTTGTGAGTGTGCCTTTTTGTGTCTGAGATGTTGGTTGTGCCACAGCCAATCGGCGTTCGCGTTTTAACCATCTGACCAATCGTAGCGTTCAGTTCAATTCCCACTTTTATGCGTCACTTCCTGGCGAGACGACTTCCGTTTTCAATCATTTCAAATTGCCATGCCAGAGCGAGAAGCTGAAAGCGAGCTCCCGGGTGATGAATCTTGCCAAAAAATCGCACACCAAATTTTCCGGGAAGAGTATTATACAGAACAGTTTCTGTGTGTTGTACGATCAACGCAGAGCGCCAAGCATGTGAAGTGCAGCACCTGCTTCTTCAGTTCTTGGGACTTTTTTGTCGCCCATGGCGGAAAATACGGCGTCGAACAACTCGTCAACTTGAAGCGTCACATCAACAAAGGAAAAGCGATAGGAAGTACGCTGAAGATTTCCCATTAATTTTTATAGGTTGTGACATAATTCAAGCGGAGATGCTTTTCACAAATTTGTTTGTAGTGCACAACATCGCTCTCTCAGCAGCCGATCATGACATCTGTTTTGGCGCACATTTCCGCAAAAGCGAATTGCGAAGGAGGACCATATATGTACGCTACGCTCAAAATCTAATTCCTACGCTTAAAATCTGATTTTGCTACGCTAAAGTCTAGTGAAGGGTTGGCAGCTCTGAGAAGCCCACCTGCCAGATTTGTAACTTTCAAGTGGGCAATGCGGGTGGGCCCTGCGTGACATTCATCTTCCACGCCTTCTCACAGAGAGTGTGAAAGAGACCGTCTGAGCTAGGAAATCCCTCAGAGTGGTAAATTACTCTAATAATCATGATGCATCTGGTGATGGACGTTTCAGATATCCTATATGATCTCGGCATGGGCGAGGATGTGCAAGATCCTGGGGAAGGAGTTCCAGCAGTACCTGCCCATGGTCATGGGGCCCGTGCTGAAAGCTGCCTCCCTCAAACCTGAGGTCGCTTTGATAGACAGTGAGTTTCTTATGTTTGGCAATTGTTTGTTATGTTTTGGTTTTTTTAGCTGGCAGCAGTGAACCGTGCTGAATGTTGCCTCCCTCAAACCTGAGGTCATTGCTTTGATAGACAGTGAGTTGTTTCTTATGTTTGGCAATTGTTTCTTATGTTTTTTGTTTTTTGTTTTTTTTAAAACTGGCAACAGTGAACCGTGCTGAAAGTTGCCTCCCTCAAACCTGAGGTTGTCGCTTTGATAGACAGTGAGTTGTTTGTTATGTTTTTTTTTGTGTGTGTGTTTGGTTTTTAACTGGGAACAGTGAACAGTGCTGAAAGCTGCCTCCCTCAAACCTGAGGTTGTCGCTTTGATAGACAGTGAGTTTGTTATTTTTTTTTATTTTTTTTAACTGGCAACAGTGAAATGAAAGCTGCCTCTCTGAAATCAGAGGTCATTGCTTTGATAGACAGTGAGTTGTTATGTTGTTGTTTTTAAGTGGGAACAGTGAACAGTGCTGAAAGCTGCCTCCCTCAAACCTGAGGTCGTTGCTTTGATAGACAGTGACTTGTTTGTTTTGTTGTTGTTTTGTTTTGTTGTTTTTTATACTGGGACGGCGTTCAAAGCTGCCTTCTCTCAAACTAGAGGTTGCTTTTATAGACAGTGATTTTTGTCGTTATGTTTGGTTTTGTTGTTGTTTTTATTGGGAAGAGTATTGGAAGCTACCTGTTTTTGAAGCCAATGATAATGTAATAGTTATTTGTTATGTTTTTTTTGGGTGTTTTTTACTGGGAACGGTGTTGAAAGCTGCCTGTTCTCTCAAACTAGAGTTGCTTTAATAGACAGTGAGGTTTTTGTTATAAATCTTCCTTGAACTCAGACTGGTGATGAAAGCCGCATAACAGTTCACTGCCTATTAAAATTACCACTGGTTTGAGACCAGATGTAATTTTAATAGGCAGTGAATTTTTGTTATGTAATTTTTTTAAAACTTTTTGGGTGTGGAATCAGTGTTGAGAGCTGTCTGTCTCAACAGTAGATGAGTCATTGTGTTTTTATTTTATTTTTTCTCTGACCAGTGTTGAAAACTGACTGTCTTCAGTCAAATGTCCCTTGAAGTAGACAGTGAATTGAGGGTGATGAGGATGAGAATGGTGGTTTGCTGGGTATGGATATGCATAGTCATTGTGAGAGTAGACCAGAACTTTCTGACTTCTGCCCTGAACAGTGTATACTGAACTGGGCAGAAAAAGAGTTGGTTGTGGTCCTCTGTTTATTTTGGTAATTTTTATTTCCTTTAATGAAAAGAAATTTATAAACACATTGTGTGGGTGTTTCTAAACCCTTAAGTAATCTTTCTGAAAGGATTACATTTGTTTTGTCAAGTAACTTCCTTAGATTTTTACTTTAAAGGGAGAGAGGGAAAAAAAGAAATGTTAATAGTTTTGAATCTAGTAGTTTAACTGTTGATCATAATGCAGAAAGAAAGTTCCCCATCTAGGGCATAAAGACTGTCGTGGTTTCTCTTTTGCTATAGGTGTGTGGTTGGTTTTTCTTGTCCAGGTGAAGACATGAGAGAAATGGAAGATGATGAAGATTGGCAATTTGTGACCATTGGTGACCAGGTGAGATGTCCTTTCTGAAGACTAGTAACAGATATCTCTCTGTAATGTTGATCCATCAGCTGGTTTTCCTTTTTGTGCTTGTGTTTTAATGTTGTGATGACTTGGATTTTAGATCCTGGATGGACGGAAATCATCATTGATATTTTGGAAGTGGTGTGTAACGGTTCCTTTTGCTGGAACAGACATACAGAAATCATTAGTGTCTGGGAATGATGTGTAATACTTCCGTCTGCTGGGATAGACATACTATCATTGGTATTTTGGAATGATAAGTGCTGTAACACTTCCCTCTGCTGGAGTAGACAGATACCATCATTGGTATTTTCGAATGATACAGTTGTGTAGTATTTCCTTCAGCTGGAATAGAAAGATACTGGTATTTGGGAATAATACACTTGTGTAATAACTATTTTTCTTTTTGTGGGATTGACAGGAATCATTTGTATTTTTGAATAGACAAATACCATCATTGGTATTTTGGAATGGTACAGTGCTGCAACACTTCCTTTTGCTGGAATAGACAGATACCAACCATCATTGGTATTATGGAATGATATGGTGGTGTAACATTTCCTTTTGCTGGAATAGACAGATACCAACCATCATTGGTATTATGGAATGATATGGTGGTGTACATTTCCTTTTGCTGGAATAGACAGATACCAACCATCATTGGTATTATGGAATGATACAGTGGTGTAAGATTTCCTTTTGCTGGAATAGACAGATACCAACCATCATTGGTGTTATGGAATGATACAGTGGTGTAACACTTCCTTTTGCTGGAAGAGACAGATACCAACCATCATTGGTATTATGGAATGATAGGGTGGTGTAACATTTCCTTTTGCTGGAATAGACAGATACCAACCATCATTGGTATTATGGAATGATATGGTGGTGTAGCATTTCCTTTTGCTGGAATAGACAGATACCAACCATCATTGGTATTATGGAATGATACAGTGGTGTAACACTTCCTTTTGCTGGTATAGACGGATACCAACCATCATTGGTATTGTGGAATGATACAGTGGTGTAACACTTCCTTTTGCTGGAATAAATAGAAGTCATCATTGGTATTTTGGAATGATACAGTTGTAGTTTCTTCATCTAAAATAGACTGGAAATCATCTTTGGTATTTGGGGGTCACGGTTGTGTATATGAAGCCTCAGAAGCTTGAACACTGTTTTGCTAGGTTGCTAGGCATCTCATCAGTGTTGCTGATTGACTAGTGGACGTTTCATTAATATTTTGATTGGTTACTGGATATTTCATCAGCAGTTTGAATGGGTACAGAAAAAAATTGTGTTTGATTGGTTGCTGAAAATGTTATCAATGTTTTGATTGGGCATGCTTGCAGTGTTTTGATTGGTAATGGCATCTTGGTATTACCATTAGAGGTTAGAGTTCACTTCCCTCTCTGGAGGGATTATCGGGAGCATGTTTGCATACTGCAGTTTTGGATTTCAGACTGCAAGTTATGTTGATGTAGTACTACCTTGTGTTTGTGATTGCAGCAAAACTTTGGCATCAGAACAGCGGGGCTGGAAGAAAAGGCAACTGCCTGCCAGATGTTGGTCTGCTACGCTCGGGAATTGAAAGAGGCATTTGCAGAATACTCTGAAGAAGTTGTGAAGATCATGGTTCCTCTGCTAAAGTTCTACTTCCACGATGGTATCCTTTGGCACTTGGGGGACTGGGTGGTGGTGGTGGTGGTGGTCAACGTCGTTTGTGTTTCAGAGTCTGAGAACAAAGGTTGACCTACAGCAAGCTCTTGCCACCTGTAAAGTACAGGTGTGTGGACAGCCAGTCACTGCACTGATAAAAAAAAACACAGCAAGCAACACACAGGCTTCTTCCTGTCTAAAATACAGGTGTGAACCGCCAATCACTGCACTGATCAGAAAACAGCAAGTGACACACAGGCTCCTTCCTGTCTAAGATACAGGTGTGAAGAGCCAGTCACTGAACTGATTAGAAAACAGCAAGCGATATATGAGCTCCTTCCTGTCTAAGATACAGGTGTGAACAGCCAATCACTGCATTGATCAGAAAACAGCAAGTGACACACAGGCTCCTTCCTGTCTAAGATACAGGTGTGAACAGCCAATCACTGCATTGATCAGAAAACAGCAAGTGACACACAGGCTCCTTCCTGTCTAAGATACAGGTGTGAACAGCCAATCACTGCACTGATCAGAGAACAGCAAGTGACACACAGGCTCCTTCCTGTCTAAGATACAGGTGTGAACAGCCAATCACTGCACTGATCAGAAAACAGCAAGTGACACACAGGCTCCATCCTGTCTAATATACAGGTGTGAACAGCCAGTCACTGAACTGATCAGAAAACAGCAAGTGACACACAAGCTTCTTCCTGTCTAATATACAGGTGTGAACAGCCAGTCACTGAACTGATCAGAAAACAGCAAGTGACACACAGGCTCCTTCCTGTCTAAGATACAGGTGTGAACAGCCAATCACTGCACTGATCAGAAAACAGCAAGTGACACACAGGCTTCTTCCTGTCAAAGATACAGGTGTGAACTGCCAATCACTGCACTGATCAGAAAACAGCAAGTGACACACAGGCTCCTTCCTGTCTAATATACAGGTGTGAACAGCCAATCACTGCACTGATCAGAAAACAGCAAGTGACACACAAGCTTCTTCCTGTCTAAGATACAGGTGTGAACTGCCAATCATTGCACTGATCAGAGAGCAGCAAGTGACACACAGGTTCCTTCCTGTCTAATATACAGGTGTGAACAGCCAATCACTGCACTGATTAGAAAATAGCAAGTGACACACAGGCTCCTTCCTGTCTAAGATACAGGTGTGAACAGCCAATCACTACACTGATCAGAAAACAGCAAGTGACACACAAGCTTCTTCCTGTCTAAGATACAAGTGTGAACTGCCAATCACTGCACTGATCAGAGAGCAGCAAGCAACACACAGGCTCCTTCCTGTCTAAGATACAGGTGTGAACAGCCAATCACTGCACTGTTCGGAAAGCAGCAAGTGACACACAAGCTCTCCTTTCTCTGCGAAAAGGTGGTTTGTGGACATGCACTGTCTTGCATCTCTGTCCCTCACAATTAATGGAACATTAAAATGGCTCTTGTCGCTGCCCATCTTAATGCAGGAGTCATTCTGGTGGTGCCAGTGTAGCGATAGGTATATAATCTCCCTCTTCCCCCACCTCTGTTTGCCCGTCACTATTAAGCCTTATGGTTTTTGCGGAACTTAAGTACCAGGAAAGGAGAACTGGAAAGGTGTTGGTACATTTGGGCCTGGTGGCTCTTTTTCCTCCAAACTTGGGTCAGCAGCTTCTTTAACCGGCGTCCAGATGTGCGGATAGCAGCATCGGAGTCCCTGCCCTACCTGCTGGAGTGCGCCAGCATCCGCGGAGAGCACTACGTGTCCGACATGTGGAGCAACTACATCTGCCCCAACCTCTTGAAGGCCATCGAGATTGAACCCGAGCAGAGCGTCTTACCTGAACATCTCAACTCCTTCGCTAAGGTGAGGTTTTGTGTTTTGCCTGAACGTCTTGACTCCTTTGCTAAGGTGAAGTTTTGTATTTTGACTGAGCGTCTTGGCTCATTTGCTAAGGTGAGGTTTTGTGTTTTGCCTGAACATCTCAACTCCTTTGCCAAAGTGAGGTTTTGTGTTTTGCCTGAACATCTCGACTCCTTTGCTAAGGTGAGGTTTTGTGTTTTGCCGGAACATCTCAACTCCTTTGCCAAAGTGAGGTTTTGTGTTTTGCCTGAACATCTCGACTCCTTTGCTAAGGTGAGGTTTTGTGTTTTGCCTGAACATCTAGACTCCTTTGCTAAGGTGGGTTTTGTGTTTTGCCTAAACAAGCTATTCAGGCTGAATAGCTTGTTCTGTTTCAGTGAGTGGGAGTTCAGCAATGATTTGTTTACTTTCTGATGGTGATGATGATAATACTGGAGATGATAATGTTCTATTTCAGTGTGCAGAGAAGTTCAGCAAGGCTCGGCTGATACGGTGGTGACGATTGATGATAACGATGGTGGTCACATTGTGTTTCAGTGTGTGGAGAAGTTCAGCAAGGACTGGCTGATACAGTGGTGACGATTGATGATAACGGTGGTGGTCACGTTGTGTTTCAGTGCGTGGAGAAGTTCAGCAAGGACTGGCTGATACGGTGGTGACAACTGATGATAACGGTGGTGGTCACATTGTGTTTCATTGTGCGGAGAAGTTCAGCAAGGACTGGCTGATACAGTGGTGACGATTGATGATAACGGTGGTGGTCATGTTGTGTTTCAGTGCGTGGAGAAGTTCAGCAAGGACTGGCTGATACGGTGGTGACAATTGATGATAACGGTGGTGGTCACATTGTGTTTCAGTGTGTGGAGAAGTTCAGCCAGGACTGGCTGATACAGTGGTGACGATTGATGGTAATAGTGGTGGTCACATTGTGTTTCAGTGTGTGGAGAAGCTGGGCATGGGGTGTCTGATATTGTGGTGACGATTGATGATAATGGTGGTGGTCACGTTGTGTTTCAGTGCATGGAGAAGTTCAGCAAGGACTGGCTGATATGGTGGTGACAATTGATGATAACAGTGGTGGTCACATTGTGTTTCAGTGTGTGGAGTTCAGCCAGGACTGGCTGATACAGTGGTGACGATTGATGGTAATAGTGGTGGTCACGTTGTGTTTCAGTGTGTGGAGAAGCTGGGCATGGGGTGTCTGATACGGTGATGACGATTGATGATAACGGTGGTGGTCACATTGTGTTTCAGTGTGTGGAGAAGTTCAACAAGGCTTGGCTGTTACGGTGGTGACGAGGTGATGATGATTGATGATAACGGTGGTGGTCACGTTGGGTTTCAGTGTGTGGAGAAACTGGGCAAGGGGTGTCTGTCAGAGGCAGACATGGCCACGCTGGTGACAATGCTGACTAAGCTCCTTCAGAACCACTTTGAGCGACAAGCACAAAGGCAAGGTGAGTGTCTCGGCAAAACAGTTTGGGGGGGGGGGGGGGGGGGGGGGGGCTGTATCCATGAATGCTGTATCTGAAACAGATCCCCACCCCTCAGCCTCTGCTAGTTTTGTATCTGATCTGTGTTTGATTACCTTTGTGAATAATATATCTGTAACAGATCCCACCGAAACCCCTACCCCTCAGCCCTCCACTAGTTTTATATCTGTGGTTGATTATTGTGTGTGTGTGTGTGGGGGGGGGGGGGGGGGTGTGTTTCTTTTTGTGAATAATGTATCTGAAACAGATCCCGTCTGTGTATATCTGTGCGTTTATCTGTAAATATGTGCATGTCTGTGTATGTGTGTGTGAAGTCCTCACATCATGAAGCTTTGTTTTTGTGTTGTGCTCCACCGAACATAATTTGGTGATGTGTTCCCGCAGAGAAGAGGAAAGACGAAGACTACGATGATGTCGTGGAGGAAGGCCTGATGGAAGAGGTTAGTTCCTGCGTTCCTTTTTATTCGGTAATTTCCCTGCTACAAGTGTGTGTAGTCATTGGTGGTTGTTACTCTGTAACTTCCCTGCTACAAGTGTGTGTAGTCACTGGTTGTTACTCTGTAACTTCCCTGCTACAAGTGTGTGTAGTCATTGGTTGTTACTCTGTAACTTCCCTGCTACAAGTGTGTGTAGTCATTGGTGGTTGTTACTCTGTAACTTCCCTGCTACAAATGTGTGTAGTCATTGGTTGTTACTCTGTAACTTCCCTGCTACAAGTGTGTGTAGTCACTGGTTGTTACTCTGTAACTTCCCTGCTACATGTGTGTGTAGTCACTGGTTGTTACTCTGTAACTTCCCTGCTACAAGTGTGTGTAGTCACTGGTTGTTACTCTGTAACTTCCCTGCTACAAGTGTGTGTAGTCATTGGTAGTTGTTACTCTGTAACTTCCCTGCTACAAGTGTGTGTAGTCACTGGTAACACTAGCAGCTGGCAGCGCAGTAAAAGGATGTGAAGGCCAGCAGGTCCTGTGAACCTGCTTGTTAGACTTAAAGTCTTGTAGACTGATGCCTTCTGGCAGCGTCTTGGGGACTGAAGCATGCCTCAGACTACATGCGACCATTGAAAGATGTGTAGATCGTAAATAATAATACTCCAAACCGTCGTTGATAAGAATACTTCAGACTGTTCAGGCAGCGTGTTGGTACACCCACTCAAGTACTCTCTTGTCTCTCTCATTCACTCGCATGCTCACACACATGCAAGTCCACACGTGTGCGCGCGCACACACACACACACAGAAAAGAGAAAGAGAAGAGGGAATGAAAATTGCATGCACTTGTTTGTCTGTTGCTCTTGAGCACTGACGGTGATAGTTCCTGTGCCAGTACAGCAAAACCTTCAGTTAGAAGCAGGCTGTCAAAGATCTGTTGTTGTTGTTGTTTTGGCTCTGTATGGGTGATGTTGTTTGACAGAGGTTATCTGTTATTGGCAAAGGATTTTTGTGCTGTGAAGCAAAAGCAAAAGTAGCCAGCATAGAGCAGAAGAGAAGTAACAAATGAATGAACTAGTTGGTTATGCTGCTGACACACCTTTCCCCTCTTCACAGGACGACGAGGATGTGTACATCTTGAGCAAGATCGCCGACATTCTCCACTCCTTCTTCGGAACCCACAATGAAGCCTTCCTGCCTGTCTTTGAGAAAGTCATGCCATTCTTCGTCAAGATGCTGGTGAGTCGCCTCTTTGGCGCCGGCTCTGTGAAGCCACTTTCAGTTTTGACCGACAGTCGCCTTAATCGTGCTTTGCTCCGGGGCACAGGATTTTTGTGTCCCTTGCGTGCAAGGTATTGCCACCCCTGTTTTGTTGAAAGCCGTGATTGAAGGACCACCCTGCAGATAGGTCACCTGTTGGTTAGGATGGTTTTGATGAAGTCGTACCCTTCATGTTTCTGTTGGATTAACCCCTGAACAAGCAAGGACCACGGATCTTTTACTACCACATTTGTTTGATGTTTAGAGTTGTCTTTGAAGAGAGCACCCCCCCCTCCACGTTTTGAGGAAGATGTTGTTATGGGCTTTGCAGGTAACAAGACTATTTTCCACGAATTTTTTTAAAGATAATTTGAATAATCTTGATGATCTTGTTGCATCAGCATTGTTGGCATCTGAAGATTAATGATAACAAAATATTAATAAAGCGTGAGCCTCTGACATAAAAACAGATGTAAGCACATTGTACAGAATCAAGAAATGTTTTTTTCGCTCACTGTTTTGTGTTTTAACATAGTTGATGTGACGATAGTGAGTGTGGATTTTCAGAGTAATGACCGCCCGTGGGCAGACAAGCAGTGGGCGCTGTGCGTGTGGGATGATGTGCTGGAGCACTGTGGGCCGGTCAGTCCTTTGTTCTTGCTGTGCTGCAGATCATGCTTAGTGATACACTCACACACTCACTTCTTCACTTCTTGCTGTGCTGCAGATCATGGATACAGATACACTCACTCCTTCACTCATTGGCGTGTGTCAAATCATGTGTACAGATGCACTCACGCATTCACTTCTTCACTCATTGCTGTCTGTCAAATCACACATACAGATACACTCACACACTCGCTTCACTCATTGCCATGTGTCAAATCACGGATACAAATATACTCACACACTCATTGCTGTCTGTCAAATCACACATACAAATACACTCACACATCCACTTCACTCATTGCTGTGTGTCAAATCGTGCAAACAAATACACTCACACACCCACTTCACTCATTGCTGTGTGTCAAATCATGCAAACAAATACACTCACTCACTCACTTCACTCATTGCTGTCTGTCAAATCATGCATACATATACACTCACTCACGCATATCTTCAGAACTGTTCAACCTTTTGGAACCAAACGTTTGCGTGTCAGTGCCTCACCACGAAGCAGAGTGTTGTGAAGAGATGGGTTTGCGCACTTAGCTTTAAGGTCACAGTGAGGGCTCACATAATCATGCTATGACTTTCTGATGCTGCCAGTGTGTCTTGTGACCTGACTTACCGACGGTGTGTCTTTTCTCCTCTGTGTTGTCTTCAGCTGTCAGCCAATTACCAAAACCTCTTTCTGCAACCAATGGTGGAGTACATCACAGACAAGCAGCCAGAAGTGCGGCAAGCTGCGTCCTACGGCATCGGCGTCATGGCACAGTTTGGCGGGCCTGTGTACGCTGACATTTGTCTGCGTAGGTGTCTTTTGTCATTTTTTGTTGTAATGTCTTTGTATAATAATAATAATAATGGAAATTTGTAAAGCGCCTACCCTGCGGCTCAAAGCACTGAACAAGCATACACAAATAATGTATATCGAGATGGAAAATGTTATCAAAAAAATAAAATAAATGTATATCTCAACAAGTGTTCAAGCATAATTACGCAAAAGATACGCACGCACGCACACACACACACACGCACACTGTACAGACTGATGGGAGTGAAGGACAATGTGGTTTAACTGAAATATTCTGAGAAAGAGAAATGTCTTGAGTTGACTTTTGAAGGAAGAGAGAGTAGCAGAGTGCCTGATGTCTTGGGGGAGATTGTTCCAGACATGCTGATATGTGTCCACGTTGGTGTCTTTTGTTGCTTTTTTGTTGTCTTTGTGTGCTGACATTTGTCCATGTAGGTATCTTTTGTTGCTTTTTGTTGTAGCATCATTGTACACTGACATTTGTTCTTGTAGGTGTCTTTTGTCACTTTTTGTTGAGTGTGTGCGTGTGTGTATGCTGAGATTTGTCTGCGTAGGTGTCTTTGGTCACTTTTTGTTGGAGTGTGTGTGTATGCTGACATTTGTCTGCGTAGCTGTCTTTTGTCACTTTTTGTTATGGTGTCCATACACCGTGCATTCGTTACTGAGCCATATAGAAATTTTCAACAATCACAATAAATAAAGTATTTGTAAATTACAAAATCTTCACCAGAAAAGACCGCTTCAAAGTGCATGTGCATACAAGAGTGCAGTAGACGGTCTACTAACAACTTGAAGGACAATGAATGGGAGCTTACACCGCAGTGGAGGAAGATCGCAAAAATCACTCTAAAGCCCGTTCTTAATTGGGCGAATGTTTCTTCGCGAACCTAGTTGGAAGTGTTCGGCGAAGCTAGTTGGTTCTTAATTGGGCCAACTTTTCTTTGCGAACCTAGTTGGAAGTATTCATCGAAGCTATATTCGGGGTGCAAAAAGCTTCGCTCAACATGTTCTGGGAACATTCGCCGTATTGACGATCATTGCCTCTGATTGGCTGAGAGCAGAGCTCTCCTGTGGATGAAGACAAAATCAAAATCAAAATGGATGACGGTGTCGCTAGGTTCTTCACTCGATTCGGAGGGAATTCGTTTATTTGTTGACTTGTGGGAGGTGCAGCCTTGTCTCGGAGACCCAGAATGAGATAGTAGTTAGTTGAATTACCCTGTGAGGGATGATGAAAGTATATTGACTTGACATGACTTTAGCCTACATTTTCGATCATGCTGTCTGCTATGCGTCTGCCGCAAGTTCAGGCCGAAGCTTGCATCTCATTATGAGCCAGTTGAGAACGAAGTAAAGTTTGGACTGTCTGAACCATGTTCGGCAAACTAAAAATTAAATTAAGAAACGAATCATAGTTCGTCAAACTGTCCGAAGTATGTTTGGCGAACAAACATTCGCTCAACGAATCATAGTTCGTCAAACTGGCCGAAGTATGTTTGGCGAACAAACATTCGCCCAGTTAAGAATGGGCTTAAGGGAATGTGCACACAAGGATGCAATATGCAGACTACTAACAACTTAAGCAGATAATGAATTGGGGCTTACACCACGGTGGAGGAAGATAGCAGCGCTTGAGGGAAAATGTGGCAGGTCTTTTTTGAGAAAAGGGAACCCCCCTCCACCCCCACCCCCCACCCCCCATCCATTTCTGTTTTTGACATAAAGCCTTTGAAAGGCGTGGAAAGAGGAAGCACGAGACGACCTTCCTTGAAAGGATGAGAGAGGGCCATTGTCAGTCAGATGAACATTAGAACTGTTTCGAAAGCAAAGCTGGGGAAACTTATGAGAGACGGGGTGGAGCGCATATATATGGGCCTTTCAGTTTGAACGCCCAGAGTCCAGACAGCCAGAGAGTAAATATTAAGGCCACAGAGAATGCTGTCATATTACCTGCATGTTATGGTCTGCCCACATAAAGTAACCCACTCCTGGTGAGCGTGCTAGAACTCCCAGAGTCCAGACAGCCAGAGAGTAAATATTAAGGCCACAGAGAATGCTGTCATATTACCTGCATGTTATGGTCTGCCCACATAAAGTAACCCACTCCTGGTGAGCGTGCTAGAACTCCCAGAGTCCAGACAGCCAGAGAATATTAATGCCACAGAGAGTGCCACTGTATCACTTGCATGTTGTTTTGTCCCTCCCACAGAATACTTCCCTCGCCTGGTCAGCGTGATGAACATGTGGAGTCCAGCTCTCAGAGTCCAGACAGCTGGAGAATATTAACACCATAGAGAGTGCCACCATATTACATGCATGTTGTTTTGTCCCACCCAAATGCCACCATATTACATGCATGTTGTTTTGTCCCACCCAGATGCCATCACATTACATGCATGTTGTTTTGTCCCACCCAAATGCCATCACATTACATGCATGTTGTTTTGTCCCACCCAAATGCCATCACATTACATGCCTGTTGTTTCGTCCCACCCACAGAATGTTCCATGCCTGTGTTTGTCCCACCCAAATGCCATCACATTACATGCATGTTGTTTTGTCCTGCCCAAATGCCATCATATTACATGCCTGTTGTTTCGTCCCACCCACAGAATGTATCCCTCGCCTGGTCAGCGTGATTGAACACCCAGAGTCAAAACAGCCAGAGAATATCAACGCGACAGAGAACGCCATCTCAGCTGTGGTGAAAATCTGCAAGTACAACGGCTCCAAGGTGAATGTGGACGACATCATCCCTCGCCTGATGCACTGGCTCCCGGTCACAGAGGATGTGGACGAGGCTGTGCATATTTATAACTACATCTGTGATCTCTTAGAGGCGTAAGTTCGACTCTGTAGGTCTTGGAGTCGGGTCAGGTACTTCTTTATTCTACGAAGGGAAAATTTGTGGAATATGAACTACTTGGCTTGACTTTGTTGTGTGTGTGAGTGAGCACGTGTATTCATGTGTGTTTGTGTGTGTGTGTGTGTGTGCATGTGCATGCATGTGTGAACGATTTGGGGTTTACCTCTCTGAGGTCCCATCTGATATAACTTTCAAAAGTTAAGTGGGGGTTAAAAATGAATATTTCAATATTCAACCTTTGAAAGTTTGTGAATTTCGACAGCGGTCGAACTGAAAAGCTGATAGTTCCCCAGACTTTAAGAATTACTAAGTTAGACAGCGTCAGGTTTTCAGTTTTTGGCTAATGTAAATTATAATCCATGAAATGGAAATACTTTGGGCATAAACGTGTCACACCTGGTGAATTAAAGACGGGTTGTCTTTTGAGTTTTGAAGAAGAAAGAAAAAAAGGTCTTTACAATTTGTGTTTTGGAGAACAAGCTTTGTAGGAACCCTGATTTACAACATGCATGCTGATAGCCTGAAGCCTGATGGACTTAAAAAAAGTTGTGCGCCACAGTTTCTCTCTTCCCCGCTTGTGCACAGAAACCACCCAGGCATCATGGGAGACAGTGGAGCCAACCTGCCGCACATATTTGCCATCATCGCGGAGGCAGTGATGCAGGAAACGCTTGATGCAAAGTCTGACGTCTACATGCGGCTCCTGAATATTGTTCGACAAGTCCAGGTGAAAAGCATAGCGAATGCTATCAGAATCAACAATTAATCAGGGAGTTAATTAGGGCTCAAAAGATGTCACACAAACACAACAATAACAAAGACCTAGGTTGCCAGCGCAACTCTCACCTGGCATGCGAGTAAATGCAAGGTAAATAAAACTCCAACAGAGGTACGTTTTTTAATTTATTTTTACCTTGTATTTACTCGCATGCCCGGTGAGAGTTACAGTAGGCGACCCAGGTCTTTGTTGTTGCTGTGTTTGTTTGTGTGATGTCTTTTGGGCACGGATTAACTCCCTTGTGTGTTGATTCTGCACGAGCACTCTGGCTCTCGATCTGTTTCAGATTGTGAATGCTTTCACAGTTGTTGTTGTTGTTTGTTTTGACTAACTCTATGATCAAGTGTATCTGGGATCGGAGTATTTCTGTCAGTTTAGATTAGTAGTAGGGTAGCAGTAGCGACCGACCTCGGCCCGTATGCATGACAAGCGAATGATGCCATTTGAGGACTCATGCATGTGGAATGAGAGCTGAACTCATGGACTCCTTAGCAAATTGGGATTTGGGGCTATCTGAACTTACGGACTCATTAGCAAATTGGGATTTGGGACTATCTGAACTCACGGACTCATTAGCAAATCGGGATTTGGGGCTGTCTGAACTCATGGACTCATTAGCAAATTGGGATTTGAGGCTGTCTGAACTCATGGACTCATTAGCAAATTGGGATTGTTCCAAGTGTTCATATGACATGTTGTCCCTGTTTCAGACAAAGCAGATGTTTCAAGTGTTCATGTCCCTGTTTTAGACAAACCAGATTGAGATGTGTTCACATGACATGTCCCTGTTTTAGAGAAACCGGATCAAGATGTTCCAAGTGTTCACGTGACATGTCACTGTTTCAGTCAAACCAGATTGAAATGTTCCACATGTTCACATGTGTGATATCTGTTTCAGACAAACCAGGAGATGTTTCTAGTGTTCACATGATGTGATGTGTCTGTTTCAGACACTCCTGGGTTCCATATGTTCACATGACAGTGATATCTCTGTTCCAGACAAACCAGATTTTCCAAGTGTTTACATGGCGTGATATCTTTATTTGAGACACTCCTGGGTTCCACGTGTACACATGACAGTGATATCTCTGTTTTAGACAAACCAGGAGATGTTCCACATGTTCACATGACAGTGGTATCTCTGTTTCAGACAAACCAGGAGACGTTCCAAGTGTTCACATGATGTGATGTCTCTGTTTCAGACGCTCCAGGGTTCCATGTGTTCACATGGCGGTGATGTCTCTGTTTCAGACAAACCAGGAGATGTTCCAAGTCTGTCTGGCACAGTGTTCACCGGAACAGCAAAAGGCTCTGTCAGAGGCTCTTTCCAAGTGAACATCCCGTGGACGCAAAGAGACATTTCTGCAGGTGAACGGACAGGAGGGAATTCTGTGACTGGGTTTGCCAGCTCTTCACAACAGGAATGAACTTATGCAAAATATGTCAGGACTCTGTCTTTCGTCGATTCCACACTTGCTGGATGCTCGCTTTCTGGTGTTGTGCTTACTGACCGAGCTGTTTCATTGTTGTCAACCGCACTTGAAGTTCCAAGACTTGCGTGGAGGCAAAAGCCCTCTTGATTCCCTTCTTTCGCTGCTGGTTGCTCATCGTGACGGAAGATGACCTGGTTCAAACTGCGAGGAGTACTGATCATGCGGTATGGACAGTGCATGAAGATTTTCATCAGGCTTTTTAAAAATTTATTTTTTTAAGTGTCAACTCTGAATTTGAGCTTATGATTATCAGTGCGAGACTTCACTCACTGCTGTCAGTTACTCCCAGTTTTTGTTTTTGTTTTTTCTCCACCTGTTTCATTGTCTCAATTATTTCGTTTGTTGGTGGTTCATACACACAAGGAAACCCGTGAATATGATGTGTACAGGTATGTATATAATTTTTTTAAAAACTAGTTTAACGCATTCTGGCTGAAACCCATATCATCACTTGTCGGAGGTGGGTGGTATCCTGAATGGCTGAGCGAAAAAAACACTGGTCTCTTGATTAAGAGGTTGCGGGTTCAAGTCTCTGTTAGGGTGGTAACTTCACCCCCACCCCACCCCCCACCCCCACCCCCTTTGACCTCCACCCCCTACTCCTAATCTCAGGGTAGCAGTGGGCCTTTCTTTTATTTTTATTTTTATTACAAAGTTGAGGTTTATAAATTGAAGAGGCACGCCAAGCAAGTATTAGCATATATCACATATCACTATATGTGAGACAGTTATGACGATGACATCTTGTTATCCAGATTCAGTACACGTACAAATGTATATTTTATCTGGGGGCCCCGTGTCTAGTCCTTTGGAGGTGAAACAAAACCTGAGGTCAGCAAGACGTTACAGACAGATTATTGTAAGACTTCTGTAGGAATTGCACTGACATTAGGTCTTAAAGGGAACACCAAGCAAAGAAGCATTACCGGCCTTATTCATCAAAATGGGGTGGGGGGGAGGGGGGTTGCCAGTTTGAACAGTGAGTTGGTGGCTTTGTTAACATCCTGTCAACTGCACAGTCACCACAGGAAAACCCAGTTTGAACAGTGAGTTGTTTTCACGAAGGCCCAGTTTGAACAGTGAGTTATTTTCAGGAAGGCCCAGTTTGAACAGTGAGTTGTTTTCACGAAGGCCCAGTTTGAACAGTGAGTTGTTTTCTGGAAGGCCCAGTTTGAACAGTGAGTTGTTTTCTGGAAGGCCCAGTTTGAACAGTGAGTTGTTTTCACGAAGGCCCAGTTTGAACAGTGAGTTATTTTCAGGAAGGCCCAGTTTGAACAGTGAGTTGTTTTCACGAAGGCCCAGTTTGAACAGTGAGTTGTTTTCTGGAAGGCCCAGTTTGAACAGTGAGTTGTTTTCTGGAAGGCCCAGTTTGAACAGTGAGTTGTTTTCAGGAAGGCCCAGTTTGAACAGTGAGTTATTTTCAGGAAGGCCCAGTTTGAACAGTGAGTTATTTTCAGGAAGGCCCAGTTTGAACAGTGAGTTATTTTCAGGAAGGCCAGTTTGAACAGAGTTATTTTCAGGAAGGCCCAGTTTGAACAGTGAGTTATTTTCAGGAAGGCCCAGTTTGAACAGTGAGTTTTTACTTTTTTTAGGAAGGCCCAGTTTGAACAGTGAGTTATTTTCAGGAAGGCCCAGTTTGAACAGTGAGTTATTTTCAGGAAGGCCCAGTTTGAACAGTGAGTTACTTTTGGGAAGGCCCAGTTTGAACAGTGAGTTACTTTTGGGAAGGCCCAGTTTGAACAGAGTTATTTTCAGGAAGGCCCAGTTTGAACAGTGAGTTGTTTTCACGGAGGCCCAGTTCGAACAGTGAGTTACTTTTGGGAAGGCCCAGTGTGAACAGAGTTATTTTCAGGAAGGCCCAGTTTGAACAGTGAGTTATTTTCAGGAAGGTCCAGTTCGAACAGTGAGTTCTTTTCAGAAAGACCCAGTTTGACCAGTAAGTTAATTTCACAAAGGCCCAGTTTGAACAGTGAGTTCTTTTCAGAAAGACCCAGTTTGAACAGTGAGTTAGTTGCTTTATTTAGGTCCTGTCAACCAGACAGGGTCACCTCAGGATGACCTAATTCGGACAGTTAGTAATTGGCTTACAGTTAGTAATTGGCTTACAGTTAGTAATTGGCCTCCAGTTAGTAATTGGCTTGTACTAAGTCTTGTCAGCTGCAAGACAAGATGATGAGTAAGTAAGAAACTTGGTGTTGACTGGAGGTAAAATACCAAGTCACTTACTTGTGAGCTGCACAGGGGTCAAAACAGGATGGCCCATTTTGGGTGCTAAAGTGGAACCATCTTGCACGTGGTAACCTCGTGAGCCGGTTTGGCCTAGCGTAAGGCGTTAGGCTGGTAAGCGGAAGGACCTCGGTCCGATACCGCTTCGGCTCTCCTTTCTCTCCCAAAAGGTTGTGGTTTGTGGACGCTGTCCTGTGACTTTGTCCATCACTTCCTAATGAAACATTAAAATGGCTCTCGTCGCTGCCCATCTTAATGCAGGAATCATTCTGGTGGTGACAGTGTAGCGATAGGTATATAATCTCCTCTCCCTCATCTCCAGACCCCCTTCCCCCCCCCTTCCTAATAAGCCTTATGGTTTGTGTGGACATTAAGCACCATGTTTACTTACTTACGTGGTAACCTCAGACTTGGTTACTTCTTAATTCAGCGGGGGGGCTTCCTGAATCCCATTGTCTGA
Organism: Alviniconcha marisindica; assembly: GCA_018857735.1. Classification (NCBI taxonomy): domain Eukaryota; kingdom Metazoa; phylum Mollusca; class Gastropoda; family Provannidae; genus Alviniconcha; species Alviniconcha marisindica. Next base: position 116,064 of record JABMCL010000882.1, on the reverse strand, counting down.
AATCAACCAACAGACATCACTCAGGTGATGAGGGATACAACAGAGACTCGAATCAGCAACAGTAATGATCACTGGGCCTCTGTCAACTATCACACTTACTACAAAAGTCGCTTCTCTTTGTCTGGAGCAGAATGTCGCCCTGAAGCAGTTCCACGGACAACATCCATTCTGCTTATGTTAATGACTAACTGGCGAGGTAACCCTGGGTTTGAGCTGAGCATTTTTGTGCACGTTTCAGGCAAAAGCATCAGAACGGTACTTTGGAAATCAGGTGTGTCTAGGCAGTGGGGGACGACACATTGAAGATATTGCACATTGTTTTAGGTTCTGTTTTGAGGTCTGAGAAGATGACCCAAAACTGAAACTGAGGATTAAAACCAAAGGAGCTTTCTGAAAAAGAAAAAAAAAGATTACAAGTAAGTAACTTGTTTTTTTATGCCCAGTCCCCCAGGAAGTCTATATTAGGGTGAGATTACTAAGAGGAACATAAGGCCAGTAATACTCTGGGTAATAGCGATATAAATAACTGATCAAAGCAGTCGTAACTGAGCTGTTATTTTTCTGTAATAATAATAATCTACCGTTAATGGTACTTAAGATTTAACTCTGTCAAATCACTAAAAACAAGGTGACCCCAGCGAATTGCGTAATCGCAGCATTTTCACCCAGAACGCTAATTGCGTTTAACCATCACTGCATCATTTGATGCTGTTTTCCAGCAGCCATGCACTGGAGCGACGGCCGCATCGTTGGACGTGGAAAGCTCATGCATGAGTTACTGTCACTGTCCATTGTACTGTAAGTTCTTTTTCTTGGATGCTGAGGGTGCGTCCCTTGATGAGGCGCTGGGTAGTTGCTCATGGTGATATTCATGGATAACAATATGTACGTGTATATATGTAACTTTATATAAGGGTGGGGCGGTTAAACTGAGGTGCGCAAATGACCGAGCAGTTGAGAAACAGGCTGAACTAGTCGCATGCTGCTATGGAGTAAGACTTTGTGGTTTTGGTTTCGTCCTCGCTGATTTTGTGCTCGTTTTTCATTTGGGCGTTTAGGTTTAGGCTGTCGTGTCTTGACGAAATACCATTCAGACCCCGAAATGAATGATTGCATATAAAATTGACTGCTATCTGATCAGCATTCCTTCGCTTTTTCTTATTTTTGTCTTTGTTTTGTGTTCGTTTTGTTTTGTTTTCTCTTGTCTCTGGCTTTTTAATTTGTTTAATTCTGTTTGTTTTTAATGAAAATGAACACATTTGGCTTCCAAGGTTGACGTCTGTAAATATGCGTGTGTGAGAGTTTGAGCATGTGAAGTGGACTACAAAGAGAGAGAGAGCAACAGAGAGTGAGATGGGGAGAGCCTAAAAATGAATGCTGTTAATTTGCAGTGCAAAGGGGTGGGTAATGCTGATACCTGTTTTGTTTGTGACATGTACAGTCCTGTTTCGACTGGTTGGGCCCTTCGTCTTTGCCCGTTTTTTTTCTCCACACTGTTTCATTGCCTGTCCTTCCTGTGCTGCCTGGGCACAAAAAGGAATGACGTCAGCAGTTACAATTACGTCACTGCTGATAATCATCTCTTGTTATTGCTATGAACAGAGGAGAAATTCTTTGTACAGCTCAACCCTTTCATTGTCTTCTCTTCTCCTGGATTTTTCCTGTGCTTTTTTCCCCCCTTTCTTTCTTTCTTCTCAGCAGTGGAGAATGTGTCTGGTAAGCGGTGACATGGTTCCCCAGAAGCACTTTCAAACTCTCAGTGATTACTTCTGCGCATGTGCAGTTGATTTTGGTTGTTTCATTAGATGCCCAACCGCAGCAGTGGTTGTTGCCTTGCTTGTCTGACCAAAATTTAAAATATTACTGCTAACAGCTTGTTTGTTCATGCACAAAACTGCTTTTGACCTGGGTATTGATTTGTATGTACATTTGTTGAACACCTCATCTCGAGATGAGCCCTAAAGGCTTCACAAAGGCAACTACAGCACTGTTCTCCGCATCTGAGCAGATCCACTGCGCTCTAGTGGTATGTGACTGAATGAGTGACTGTAGCTTTACACAGCACGTTCTGAACATCCAGCAAAAATTTTGCAGCACTATTTTGATTATTACACAGCTGGTGCCACGTCTTCACGCAGGTTCTGTGTACACCATACAACCATGCACCAGTTTACACTGTCACTATTCAAAGCAACATACGTAGGGTGCCTGTGTGTTTAGCTGTATAAATGATTGTAAAAGTACAAAGAGTTTCGAAGCACTGCAAGGTAGCGTCGCTACTTCTGAAAGAGAGTTGAACATGCCATGTTACTGACTAGCAGGGCTATACATTTTGGGCTAAGAATGTCTGAGCACACTAATTTCAGAAGTTTAGCTTTTCTGCTGTTGGTGTATCTTCCACTTCCAAGAGCTCAGGAGCTGTGTGAAAGTCGAAGTGGTCGTCCTGGGGTCCCGTCCCTAATAATCCGTACGGTCTCTGTGGACATAAAGCAACACTTCAACCAACCAACAAGGGTGGTGGAAGATTAATGGTTCTGCAAATACTGGAAGACTCCCCAGTCATTCAGGGTATCAGATTCATATCAACATATGTTCTGTGAATGAGCTTTTGACTTGTAGCACACCAAGTACGGCTTTCCTGTGTCCAGCAGCAATGTGTCTTGTTTCCATCAGTTGAGTTCTTTGAGGGCAACTTCTCCTTTAAAGGAAGTGGCCTTCTCAGATTTGATCAAGAACCCCCCCCCCCCCCCCCCAACCTCCCCCATGTTTTTGTATGTATATTTGTTATTTTAGTTGTGATTTCTAGGTTGCATTATTTTTTCCATCTGCCGACAAATTATTAATATGAGTTCTTTGTGGACAACATCTCCTTTAATGGAACTAGCCTTCTCAGATTTTACGAAAACAAATTTGTATGCTATTTTTTTTTATTTAGTTGTGATTTGTATGTTGCATTATTTTCTTCGTCTGCCGGCTAATTTTAATACAAAAATTACCACTCATTATGAGTTAAAAATAGATTGGGATAAAACCCATTAGACCACACCTTTTGCCGTGGACTTGCATCTTTTTTTAGAACGCTGCAATCCATCATCATAAGTTCACTCCATAGAGATAAAAACAATCGGTGACAAAAATGATTGTAATCAGTGTACAGTGTGGTAATCAGCTCATGAAACAAGTGAAGGTGTCCAAAAAAAGAGGAAGTCACCTTATAAAATCAATATAAAATCAGCAGCAAGTGTCAAATGCAAACCTCAGAGCTCAGGAGCTGTGTGAAAGTCGAGGTGGCCATCCTGGGCTCCCGTCCCTATTAAGCCTATGGTTTCTGTGGACATAAAGCAACACTTCAATCAACAATGGCAAACGTTTTACTGCGGATCATGTTCGTTGGACCTGCTCCAAGCACAGGAGAAGTTTAGCCTGGGAGGGAGAGTTCCTTTAATGGTGAACTGCAGCAAAGAGGCCTCCTGAACACTGACGATGGGGATGAACTGAAAACCTGGACGCGGCTTTTTTTCTCTCGCAGTTTCTGATCCTATTTGTTAAAAATCCATGATTAATAGTTTCAAAAACAGACCGTGAGTGCTGCCGTTTCCTGCCCAGTAGTCTGTATAATGTGATGTCATCAACATGGCCCTCCTGTGTGAGGAAAGAATTAAGCATGTCATGATCCAATCTTTTTCTGCTGTCCATTGGTGAAGAGAAAATTGACAGTGATGTCACAGACATGGCCGTTGTGTGTGGCGACAGTATTAAACACGTATGATGATGATCCAGTCTTTTTCTGCTCTTCATTGATAAAGAGGCAGTTGACAGTGATGTCGTAAACATGGCCGTCTTGTGTGGCGGCAGTATCAAACACGTCATGACCCAGTCTTTTTCTGCTCTTCATTAATAAAGAGGCAGTTTACAGATGTCGTAAACATGGCCGTCTTGTGTGGCGACAATATCAAACACGTCATGACCCAGTCTTTTTCTGCTCTTCATTAATAAAGAGGCAGTTTACAGATGTCGTAAACATGGCCGTCTTGTGTGGCGATAGTATCAAACACGTCATGACCCAGTCTTTTTCTGCTCTTCATTAATAAAGAGGCAGTTTACAGATGTCATAAACATGGCCATCATGTGTGGCGAAAGTAGTAAACACTTCCGTGACCCAATCTTTTTTCTGCTCTTCATTGATAAAGAGGAAATTTACAGATGTCATGAATATGGCCGTCTTGTATGGCGACAGTATCAAACATGTCATGACCCAGTCTTTTTCTGCTCTTCGTTGATAAAGAGGCAATTTACAGGATGTCATAAACATGGCCGTCATGTGTGGCGACAATATTAAACACGCCATGATCCAATCTTTTTCTGTTTCATCAGTTTTGATAAAGAGGAATTTTGCAGTGATGTCATCAACATGGCCGTCTTGTGTGGCGACGGTATCAAACGTGTCATGTCCAGTCTTTTACTGCTCATCGTCGGCAAAGTTAAAGAGGAAATTTTCATGGCTACGCCCCGAGGAGCTCCAGTTCAGAGGGAGAGGGGGCGGGTGGAGTGGGGGAAGATTATTTTTTTTATTTTTAAAGGAGAAAAAGGCACAAGTCAGGTTCCACTGGTGATGTTGAAAAATGCCCATTTCCCTGCTGTACGCTTCCAACCGCTGAATGCTCTGTGCATTTGTATTGATCATGCTAATTAGCTGAACTGTGGTTGTTATTATAGAATATCGGCCCCGCTAGTCTGAGATGTCTTGCGAGGTTCGTGTATTTCCTTTCGGTTGGAATTCCTTGTCTACAGGGTATTCACTTTGTAGTCTCCCTCTTACTTGTAGTCTCCCTCTTACTTTTTATGCCCCCCCCCCCCCCCCACACACACACACACCCCTCCCCTCTTCTTAAAATTAAGGATGTATAATAATGAATGAAATGAAGGAGAGACGCTTAAAAAGGCAGAAGGGTTCATCATTTATTTTGTATTTTGATGTCATGTGCACCCCCCCCCCCCCCCCAGACACACACACACAAACGTGTCTCTCTGGGGAGTTGTTGGTGATTGGTGTGTGTTTCTGTGAAGGACAGGAGGAAAAAGACAGAGGGAAAGGTTCTTGACTTGTGACATCACGTGTGGCATCATTTTTGTGTCATGCACACACACACACACACACACACACACACACACACACACACAATCTTGTTTTATTTGTGAAGTTGTCTTTTTCTTTTCGCCAGCCCCCCCCCCCGTCACCCTATAGTGTATGTGAGTATGTTTTTTCCCCCTTCTACAGTATGTCAGAATGGAAACTGGTGGTGTATCTGTGTGTGGCTGCAAGTAACAAAGCGTCCCTGAACTAACTTATCCCGCGTTGTCTTGTATTGTCATTGTTTTTTTTTGACTGTGCCTTTCCGTTAACTCATCTTAGACAATAAAGCTGTTGAAACTGAAAGTGAACGGTAGTTTTTGTTGTTATTTTCCCGCCAGATTTAAAGTTGCTGCTGTAGTACTTGTTCACTGTGCCAAAGGAAGTAGAAGAAAAAAAGAAAAAAGTCAGCCTCAGGAATTAGCTGCTTTGGTCAGTGAAAGGACGAGGGAAGCCAGTTATGCTGTGCATGTTCTTTACGGTGACGAGAATCAAGGGTTGGTTGACCACCGAAACTAAGTATTAGAAGGGCGATAAGAGCTCGTAGGGTCCCTAAAAATTTGGAGGGGGGGGGAAGAAAAAAAAAGGAGGGGCCTTCTTCCTGGACTATAATGTTTAGGGGGAAAATCTGAAAGAGAATACACTGAAAGTTCAGGAGCTGTGTTAGAGTCGAGGTGGCCGTCCTGGGCTGTCCGTCCTAACGAGCCTTCTGGTTTCCGTGGACGTAAAGCTATATTGAACCATGCTTCGGCATTGGTCACAGCTTGTCCCTAATACGTCAACCGACATCTGAGGACATTAAACAACACTACCTACCTACCTACCTGAAAGAGAAAGAGGCCCAGAGCGCTCACGCAGAATCAACACACAAGGGAGTTAATTAGCACTCGAAAGGCGACTCCGGTATTTGTTGTCGTACTTGTGTGACGTCACGTCTTTCGAGTGCTAATAAACTCCCTTGTGTGTTGATTCTATAAAGTTTACGAACAGAACGTTGCTGGCTAAGACCGCGAAGAGTGTGGGAACTTAATTAGAATAATGGTCAACAGATAATCTGAAGACTGGCGGATTCGGAAACAACATTCAAAACTGGGAGGCCAAAGGAACGATGGTAAAAGGATTTTTTTATTTTGTTTTTTATTTAGCTTAAAACCACTCCCGCACAAATTGTGTGTGTAACTGAACAGTAACTTGGTCTAGTGAAAATAATGGTGTTTAACTCGGGGAATTTTGATGTCAACATCCAGTGTAAACCCTACATGTATGATCGTATTTCCACGGAAACATCTCCCTGTTTTTCTCCCTCAGTTCTTTCAACGTGAATTTTTTTCTTTTCTTTCTTTTTTCTGTCTGTCTGTCTGTCTGTCTGTCTGTCTGTCTGTCTGTCTGTCTCTCTCTCTCTCTCTCTCTCTCTCTCTCTCTCTCTCTCTCTCTTTGTTTTAGTTTTTTTGTTCCTTTTCTTTTGTTCCTTCTTTTGTTCCCCCCCCCCCCCCCCCTTTTTTCTTCTTCTTTTCTTTCTCTTCTTCTCCAAAACCCCTTTCGTCAGTCCCATTGATGTAGGTCGCTTTTATATAGCGCTGTTTTCTGCTGTCGAGCAGACTGGCTGCGCTTTTGCCGCATGTGATTGTGAACGAGTGTCCATAGCGCGTTGATATCCATCGAGGTGGTGTACACTTGCAGCGCTATTTTATTTGTTACATGGCTAGTGCCACCTAAAACTGCTGTCGTCCCGGCGCACGTTCTGTGCACGCCATACAACCATGCATCAGGTTACAGTGCCACTTTATGCAGAGCCACATACATAGGGCGCATGTGTGTTTAGCTGTAACCTTTCACATGCACTTTTGGCAGAAGGAGACAGATGCAGCTCACACCGTTGAGTTTGTGCAAAGTTGGATACTGCAACGTACCCAGCAGATGTAGACTGCACTGTACTAAAAGCGGCGATTGCACTACTGGAAACATTGCAACAAGGCGACTGCAAGTCTCGAATTTCAACTCTCCTTGTACGAGATAAATAAACCCTCCACCCAGCTACCCACAAACCCCTTTTGGTAGTTGATAACCCCCGCCCCCCGCCCCCCACCTTGATTTTAGTCTTTTATATCGGGGGGAGGGGGAGGGGGGATTTTTGTTTTATTTTGTTCTTGTCAGTTTTGGCTGATTGTTCGAAGCGGGTTTGTGTGTGTATGTGAGTGACAGAGTGAAAGAGATTATAACAAATGGTAGGATTTCTGTTGTGTTGTGGATGAAACAGTAATCAGAGACTGTACATATATAAGAACATTATATATTTTTTCTTCAGTAATGTATCTGTTGGTTCAAGTATTAAAATTTGTGTAATAAGCTGTGGGTTTAAATATTAAAAATTGTGTAATAAAGCTGATTTTGTTGGGGGGAGGGGGGGGGGGGATGCATTTGTATTGACTAAGGTCATTGGGATGCTGATCTGGCTGATCCTAACACAATTGTTGTTTGTGCACACATTGAAGTTGGGGAGGGTTTTTGTCTTTGATTTTGTGAAGCCATTTCATTTGTACAGCTTCAGAATGTACAGTCATTAAAGACTCCGCCAACATGACTGTTTAATTTTTACCGTTTCCGCTAAGGGCGACACACGTTTCTTCTTACCTGTAGACAGGTAGTTTGTGCACGCGCGCATGCACACACGCACACACACACACACACACACACACACACACACACACACACACGTACGCAAGCACACTCACGCACCACACCACATGCACATACGCACGCACACACACACACACACACACACACACACACACACACACGGTCGCGCAACGCAACACACCACAGCACACACACACACACACACACACGTACACAAACACAAACACACGCACACACACCATTACACATACACGTGCGCGCACACACACATCACGAAAAGCGCACTACACCTCAACACGTTTTGACCTTGTACGGAGTAATGAATGTATGCGATTCGTCCTGGAGTAACCCTGTGCGGTTGACAGCACGTAAAAATCCAAGAACTAAGTAGCCTTAGCAAACACAAGATAAGTAACTTGGGTTTTTTACGCCATGTCAACCAGAACGGTTATATCGCGACGATACATCACAAGCACCACACCACATCTCACTCAACAAACACCAAAATGCATGTGCAGAAAATTAATGATCAAGCCCGTCTTTAATCACTTGAACAACCCATCCATAAACATATAACACTGCTGATTCTGCTGCCTTATCCCCAGTCTGTAATGCCAGTGTTCATGTTCCAGGCATATTCCTCCTGGATAACTGAGCAAGACTGATTGAGCTATTCCAACCGATGAATGCCCTCTGCATTTCTATTGACCATGATAATTAGTAGAGCTGTGGTAGTTGTTGCAGAATATTGACCCCTCTAGTCCAGGATGTCTTGGGAATTTCATGGATTTCCTTCCTGCTGGAATTCCCTGTCTGCAGGGTATTCAAACACACAAAAGGTTCGAAGGAACGCTATTTATTAGCACAAAATACAACATGTGAATTTTCGGGGTAATCCCCTTTATCAAGCTACAAAAAACAACAACAGTTAAACGGTGAAAAATGAGATGGAGAGCTAAGCCACTTGTCTGCTTGTGGTTGATCCAAACACAGAAAGGTTCAAACGAACGCTTATTTGTTTTAACACGGACACACAGTATGCACATTTTCGGGGAAGCCCCCTTTATCAAGCCACAAAACGACACTTGCACAACAGATAAACGGTCAAAAACGATTAAAAAGACTTATCTTGTTTTGGTTCAGTTTTTACACTAAAACTTAACCAAAGCAAGATAAGTCTTTTTCTTTCATTTAAAAAAAAAAAGTTTTTGACCGTTTATCTGTTAAGTGTCTGTTTTGTGGCTTGATAAAGGGGATTACCCCCAAAATTTAGAACGCTAGCAGTCATTCTGTTTCAGATTTTGGCTTTTGGTTGAGCTATGTTGTTTTCGTGTATAGTGCTTGTAGGAATGTTGGTATAGTAAACATGGTGCTTAACGTCTACAGAAACCATAAGGCTTATTAGGGACGGGGAGAAGGGGGTATGGAGATGGGGGACTGAAGAGGGAGATTATGTACCTATCGCTACACTGTCACCACCAGAATGAATCCTGCGGCATTAAAGTGGGCAGCGATGAGAGCCATTTTTATGTTTCATTAATTGTGAGGGACAAAGTCACAAGACGGTGTCCACAGACCACAACTTTTGAAGAGAAAGGAGAGCCGAAGCGGACTCGAACCGAGGTCCCTCTGCTTACCAACCTAACGCCTTACCGCTAGGCCAAACCGGCTCACAATGTTGGTATGACAATCAAATTCACTTTATATCCACCCTCTTACTTTTACCCCCCCCCCCCCCCCCCCCAGCTATTCACTAATTCCAGTTGAGGTTTAGAGGAGAGGTTGTGTGTGTGTGTGTAGGGGGGTGGGGTGGGGGGGGGGGGGGGTATGTCTATGTTCCACTGGACCGCTCGTATGAGACGAGAGCAAACAAACAACAGGGGGGGGGGGGGGGGGGGGGGGGGGCCGGGCTGTCAGTCACCTGACTAACTCCAGCCAATCAGAACATCACGAGTAATAATATTCCGCGCGAAAAGCCAGAAGGGTGAGTGGCCACCATGTTTGGCCTCCAAGACAAAAGACAAAGAGCAACAGACGGAAAGACTGGAGGGTTTTCCAAAAACAACAAACAAAACACAAACAAAAACCTTCAAAATAAGGAAGGGCGCACATTCATTGATAATGAGAGACACCGGCTGCAAATGGCATGCGATCATATAGATATATATATGATCAATTCAGTCAGGTATATATATATACGTACGTACGTACGATCAATTCAGTCGGGTTCAGTTCTTTTGCTAGTCACTCCTATGTTGACACGCTCCTGTTTTTAGCGGCTTCTTGTATGGTTCATTGCACCTAACAGAAGGAATAGGACCCGGAAAGGACCTTGTGCTCGCAAGTAGATTCTTTCTGAAGGGAGTTTTTTTTCTTTCTTTTTTTCTTTTTTTAGTGTGCGAACAGCTTTTCAAAAGTGCATCGTTTACCCAGTAGTTGTAAAAGCACACAACGTACTATATCTGGTTCATCAGAAAGTGTGCGTCACTCACTGGTGCAACCAGATCGAGTTCTTTCCATTTGCAGGCACGTTTTCATTATATGCAGCTAGATCTTGTTCTTTCCCTTTGTAGGCACGTTTTCATTATATCTCTTTGGGTATGTAAGGCAACACGTTTGATGCCTTAGTAACAGAAACACTTTGGTGGGAAAAACACACATGATTTACAAGGTGGCGCGTGTGTGGCATACAGTGATGATCACACAGTGATCAATCATGCACGCACATACATACACGCACATGCACAATATGCATGCACCGTGCATGAACAGCTGGTTGCAATAAATAATGTGGATACTCTATCAGTGATGAGATAAATGCAGTATATAGTGATGAGATAAATGCAGTATACAATCACAATGTTTTGAAAATGCGACCAATACACGAAAAAAATATGTGTACCGATATGAAACGTAAACCTCTCTCTCTCTCTCTCTCTCTCTCTCTCTCTCTCTCTCTCTCTCTCTCTCTCTCTCTCACACACACACACACACACACACACACACACACACACACACATACACAACACGCACACACACGCATACACATTTGAATAAAAACAATACATGCACTGAGCTGCTGCCATAAATGAATCTACCCTACAGGTAAAGCAGCCTAAACAAACGCGCGCCCGCGCGCGAACACACACGCACACACACACACACGCACCCCCCCCCCCCCCCCCCCCCCCTCCCACACACATGTCCACACGAGTTTGAATCAAATCACGAGACTGGCTGAACTGCTGACATAAATGAATCTGCCCTACGTGATTTAGCCTAAGTGTGAATCATGATGTAAATGATGAAGTACAAGATGACGTCTACAATGCACTCCAGATGATGACTATCACGGTGAACAAACAACGAAGTCCAAGATGAGGTCTACAATGCACTCCAGATGATGACTGTCATGGTGTATAAACGATGAAGTACAAGATGAGGTCTACAGTGCACTCCGGATGATGACTGTCATGGTGAATAAACGACGAAGTACAAGCTGAGGTCTAGAAAGCACTCAAGATGATGGCTGAGACAATCATCGGCACTATCGTCAACTGAGACATCAGTGCCACCGTGGTTGCTCCGCTGTCGGTCTCCGTTTCCTCAGTTCCTTCCTCTTCGTCTGCAACGAAGTGACCAACATTTTATTAAAGGATGTGCATCTGGTGAAGTTTATGTAGGCTACCTTGTATTTACTCGCATGCCAGATGAGAATTACCGTAGGCTACTCGGGTCTTTGTTGTTGTGATTGTGTGACGTCTTATGAACGGTAATTAACTCCCTTTTTTGTTGATTTTTCAGTTTTCTTTTCTTCCTCTTCTTCTTTTTTTGTTTGTTATTGTTAGTGTTTTTTTTCTTCTTTTTTTTCTTTTCTTTTTTTCTTTTGTTGATTAGCCCTGATACAACCCTTTGTGGTTGACCGGGCTCAAAGCACTAACTAACTAACTAACTTTTGTTGTTGTTTTGTTGTTATTGTGGTGTTTTGTTTTTAACTTCAGTAATCCATTGCGCGAAAATTGGGTCGGTTTTTTTTTTTTTTTACCTGGGTGAGGTCCGACACTGGACCTACGTATAGGTAGCTAGGTCCACGGTCCGACACTGGGCCTACGTATAGGTAGCTAGGTCCACGGTCCGACAATGGACCTACGCACACGTAGCTAGGCCCATGGTCCGACACTGGACCTACATATATGTAGCTAGGTTCATGGTCCGACACTGGACCTACGTATACGTAGATAGGTCCACGGTCCGACAATGGACCTACGCACACGTAGCTAGGCCCATGGTCCGACACTGGACCTACATATATGTAGCTAGGTTCATGGTCCGACACTGGACCTACGTATACGTAGATAGGTCCACGGTCCGACAATGGACCTACGCACACGTAGCTAGGCCCATGGTCCGACACTGTACCTACATATACGTAGCTAGGTCCATGGTCCGACACTGGACCTACGTATACGTAGATAGGTCCACGGTCCGACAATGGACCTACGCATACGTAGCTAGGTCCATGGTCCGACACTGGACCTACATATACGTAGCTAGGTCCAAGGTCCGACACTGGACCTACATATACGTAGCTAGGTCCACGGTCCGACTCTAGACCTACATATACGTAGCTAGGTCCACGGTCCGACTCTAGACCTACATATACGTAGCTAGGTCCACGGTCCGACTCTAGACCTACATATACGTAGCTAAGTCCACGGTCCGACACTGGACCTATGCATACGTAGCTAGGTCCCGGTCCGACACTGGACCTACGCATACGTAGCTAGGTCCACCCGGTCCGACAATAAACCTACGCATACGTAGCTAGGTCCACGGTCCGACAATAAACCTACGCATACGTAGCTAGGTCCACGGTCCGACAATAAACCTACGCATACGTTGCTAGGTCCATGGTCCGACACTCTACCAACCGAGCCAGGTTGTTCTGCTGATCAACATTGTTGTGCGAACCCACCTTCATGTATGGTGTCGCGGTTTTTTGGGTTTTCCCGTGTCCGTTTGGGCGGCGTTAACCGCTTTTGGCCCAGCTGTTGCAGGACTTTTTCCCGTCCTCCCGGGGGTAACCCTTGGGCAGGCAGGGAACAGTTTTGCACCCCACGCAGACACCTTGTGACCGGGCGTACATTACCACACACAGCACACTTACACGTTCACATACACACACAGCCACGCGCGCGTGTACACACGCACACACGCACGCACGCAGACACACACACACACACACACACACACACACACACACACACACACACACACACACACACACACACACACACACACACACACATTCTCTCTCTCTCTCTCTCTCTCTCTCTCTCTCTCTCTCTCTCTCTCTCTCTCTCTCTCTCTCTCTCTCCTCCTCTCTCTCTCATATGCATATATTCTCTCCCTCTGACATAACATATACTCTCTCTCTCTCACACACACACACACACACACACACACACACACACACACACACACACACACACACACACACACACACACACACACAACGAGTCACCCTCTCACGAATGTAATAATACGACCCTCAACCAACACACACATAGCAACCCCAACCCCACCCCCAACACCAATACCTCCCCACTCCACTCTCCTCCCCACCCCTCATCCCCATTTCACACCCACACTGTCTCATACACGCAACAACAACAACAACAACAAGAACTTACGCTTGGTGGTGGTGCCCGTTCCGGTGGTCTTGCACACCTTGCAGGACTTGCTGCAGTACTGCTTCATCCAGATGGGGTTGGCATCGCACTCTCCAGTGTCAGCCCAGCCCTGGCACTTCCGGTCACCCCAGATGTTCTTGCACTCCTCCGGGTCTGAAGTAAGTAAACATGGTGCTTAACGTCCACAGAAACGTCCACAGAAACCAGACGACTTTTTATGGAGGTGGGGAAAGATATTCGTGCATTCCTTTGGGTCTGAACTAAGTAAACATGGTGCTTAACGTCCACAGAAACCAGAAGGCCTGTTACAGACGGGGAGAGGGGGGTATGGAGGTGGGTAAAGATGTTCGTGCATTCCTTTGGGTCTGAAGTAAGTAAACATGGTGCTTAACGTCCACCGAAACGTCCACCGAAACCAGACGACTTGTTAGGGACGGGGAGAAGGGGGTATGGCGGTGGAGGGAGAAACCAGACGGCTTATTAGGGACGGGGAGAAAAGGGGGAAAGACGTTCGTGCACTCCTTTGGGTCTGGAGTAAATACACATGGTGCTTAACGTCCACAGAAACCAGACGGCTTGTTAGGGACGGGGAGAAGGGGGTATGGAGGTCTGGAAAGATGTTCGTGCACTCCTTTGGGTCTGGAGTAAGTAAACATGGTGCTTAATGTCCACAGAAACGTCCACAGAAACCAGACGGCTTATTAGCTGTCACACAAACCAGCTCCCTGTCCCTAATAAGCCCTATATGGTATGGCGGTGGAGGGAGAAACCAAACGGTTTATTAGGGACGGGGAGAGGGGCGTATGGAGGTGGGAAAAGACGTTCGTGCACTCCTTTGGGTCTGAAGTAAGTACACATGGTGCTGAACGTCCACAGAAACCAAGACGGCTTTTTAGGGACGGGGAGAAGGGGGTATGGAGGTGGGAAAGACGTTCGTGCACTCCTTTGGGTCTGAAGTAAGTAAACATGGTGCTTAACGTCCACAGAAACTCCACAGAAACAGAGGCCTGTTAGGGACGGGGAGAAAGGGGGTATGGAGGTGGGGAAAGACGTTCGTTCATTCCTTTGGGTCTGAGAGTAAGTACACATGGTGCTTAACGTCCACAGAAACCAGACGGCTTGTTAGGGACGGGGAGAGAGGAGGTATGGAGGTGGGGAAAGACGTTCGTTCACTCTTTTGGGTCTGAAGTAAGTAAACATGGTGCTTAACGTCCACAGAAACATCCACAGAAACCAGAAGGCCTGTTAGGGACGGGGAGAAAAGGGGGTATGGAGGTGGGGAAAGACGTTCGTGCATTCCTTTGGGTCTGGAGTAAGTAACACATGGTGCTTACGTCCACAGAAACCAGACGGCTTGTTAAGGACGGGGAGAAAACGGGGTATGGAGGTGGGGAAAGATGTTCGTGCACTCCTTTGGGTCTGAAGTAAGTAAACATGGTGCTTAACGTCCACAGAAACCAGACGACTTGTTAGGGACGGGGAAAACGGGGTATGGAGGTGGGGAAAGACGTTCGTGCATTCCTTTGGGTCTGGAGTAAGTACACATGGTGCTTAACGTCCACAGAAACCAGACGGCTTGTTAAGGACGGGGAGAAAACGGGGTATGGAGGTGGGGAAAGAGTTCGTGCACTTCCTTTGGGTCTGGAAGTAAGTAAACATGGTGCTTAACGTCCACAGAAACCAGACGACTTGTTAGGGACGGGGAGAAAACGGGGTATGGAGGTGGGGAAAGACGTTCGTGCATTCCTTTGGTCTGGAGTAAGTAACATGGTGCTTAACGTCCACAAAACCAGACGGTTGTTAGGGACGGGAAGGGGGTATGGAGTGGTGGAGACGTCGTTACTCTTGGTCTGAAGTAAGTAAACAGGTGCTTAACGTCCACAGAAACATCCACAGAAACCAGAAGGCCTGTTAGGGACGGGGAGAAAAGGGGGTATGGAGGTGGGGAAAGACGTTCGTGCATTCCTTTGGGTCTGGAGTAAGTACACATGGTGCTTAACGTCCACAGAAACCAGAAGAAGGGAAGGGGCTATGGCGGTGGAGGGAAATGTTCATGCACTCCTTTGGGTCTGAACAGGCAGTCGACCATATAAACCATTAGAGCACGGTGTTTGTTTGATGTTTGCTATCGGAACAGGCAGTCCAATGCAAACCTTCAGCTTATTTCTTTGTTGTCTGAACAGGCAGCCTTCTTCTTCTTCTTCTTCTTCTTCTTCAAAATAGTGCGGATACAGTTACAAATCATGTTGCTGCTGTTGTTTTTTTTTTCTTTTCTTTTTTCTTCTTCCTTTATTTTATCTGAACAGGAAACGCAAACCATCCGTTTCTTGTTTTGTCTAAACAGGCAGCCAAACAGAAAACATCATTTTCTATCTTCTTTTTCCTTTTTTTTTTTTTTTTAGCTGTCACATAACCAGCTTACAAACTTGGCACTACGACAGATGTCACACCTGTTGTGCAACCAGCTTACAAACATGGCACTACAGCAGCTGTCACACCTGTTAGCAACTAGCTAATAAACATGCATCTACGACAGCTGTTTCACCTGTTAGCGGCTAGCTAATAAATTAGCAATTAGCTTACAAACCTGGTAGCTACAAGTA
>JABMCL010000882.1:92500-95000 GCA_018857735.1 Alviniconcha marisindica | reverse complement strand
ACACACACACACACACACACACACACACACACACACACACACACACACAACCACAACCCCCCAAACAACAACAACAACAACACAAACGAACAACAACAATAAATACCGCCCAAAACCCACAAATAGACAAACAACAAACAACAACAAATAGACCCCCCAAAAACAACAACAACAACAACAACAACAAATAGACAAACAACAAACAAACAACAACGATAAACACCGCCCAAACACCACAAATAGACAAACAACAAACAACAACAACAACAACAACAAATAGACCCCAAAAAAACAACAACAACAACAAATAGACAAACAACAAACAAACAACAACAACAAATAGACCCCCAAAAAAACAACAACAAACAACAACAACAACAAATAGAAAAAAACAAACAAACAAACAAACAAACAAACAACAACAACAAAAAAACTTACGGTGATTCCGTAGTGCATAACCGACGAGTACTCGAAGGGAACCCCGTACTGGTTGACGTCCTTGGTGGAGTACTTGTTGAACCAGACACGCATGCTTGGAGCCACGTTGTCGTACAGGATGTAGATGTACTGGTCTCTGTCCGGAAGCTGGTGCTCGTGCACCAAGCCGATGGCGTGACCGATCTCGTGCAGGTAAAGACCGCTCTGGAAACGACGGAACCGACACGTAGTAGTAGTAGTAGTAGTAGTAGTAGTAGTAGTGGAAGTGGTGGTAGTGGATATAGTAGTAGTAGATGCCACAAAGACTCTTGTTGTCTCCCTTGTACTGTCCCGGATTGACTATTGCAATTCTCTCTTAGCCGGCCTCCCACTGTCATTGATCTCTAAACTTCAGAGGGTACAAAACTGTGCAGCTCGTCTTGTAGTTCGTGCATCCACGAATGTTCATACCACACAAATACTCGTTCAGCTCCACTGGCTACCTGTCCAAGCTCGTATCTCGTACAAAATTGCCTGCCTCTGTTTCAGTTCCATTAACTTCTCTACTCCTGCTTATCTCTCTGATATCCTTCGTCTCTATTCTCCTGCTCGACCACTTCGTTCCAGTGCTGACACCCGTCTCCTAAAACTTCCACTATATAAACACAAGACGAAAGGTGATTGTGCCTTCTCTCATTTTGACCCTTCTGTCTGGAACTCACTGCCATCACACATTAGAAATGCTGCAACAATCACTACTTTCAAGTCCGCTCTGAAGACACATTTCTTCTGCCTGTATCACTCTGACTAATTCTGCCCTGTTAGATTTGATGTGTGTGTGTGTGTGTGTGTGTGTGTGTGTGTGTGGCTGTGTGTGTGTGTGTGTGTGTGTGTGTGAGTGTGTGAGTAGTGTGTGTGGTGTGTGGTGGGAGATGAGAGAGAGAGAGAGAGAGAGAGAGAGAGAGAGAGAGAGAGAGAGAGAGAGAGAGAGAGAGAGAGAGAGAGATTTATGTTTAATTTTTGCTTTTGTTCTTTGTAAAGCGCTGAGGGCTTTTTAAGAATCTGCGCTTTAGAAATGATCGTTATTATTATAATTATTATAGTGATAGTGGTGGTGGTGGCGGTAGTAGTAGTAGTAGTGGTGATGGTGGTGGTGGTAGTAGTAGTAGTAGTAGTAGTGATAGTAGCAGTAGTGGTGGTGATGCGTGCGTGCGTGCGTGCGTGCGTTCGTGACTGAACAGGTTATTAATTTATTCTTGACTCGACTGCGTCTGTGGTACTTACATATTTGTTTTCCGGTAAATAATAGTAAAGTCAGTGCTATGAGCTCTTGCAAAGAAGAGCGCTTTATAAATGTCAGTTATTATTATTATCTAAACGTCCATAGTAGTAGTAGTAGTAGTTAGTAGTAGTAGTAGTAGTAGTAGTAGCAACAGTAGCAGTAATAGTGATACTAGTAATATGGCTATACAACTTACTAGCCGAGTGTCCACTGATGTTACCGCACCAGGAATGTTTCATAGTGCCAGGTACACTCATTCACACATTGACGCCAATCGTAAAACGGCAAGTTATGTCAGAACAACAGCAAAAACTGGGATAAAAAGTCATTGAAAAATAATATATAGCAGCAGTAGCAGCAGCAGCAGTAGTAGTGGTGGTGGTGGTGGTGGTAGTTGCAGTAGTCAGTAGTAGTAGTACTAGTAATAGTAGTAGCAGCAGCAGCAGCAGCAGCAGTAGTAGTAGCAGTAGTGGTGGTGGTGGTACAGACAGGATGAAAAGTGCATGGCTTTCGTCAAAGATCGTATAGCTGAAGTATGTGTAAGCAATACGATCTTTGCTTTAATAAAATACACACTCTACAGCAGTCAGGCGAACAGGCTGGTGAAACAAGGGAGACAACTTCTACTTACGTATCGACAACCGGGGGCTTGCAAGTTGATAGGCTGAACTCCCCTGGCCATGCCAAGCAGCGAGTTGCATCTGAAACGGAAAGACACTTAGTGACTGATGGCCATAGTCCATCCACTCTGACACTGACACTGACACAGACACAGACGGTCAGCGGTGCCGACCAGAGGCT
>JABMCL010000882.1:80000-90000 GCA_018857735.1 Alviniconcha marisindica | reverse complement strand
AGAGAGAGAGAGAGAAGAGAGGATTGATTTGATTGATTGATTAACTTTTTTTCTCAACTGAAGATATTAGCCAAAGGCCGACTCACATATCTGCCTTGCTACAGTACTATTAAAAACCAAGACTTTTCAAGTTAAATTTAAACAAAAGGGGAAAGACAAATACACATCCGTAAAAATAAAAACAATTAATAAAAAAAATAATAATAATAACAACAACAACACATAAAAAACCAGACAGGATTGAAAGGAAATGAAAAGGGGAGGGAAATAAAAATTAAAATTTAAAAAAACACAATATCAACAACAAAAAAAAACAAAAACATAAAAAAACCCAAAAAAAAACAAACAAAAAAACAAAAACAACAAAAAAAAAAAAAAAAAAAAACCAAAAAAACAAAAAAACAAAAAAACACACAAAAAAAAAACAAAATTAAAAAAAAATTAATAAGTAAAAGAATAAAGGAATATATACATATACACACATTTATTAATAACAGACATGTAGCACATATTACACACACACCCCCGCGCCCCCCACCCCCTCCTCCACATACACACACATACATGGCAATCATGTGGCAATGAATTTTAATAGCACTGCGATGATAACAATATATACCGCTACTACTGCTAATAAAAAAGAAATTGGAAAGATAAAAGGTTTAAAAACTTTTAAAATTAATATTTTGTATACTTAGCACAGAGCTGGTATACAATCAAGACAAAAATGTACCTACCATCCAAGGAAAATATATCCATTAAAAACATAATTGCACGCACACGCCTGGGCGTGGCACACACTTATACATAAACACATAAAATGCCAGGTGTATCAAACATTAGGAAACTAAATCTGTACGGTTCAAGACTAAAAACTTAAGTTACTTCAGTACGAAAATGTTGAAGAGCTTTAGATTTGAATGTGCTCACTGAGATGCTTTTTTAAGACTTCTAGGTAGCGCATTCCAACAAAAGGATCCAGAATAACAAAACCATCTTAAAAATGTCAATTCTTTTTTTGGAAAATGGTCGTTCCGGCTAGGGCGGCGCCTCCATTTTGGGGTTTTTTTTGGATAACTTTATACTAAGATACATTTATTACACAAGTGCTCTTTTAAAGTAATGGACCATATAAAATGTCCCCTGTCCAGTTAGCATTGGCGAAGCACCCAAAAAAAACTTTGACTGCACTTTTGTGTACAGCTTTAATTTTTTTTGATATGTCATCACTGCAGCCATCCCATACATTAGAGACATAATTAATTCTGGACATTGTGAGCGTAAAAAAAACGTATTACAAGCTTCACTGTTAAAAAAGTGTCTGAGGCGAGAGAGAGAAAAATTTTTAGCAACAGCGTTAGTAATACTGTTAATATGAGCTTCCCATTTAAGTTGGTCATCAAGAATAACGCCAAGTGACGATGTTCTGAAACTTGCTCTATTACCTGTGAATTAACATGAGAAAAGAGGAGGTATACCACGCTGATGCTTTTGACGCGTGGCTACTACCATACTTTTTTTTTCTCTGGGTTGACAACTTTGCATTCGCAGAACACCATTCAGTTACTTTTTGGATCTTGGCTCAGCTTAGCATTTATGCAGCTATGTTATTTCCAGAAGCAGAAAGAGCGAATCACAGCAAACATGTCACAATCAACTTCAGTAGATGAAATACTCAACGGGAGACATTTATATAAATACTGAAGAGAAGAGGTCCAAGAACAGACCCCTGTGGAACTCCAACTTTGACGAGCCCTCAGGTGAATAATGTCCAGCAACAAATATTTCTGTTTTCTTTGGCAAATATATGATTAAAAAAACTGAATGGCATTGTCGCTTAACTGATACGTTTTCATCTTTTTCAATAAAATCTGATGGTCTATAAGGTCAAAGGTTTTTTTTAGATCTAAAAAGACAAACCATTCAACTTTGAGTCATTTATGGAGGATAGTAGCCTGTCAACAAGACAGGGTAAGTGCTGACTGACATGAGTGTTGTGGTCGAAATCCTGACTGATGTGTATGGATTAGTTGAATCTGTCAAGATATTTGAGCAGGTGCTTGTGCACGTGCTTCTCCAAGGGTTTAGGATTAAGACAAAAAGAAATGGGAATAATTATTGATGTCAGTTAAATCTTTCGCTTTTGGGAGAGGAACTACTTTTGCCGTTTTCAAGTCTGAAGGAAAAAAGTTGTGGTTGATACATAAATTATAAACATATCTAGGTGTTGAACAATGTATTAAAGAAAGCATAATAATTTTATTCCCTCACAACCAAGGTATTTTTGCTACCAACACTGGAAACATATTTACCAACTTCATAAGCTGTAATTTCAGGATGATGAAAGTGTCATCAAATTTAAGCCTTTTTGTGCAAAAATTCTTCAGTTCATCGGAACATTGTTCCACCCCCCTCTGACGCGTTTTAGTTAATGTTTTGCTAGAGACAAAAAGTGATCATTAAAACCTCCGCAGTTAAAGTACTTGGTATATTTGTTTACAAAAAATTTTGGTAAGACATTCAGAGCTTTCCAAACCAAGCAAGTGTTGTCAGTTTGGTTGGACACAATTTTCTCAAAATATGTCTTTTTTGCCTGCCTGACTAAATTTTCAATGTCTTCTTTGCTTTTTAAATTCAGGGTAGTTTTTCTGCTTCTTAAATCGGTCCCTTTGTTTCATAGCCTGTCGAATGTCAACTGTGAGCCAGGGAGGAACGACCTATTTTTTACACGCTGTCTCCGAATAGGGACATGCTTGTCTAGACCAGTAAGAACAATTTATAGAAATGGGCCAGGGCTTCATCTGGGTCACTAAGTCCCTATATTGCATCAAATGAAGTGTTACTTAAATCACAGAGAAAAGAACCTGCATCAAAATGTTTGTAAACCTATACGTTACAGTGGTGTGTTTCCCACCTTTGCCTTTGGAATCTGACAAGAAAGTGTGCAACAGACCGGATAATGATCGCCATGCTGGTTATTGGTACATGTGTACGTATTAGTCTGTCCGGATTGCTCACAAAAAATCAATAAGAGTTGAAGTTGTCGAAGTCACTCTTGTCGGGGAGTACACATTTGGGGTTAAATTAGAAGAGAGAGAAGAGAGAAAAGAAGAGGGGAGAGAGAGAGAGAGAGAGAGAGAGAGAGAGAGAGAGAGAAAAAAGGGCAGACAGACAGACAGACAGACAGACAAAGAAGAGGAAAAACAAGAGAGACAGGACAAAGAAAAGACAAGACAAAACAAGACAAGACAAAATTTTTTTATTGTTAGGCTCCGGCCCATAAAAACAGGAGTGAACATTCGGCAATTCGAATTTTCATTTGTACCCGAGAGGGGAAAAAAAAAAAGAGAAGAAAAGGGGGGAGAGAGAGAGGGGGGGAAAAAAAAGAGGGGGGAGAGGAGAGAGAGAGAGAGAGAGAGGAAGAAGAGAGAGAGAGAGAGAGGGTAAAAAGGGGAAAAAAGAAAGAAGGAAGGGAATAAGGGGTGTTTACTTGCCCACAAAAAACATGGATCAAGCACAAAGGGGAAGGGAGAAGGGGCTTACTCGGGTCCACCGTAGGGGTCAGTGATCAGTTGGGGTGGTCTTGTTGGGCACCACTTCCCGGGTTTGGGGGGGAAGTTTGGATTGTCCCGGATGTCTTTGTACGGCTCTCCTGCCCGCAGCGGGTTTTCGCGCCCCGCACGGACACCCGTCCAAGAAAAAACCTTTTAGTCTGCCACTGCTAACCAACACTTCTTGGGATCTTTTCTGTCTCTCCGTCTCTGTGTTTTTGTCTCTCTTTGTGTCTCTGTTTGTTGTTTCTGTGCCTCTGTCTCTTCTTTCTGTCTGCCTCTTCTCTGTCTGTCTGTCTCTCTATAAAAAAATAGGGGTAGCCCCCAAAATAAATTTTGGGCTTGTTTCCCCGTGCCTCTCCCGTCTCTGTCTGTCTGTCTGTGTCTTCTGTTCCCGTCCTCTGTTGTCTGTCTGTTCCCTTTTATTGATAACGGTGATGATGCATGTCAGTTCAACCAATAATCTTTTGGGTACTCTGTCTGTTTTCTGTTTGTCTGTCCTCTCTGTCCCCTGTCTGTCTGTCTGTCCCTCTCATAATGTATAACTGGTGATGTTGCATGTAGCCCTTTTAAAAAATCTTGTGGATACTCTCTGTCTTCCTGTCTTCCTCTCGTTTCTGTCTGTCTGTCTTCTTCTTCTTTTTTCCATATGTATAACTAAGTGATGTATGCATGTGTGCTTGGGCTTTTAACCGCTAGTTTTGTGTTAAAATCTCATGTATAAAATTTTACTGACTCATTCAGCCTACTGTATATAAATGATTAGAGCCCAAAATCGCCACGAAATGAGAATGATGAAACTCTTGGGTTTACTCCTTTGGCCCCAGTTAAACCGTTATAAATAATTTATACTGATCCAGTGGGGGATATTAAAATCTAGCAGATCTTCTTACTACGATTTTTTTTTGAATAACACCCCAAAAAAATATCCTTTGGAAAAAAAAAAAAACAAAACAAAACAACAAAAACAACAAAAAAAAAAAAAAAAACAATAACAACTTCCCCCCATCACCGAAAAAATAAAAAGAAAAAAAAACTGGGGGGGGGGGGAAAAGGAGAGAGAGAGAGAGAGGGGAAAAGAGAGGAGAGAGAGAGAGAGAGAGGGAGGAAAAATTAAAAATTAAAATTAAAAGAAAACAATGTAAAAAGGAAGAGAAGAAGAAAAAGTACAACACAAATAAGTTTCAAATCAATGCCACTGGATAAAATATTCGTCTTGTCATTGTTTTGTTTTTATTGTTGGCGTCTATTTTTTCTTTTCTTTTAAGAAATATTTTTTAAACTTCTGCTTCTAATAAAAACATTCTAGGTTTAACATAGTGTATAAATATGCCACTCACTCACTCACTCGCTCGCTCAATCAACCAATCAGTCAATAAATCAATCAATCAACCATCCAACAATTTCGAAACAAAGCTGTCCTTCAACTCACCACAACCAAGAGACCCGCCAGAACACAAAGCGCTCGCTCCATGACAACCCTCGGCAGACTCTTGTAAGCTTTTATCAAAGAAAATACGGCACAACGATAAATGGTCGACGTCAGTGTTCGCCGTTCAACCCTAAATCTACTACAGCCGAACCAAACACGAACGGGCCCTCCTTTATATTAGTGGCACCCAGCTGCAGTAAAGCGGTTCGGGTCTAGAGACCAGAGAGAGAGGGATGAGTAGTGTTCACCCTTTGCCCACTTCCGCGGTCGGTTCTGATTCCGCTTCTGCTGGCCCTACGTCATCAAAGTCGAAACAGAACGGAAACCCGGCCGTATGCCCATACCGGGATCTAATGCGACGCTAAGTACTTATAGGCACATGCCATGGTGTGAAATAAACAGATAAATAAATAGATAAATAAGGCACAATGTCGTTATCTCTGTTAGATAAATAAGGCACAATGTCGTTATCTCTGTTAGATAAATAAGGCGCAATGTCGTTATCTCTGTTAGATAAATAAGGCACAATGTCGTTATCTCTGTTAGATAAATAAGGCACCATGTCGTTATCTCTGTTAGATAAATAAGGCACCATGTCGTTATCTCTGTTAGATAAATAAGGCGCAATGTCGTTATCTCTGTTAGATAAATAAGGCGCAATGTCGTTATCTCTGTTAGATAAATAAGGCGCAATGTCGTTATCTCTGTTAGATAAATAAGGCACAATGTCGTTATCTCTGTTAGGTAAATAAGGCACAATGTCGTTATCTCTGTTAGATAAATAAGGCACAATGTCGTTATCTCTGTTAGATAAATAAGGCGCAATGTCGTTATCTCTGTTAGATAAATAAGGCACAATGTCGTTATCTCTGTTAGATAAATAAGGCGCAATGTCGTTATCTCTGTTAGATAAATAAGGCGCAATAGACATATGTACGGCCGCCTTTTCAAGAGCCAGCGAGTGAGAGAGTTTGTCATTGGACGAACCGTGCAGCATGACTGGACTTTAAGTCCGGTCACGAACTGAGCAGGCTTCTCACACACGATGCACACACACACACACACACACACACACACACACACACACACACACACACACACACACACACACACACACACACACACACACACACACACACACACACACACCACACACAACAAACACACACACACACACACACACACACCACACACACACACACACACACACACACACAACACACACACACACACACACACACACACACACAACAAACACACACACACACACACACACACACACACACACACACACACCTCTCTCTCTCTCTTCTCTCTCTCTCTCTCGGGACGAACCTGTTCAAACCGAGGAGGAGAAAAAGGAAAGAGTAGGAGGAGGAGAAGAAAAGGGAGGATAAGAGGAGGAGGAGGAGGAGGAGGAGGAGGAAAATGAAGGAATAAAGGAGGATAAGGAGGAAAAAAGGAGGAGGGGAAAAGGAGGAGGAGGAGGAAAAGAGGCAGAGGATGAGAAGGAAAAGGAGGGGGAAAAGGAGGAGGAGGAGGGGGAAAAGGACGAAGAAAAGGAGGAAAAGAGGAGAAGGAGGAGGAGGAGGAAGAAAAGGAGGGGAAGGAGGAGGAGGAAAAGGAGGGGGAAAGGAGGAGAAGGAGAGGGGGAAAGGAGGAGGAGGAGGAAAAGGAGGAAAAAAGAGGAGTCGGAAAAAAAGGAGGAAAATGATCAGGAAGAAAAGGAGGAAAAAGGGAGGAGGGAAAAAAGGAGGAGGAAAAGGAGGAAAAGAGGTGAAGTGGAAAAGAGCAAAAGAATGAGAAGGAGAAGGAGGAAAAAAAGTAGAAGGAAGAGGAGAAAAAGAAGAACAGGATGAGGAGGAAAAGGAGGGAAAAAGTAGGAGGCGGAAAAGAGAAAAAGAATGAGGAGGAAAAGGAGGGAAAAAGGAAGAGGAAAAGAGGAGGAGGAGAAGGAGGGGAAAAAGGAGGAGGAAAAGGAGGAGAGAAGGAGGAAAAGAGAAGGAGGAGTAAGTAACTTGATGTTTTACGCCAAGTTACTTACATACTCTTCCTCCTGCTCCTCCTCGAAAAAATGGAGAAAGAATGGAGGAAGAGGAAAAGGAGGATAAAAGGAGGAGGGGGAAGGAAAAAAACGGAGGAAGGGAGAAGGAGGAAAAAGGGGGGGAAAAAGTGGGGGAAATGGGGAAAGGGGGCCCGGGTTTGGGGGAGGGCAAAAGACGAGGAGGAGGGGAAAGAAGAAGAAAAAAAGGGAAAAAAAAGAAGAAGAAGAAAAGAAGAAGAATTTAAAAAAAGGGGTTTGCTCCATTTTCGTTGTTGATTTTACGTAAACTCGTTCAGTGAAACTGCGATACCCCCCACCTAGTCCCACCCTCCTCCACAGAGTTGTATACAGGTACCCTTGGGGCGGAAATGGATGGAACGTGCAGCTTTGTCATCACTGCAAAACGATTCTTCAGCCCCCCCCCCCCCCCCCCCCCCTCCCAAACTACCCCGCCCCCTCCCCTCAGTTACTCTCCCCTTCCCCTTTCCGTCTTTTTGCTGTCTTTACTCTCGCCTCCTCCACATCCTCCTCCACACGCACACCAACACACACACACCACACACACAAACCCCCACACACACAACACCCACACACACACACCCACACACACACACCACAAAAACCAAACCCAACCAACCCACACACCACACACACACACACACACACACACACACACTGTCCTTTTTTTCCCCCACCCCCCTCTTCTCTCTCTTTTTCTTCTTCTGTCTGTCTGTCTGTCTGTCTCTTTCCCGACCACAACCCCCAAGACCACCACGCCGCCGCACGCCACGCCCCCCGCACGCACGCACGCAGCACGCCGCACGCACGCACGCACGCACGCGCGCACGCGCATGCGGTAAAATAAAATCGAAAAATTGGGGAAAAATTTAAAAACCAAAACCCAACCACACCACACCACAAACCACACACACACCACACACCCCACCCACCCCCAAACACCCCACCACACACACCCCACACACACCCCACACCCCACACACACCCACACACACACACACACCACCCCCCCACACACCCACACACACACACACCCACACACACACCACACCACCACACACCACACACACACACCACACACACACACACACAACCCCAAAACACACACACACACCCCACACACCACCACACACACCCACACACAAACACCCACACAACAACACACCACACACACAAAACCACAAAAACACACACACACACACAACACACACACACACACACAAAAAAAACCCAAAAAAACCCAAAAAACACACCCACACACACAACACACACACACACAAACACAAACACACACACCACACACCAACCCACACACACACCCCCCACCACACACCACACCACACACACACACACCACACACACAACCACCAAAACACACACAAACCCCACCACCACCCCACACACACACACACACCACCACACACCCCACACCACCACAACACAACCCACACACACACACACCCACAACACAACACCACACACCCCCACACACCCCAAAAACCACACCACACACACCAAAACACACACACCCCCCAAACACACAACACACACCACAAACACCCCCACCCCCCACACACACACACACACACAAACACACAAAACACACACACACAAAACACCCCACAAACACACACACACACACACCACACACACAAGGGGGTCGGAGGGTCGGGGGGCAAAGACAGAGCTCAAAAAGTAGGGAAAATATTAATGCTCTGCAACCTCCAGCCCGTTGACTTTTTTTTACAGGAAGGCCCCGGGTGTGGACGGGAAATAGGCGTTCGCGCAGCAATCAAGTGGGGGGGGGGGGGGGGGGGGGGGGGGGGGGGGGGGGGGGGGGGGGGGGGGGGGGGGGGGGGGGGGGGGGGGGGGGGGGGAGGGGGGGGGGGGGGGGGGGGGGGGGGGGGGGGGGGGAAAGGGGGGGGGGGCAGTTGGGGGGTTGTGTGTGTGGGGTTGTGTGTGTGGGGGGGGGGGGGGGGGGGGGCACTGGGGGGGGGGGGCCCTGGGGAGGGGGCCCCGGGGGGGGCGGGGGGCGGGGGTTTGGGTAGGGAGGGGTTTTTCAGACTAAAGGGGAAATCCCAGGCGTGCCCGGCAGTTCCCCCGTTTGGTCACTCAGGACTTCCGGTTTGTTTCGGGGGGCTACTGGTCTTTTTTGACTCACCCTAGCCTCCCCGGTAATGCAGTGCCCCGGGGTCCCTGGGGCCAAAAGCCCTGTCTGTCGGGTCGGACGTCGAACTCGGCCTGCACTGAGGGGCGTTACGCAGGGAAAGCGTCTCTCCTCTTTGTCTCTGTCTCTGTCTTTTCCCTCTTTCTTCCCTCTTTTGCCCCTTCTCTGCTCTTTCTCTCTCTGTCGCTGCCCTTTCTCTCTGTCCCGCTCCTCTCAGCCCTCTCTTTTCTTTTGCCCTCAGTGTCTCTGTCTGTCCTGTCTGTCTTTTCTCAATACACAAAAACCACACACCCCCCCCCCCCCCCACACACCCCACACGCCCCAAACACACACACACAAAACCACCACACCCCCCCCCCCCCCACCCCCAAAACACCCACCCCCCAAAACACACAGGGAAACTCTCTCTCTCATTCTCTTTTCCCCTCCTCCAACCCCACCCGCTTTTTCCCTCACCACAAAACTAAAAAAGCAAGAAAGAAAACCACACACACAAACACAGAGATTAGAGAGAGAGAGAGAGAGAGAGAGGAGAGAGAGAGAGAGAGGAGAGAGAGGGGAAAAGAGAGAGGGGGAGGGAGGGAGAAAAGGGGAGAGAGAGAGAGAGGAGAGAGAGAGGAGAAGAGGGAGGGGGGGAGAGAGAGAGAAAAGGGGAGAGAGAGAGGAGAGAGGAGAGAGAGAGAGAGAAGAGAGAAGAGAAGGAGGGGGGGGGGGGGGGGAGGGAAAAGAAAAAAGGAGGGAAAAAAAGGGTTTAAGAGAGAGTGGGGGGGTGGGGGGTGGGAGGAAAA
>JABMCL010000882.1:40000-75000 GCA_018857735.1 Alviniconcha marisindica | reverse complement strand
AGTCGGTTACATACATGGTTATATACATTGATTTGATACATACACATGCATGTAGAGAGAGAGAGGGGACGGGGGCGGGGGTGGGGGTGGGGGGGTGGGGGGGGGGGGGGGGTGGGATGAAAGGAAAGACGAGAGAAGAGGTAGACGGTGTGTGTGTGTGTGTGTGAGGAGACGGAGTTGGGGGGGGGGGGGGGGGGGGGGGGGCGGGGACTAAACACATGCACACACAATACTCGATCTAACAATGCGTTCCCCAAACACTTGTAAGATGTAATGCGGACACTTGCTGTCATAGTCTAGTTTTAACGACCGCGTTAAGGTCGCGTTTGGCCTTATACACCCGAAATCCTGTGAATAATGCTAGTGACTGTATATGTATAGGCCTATGATGCCTTTGATTCGTTGTGGCATGTGAGTTGAAATATTCTGAGTGCAGAGCGCTCTAGACATAATCAGAATGTATTGTGAAGACTAGGGTCTGGATATTAATGTTAGTAAAACCAGTTATATTTTCACGTGGGAAGATAAGATAACTGCCTTTTTTTTCTTTTTTCTTTTTCTTTTTTTCTTCTTCAAGTCGAATCTGTTGAAGCTGTTTGGAATTATAAATATTTGAGAGTAAGATTTAATTATAATGACAAGTTTTTAAAGGCGCAAAAGCCACAACTTTCACTCGCAAACATGGCAGTATTTTTAACGTTATGAAAATATCGCCAGCTTAATTTGCCGCTAGATATACCACCAGAACCTTTTTGAAAAATGTGTGCAACCGATATTTTTGCATGGTTGTGAAATAATATTATTGGCTTACGAAAACATGGATGTAGTCTCAAAACTGCAGCTTGGAGTTTTGAAGTTAGCCCCTTCACTGCCTTGTCACTTGAAAACGACCAATAATAGTGCAAATTTTAAAACCCTTGGGCCCTTTTGTTTTCTTTGTTGTACTGGCATGTGAAAGGATAATCACGAAAACGCAAAGCATTGAAAGTTGAAGTTATTGGACAGGAAAATATACTGTTTGCAGGCGCAGGCGTTGCATCTTTCAGCCCGGAAATTTTACAGGCTGGGGCAGATCAGAGTAGGGGTTAATTGTAGGTGTGAAAGTTTCTACCCCACATGTCGCTGGTAAGATACTCAATGGAAGAAAAATACTGGAGGTTGGTCATTTGGTTTACTTTGTGAAGTACGTGTTATTCTGAATCGCCCAAGATTTCTAAGTTGATGTTTCGCTTGTGTTCAGAATAATATTGTGCATGCGAGTATAAACTACATTCGTGCATTCGTTACCAGATAGTTTAGGATTGTCCTACATTTGGTCTCGCCAATCGCCCTGATATAACCGTAATGGATGACTTACTTACTGGTCTGACTAAGTTCATTCCAAAGCACACAGTAAAATAAAGACCGGTTTATGCGAGAAAGGGTAGGTGGTGTAGCAGAAAATAGCGTTTGCTGTAATTATCGTTTATTTAAAAAGAATGTTTTTCTTTGAAGAGCATTTAATCCACCTCCCATTTATTGGAAGGCAAAGGTGTTGAGATTTACACTTAGTAACCACAGACTACCTATTCAGCAAAGAAGATCGTGAGGTATCCCAAGGGGACGAAATTTAGTGCAGAGGTAGGAGATGAATTTTATTATGTGTTTAATTGTTCCAATGAAAATGTTAAAGAAACCGTATTAAGTAAGAAGATGAATATTATACCTATCATCCCAACGTGCCTAAATTTGTAGCCTCGCGAATATGACATCAAAACCTATGAATGCGAAACTTGCTAGATTTATTAGCTGCATCATGAACTTGTTTTGATCCAATAAAAACATAAAAACAAACGAAACAGTCTCTTTCCTCTGTGTATCACTTTTTTTTCTTTTTTCTTTTTTAACCAATAGTTTTGAATCATGTTTGAATGCTTGTTCTTGTGTAATGTGTGAAGTGCTATAATGTGTCGTTAGTATTCGTGTATTTGCTTATAAGGAATGTGTACGTAAATGTAATTTTCGCATCCTAGCCACCAAGACAAAAAGGGTCAATAAAAAGCGTGTGAAAAAGCGCGTAGTGTAGTCCCACACTCCAAGCATTTTATCTGCCTCTGTTAGTGTTTGTCTCAATTTCTGTTTTTCTATACGCGTATCACGGTGAGGTGGGCGAACATCACGGAAAGATTGAATTTGAATTTCAGAAGACCTTAGAGCAGCTGGCTTGGACGAAAGAGATTCAGTGTGTTCGATCAAATGAGATTCATTCATCAATTGTTGATGCACGCAAACTCCCATTTTGCGAAAAAAATATATAACTGGGGTGATTGTATAGATACCAGCGGTTCAGAAAATTTAAAATTAAACTCAATTCAAGGGTGCAGTTTGAATGTTCCTTACTCAGGTATAGAAATGTTCCTTATATATAGACATGTTTCTTACTCAGGTATAGACATGCTCCTCACTCAGGTATAGACATGTTTCTTAGTCAGGTATAGACATGTTTCTTATTCAGGTATAGACATGCTCCTTACTCAGGTATAGTCATGCTCCATATTCTGGTGTAGACATGCTCCTTAGGTACAGACATGCTTCTTACTCAGGTATAGACATGCTCCTTACTCAGGTATAGACATGTTTCTTATTCAGGTATAGACATGCTCCTTACTCAGGTATAGTCATGCTCCATATTCTGGTGTAGACATGCTCCTTAGGTACAGACATGCTTCTTACTCAGGTATAGACATGCTTCTTACTCAGGTATAGACATGCTCCTTACTCAGGTATAGACATGTTTCTTACTCGGGTATAGACATGCTCCTTACTCAGGTATAGACATGTTTCTTATTCAGGTATAGACATGCTCCTTAATCAGGTATAGACATGCTCCTTACTCAGGTATAGTCATGCTCCATATTCTGGTGTAGACATGCTCCTTAGGTACAGACATGCTTCTTACTCAGGTATAGACATGCTCCTTACTCAGGTATAGACATGCTTCTCACTCAGGTATAGATATGCTCCTTGGGTATAGACATGCTGCTGATATGCTTCTCACTCAGGTATAGACATGCTCCTTGGGTATAGACATGCTCCTGATATGCTCCTCACTCAGGTATAGACATGCTTCTTACTCTGGTACAGACATGCTCCTTACTCCGGTATAGACATGCTCATGCTCCTCACTCAGGTATAGACATGCTCCTTACTCAGGTATAGACATGCTCCTTACTCAGGTATAGACATGCTTCTCACTCAGGTATAGACATGCTTCTTACTCAGGTATAGACATGCTCCTTACTCAGGTATAGACATGCTCCTTATAGACATGTTTCTTACTCAGGTATAGACATGTTCCTTAATCAGGTATAGACATGCTCCTTACTTAGGTATAGACATGCTCCTTACTCAGGTATAGACATGTTTCTTATTCAGGTGTAGACATGCTTCTTACTCAGGTATAGACATGCTCCTTACTCAGGTATAGACATGCTCCTTACTCAGGTATAGACATGCTTCTCACTCAGGTATAGACATGTTTCTTATTCAGGTATAGACATGCTCCTCACTCAGGTATAGACGTGCTCTTGTTCCTTACTCAGGTATAGACATATTCCTCACTCAGGTATAGACATGCTCCTTACTCAGGTATAAACATGCTCCTTACTCAGGTATAGACATGTTTCTTACTCAGGTATAGACATGCTCCTTACTCAGGTATAGACATGCTCCTTAATCAGGTATAGACATGCTCCTTACTCAGGTATAGACATGCTCCTTATAGATATGTTTCTTACTCAGGTATAGACATGCTCCTTAATCAGTTATAGACATGCTCCTCACTCAGGTATAGACGTGCTCATGCTCCTTACTCAGGTATAGACATGCTCCTTACTCAGGTATAGACATGCTTCTTACTCAGGTATAGACATGCTCCTCACTCAGGTGTAGACATATTCCTCACTCAGGTATAGACATGCTTCTTACTCAGGTATAGACATGTTTCTTACTCAGGTATAGACATGCTCCTTACTCAGGTATAAACATGCTCTTTATTCAGGTATAGACATGTTTCTTACTCAGGTATAGACATGCTCATTAATCAGGTATAAACATGTTCCTCACTCAGGTATAGAGATGCTCCTTACTCAGGTATAGACATGCTCCTTATAGACATGTTTCTTACTCAGGTATAGACGTGCTCCTTAATCAGGTATAGACATGCTCCTTACTTAGGTATAAACATGCTCCTTATTCTGGTGTAGACATGCTTCTTAGGTACAGACATGCTTCTTACTCAGGTATAGACATGCTCCTTACTCAGGTATAGACATGCTCCTTACTCAGGTATAGACATGCTCCTTACTCACGTATAGACATGCTCCTCATTCAGGTATAGACATGCTCATGCTCCTTACTTAGGTATAGACATGCTTCTTACTCAGGTATAGACATGCTCCTTACTCAGGTAGACATACTCCTCACTCAGGTATAGACATGCTTCTTACTCAGGTATAGACATGCTCCTTACTCGGGTATAGACATGCTCCTTAGGTATAGGCATGCTCTTTACTCAGGTATAGTCATGCTCCTTATTCAGGTATAGACAAAAAAGGAGAGTTTGAGATATCCCTTGTTAATGGGGGAACAAAGAAATGATGTCATTACGATATTAATAATTTGACGTCAAGATTAAAGAAAGGAGAAGGGGGAAAAAATGGCTCTAGAAATAGTTACTAATGGTAAAAATGACAAAACTGAAAAGAATTGCTAGAAATATGTACACAACAAGAAAACACGGGGCGGGACATGTGTCTTGTTTGGTGTCGCTCCTTCGTTTTGCAACTAATAATAGATAATACATGCATTCTTTCATGCGCTATTTCTCCTGTTGGAGCAAATAAACTCATTGAACGAAAGCAACGAAGAACTGAGAATGAAACATTACAGTAATATGTAAATGTGTGTGTTTGTGTGTTTATGTGTTGAACCAGTTTCGAGATCAAAGGACTATGCCCGGTCTTGAATAAACATTGGTTCTGTCTTATAGGCATAAGACTATGCACACTTGTGTCGCTGAGTGTGTCTGAAATGTAGGGTATATATGCCACTGGGGGGCATCCTTCTTTGAGGTAAGGCGTTAGGCTGGTAAGCAGAAGGACCTCGGCTCCAATCCGCTTCGGCTCTCCTTTCTCTTCAAAAGTTGTGGTCTGTGGACACTGTCTTATGACTTTGTCCCTCTCAGTTAATGAAACATTAAAATGGCTCTTATCACTGCCTATCTTAATGCAGGAGTCATTCTGATGGTGACAGTGCAGCGATAGGTATATAATCTACCTCTCCCTCCCCTCTCCCCACACCCACCCACCCTTCTTCTACCCGTCCCTAATAAGCCTTATGGTTTCTGTGGACGTTAAGCATCATGTTTATTTCCTTCCTTCTTTGAGGATGTACCTCTGGTGGAGTTTATGTACCTTGTATTTACACGCGCGCAGGGTGAGTTACCGTAGGCGACTCGGGTCTTTGTTGTTGTGCTTGTGTTGCGTCTTTCGAGCGCTAATTAACTCCCTTGTGTGTTGACTGCACGAGCGCTCTGGGCCTCGTTCTGTTTCAGATTTGTGACAGTACGTCATAATTATTCTTTAGCTTCTGGTATTTGACGTAACTTTTTGAAAGCATGTTGACCTAGATGTGTGCATTTGGTAGATTATCCACAACAAAGCAGCAGATTTGTCAATGCTTGAACAGTGTCGATTCTGCCTTCGCCGGAAAGGTTTGTGGAGTTCATCTCTGTTTATGTTTATCCAGTGAGATGGAATAAAGTTACAGACTTGTACATTTTTGTTTCACACAGCCGAAGAACAAAAGCATGCCGATGCCACTGACATCAAGAAAACGCACTTGCGTTGTTTTGTTTGCACTGGCTGCCATAACCACTCGAAATGTGACATACGTAAGGCCTACATGATGTTATCGCTTATGGCAGTAAGCCACGCGATTCGCGAGTTCAGTTTGCTGCTAGCGACAAAACAAATGATGTACCGCATGGCGAATTCTTTCTGGAGAATTTGAGTTCAAAGCACAAAGTGAAACAATGACATGATGAAAAAGCTAAGTTCTCGCATGGTTTGGTTTGTTGGTATTTACTACTGAAACGGTGCACAGCCGCAAGGCGGAACCACGTTTGCAGAAGCTCTGAGGCTGCCGAGATCGCATAGGACGAGTGGGTTTGTGTTTCGAACATCTGTCAAGAAATGATAAAAAAATTAACAGCAACAGGCTAATTAGCAGCGCCCTATACACTTGTTATGAGATAACATTTGGAAAATTAAATATACAGACTTGCTGCTAAAGCACTTAACTCAATTTTGAAACTATTTATAAAGAAAGCGCGCCTATAAAGTGTAGCCTAGTGTGCGAACAGCTTTTAAAGGGTATCGTTTATAGGTGATAAGAACTAATAAGGTTCACCCGCTGAAAACCTTTAGTTTTTTACTTTCAGTAAAGAAATTTAAACGAGGCAATGTGTATTTTCATTTATTACCGTAAACTGTTGTTTTGTCGCTTGAAAAAGGAGCTTACCCCGAAAATTCACCCATTTTCTATTCTCATATTAGCATTCTTTTTAACCTTTTACGTGTATGGGTCTAGAATCTAGAATGCATGGAAAAGTCTACGAGAATCTAGGCTGTCAGAATCGAAAACTTTACGCGACTCGACAGTAAAGTTCCAAATGAACTTTGACTTCTATTGTAACACATTGTGCGATAGTTTTTAAGTTTTCTATGTGTCACTTACGTTGTACTGTGTTTATGTGTAACACAAACTTGGGTTTATGTCAGACTTGGAACACATTGTTGGTAATGCATGTGGAAAGGGAGCCGGACTTACGGACTCTTTAGCCAATAGAAATTAGGGGCTCTCCGCCTTTGACTTTATTCAATTCGCCCCTTGTGCATATGGGGCTATTTTATTTTATTTGCCCCTTGTTCATATGGGGCTTGGTTTTCGGTGGACCTCCAGGATGAGGTCTTTTTTGTGTGACGTCTTTTCAGTGCTTGTTTGTGGACCACTGCCGAGGTTCGCCGAACGCTTTTTAAAAAAAAATTTTGGCTGGTCATCATGACATCATAGATTTTGACGCTATGCACTTGTGCTTGATGATGACGTATTATCCATTGCCGCAATGGCTGAAGAATGACCGTTCATGTGTGAATTAATTTTCAGCACATGGACAGCTGAGAAAACCCAGAATTCTTCCCCAGTGGAGCTTTATGGCGGATAGCCTGCCTGCCTTCAACACACTGAACTGAGGGCGGGATGCAAACTGCACAAGGAGGCCATCGCTGACAGACACACTGAAAAGAAGCACACACAAACAAAGAAAAGGAAGAAAGACAGAAAGAAAGAAAAAAAGAGGATTTTTTTCTTTAAAGCAGACAGAAATATATAGTTTAAAAAGAAAACAAACAAAAGATTATTTTTTTGGTGTGTGTGTGTATTTTTTTTTTTTAAAGCCACGAGTCGCACCAATGAGATCGGCGGTAGTTGCAGCGGTCGTGTTTGTCACTTTGCTGTGTCCGTGTGCAGGCCTGAACACCACTGGCAAAGCGAGCACCACAGCCCAGCCCACAGTCAAAGTGGGCGAAAAGTGTGGAAGCAATGCGGAGTGTGTAGCAGGGAGCCAATGCTCGAAAGGGAAGTGCGAGTGCCTCTCAAGCATGAGGGCCATGCACGACCGGTCGAGCTGCCTCGCGTACAGCAACACCAAGTTCACCACCAGCAGATGTAACGGCACCGCCGACTGCAGCACGGTGAAGGGCGCCGGGCGCTGCGTCATGGGGAACGCTTCGGACGGGTACGTGTGTGTCTGCGACATCGGCAACGCTCTGGCCCCGAGCAAACAATCCTGCATGATCATGGCTGAGGCGGATTTTCCGTTCTGGAACCCTTGGGAGCTGAGTGTGGACGCGTGGCTGATCGTGGGCGCCGCGGGGGTGGCTATAGGCATCGTGCTGACGGTGTGCTGCGTATCCCTGATCCTGTCGGGCAAGTGCAGCGGCGATCCCATGACCGCCTCCGCCGGGCGACCCAGAGGCATCCAAGGCTTCAGGCAGCTCCCCTTCGTCCCGAAGAGAATGTTCCGCCAGCAGGGTGCCTTCCAGGGACCCTCCAGCAGAGTGTCATCCAGGGCCCAGTCCATAGCCAGCATCAAGAGCCGGCAAGCCTCCGCAGCTAGCCTGGGCAAGTCAGCCTCGCGACAAAGCGCCGGTCCCGGAAGTCGCAGGTCGTCCAACATCCTTCGGCGCCAGAGCAGCGGGGTGGACCGGGCGGGGTCCGTGTCCATGTCCATGTCCAGCATGTCACACGCCGATACCTCGGAAGCCTCCATGCTGTCCAGCTCTGGCGTCAGCATGTCCGAACACTCAGTGTCACGCATCTAACGAGAGGCAAGTTTGATGCGGTTGGGTCGGCTCAGTGTGGATGGAAAAGGATTTGCTGGTGGTGGTAGTAGTGGTTTTACGCCGAGGCTTGTCAGTCGTGATGGAGCTTCGGGGTATTTTTTATTTTTTTTGCCCCCCTCCCCAAACGCCTCAAAACAAACCACAGGCAAAATTGCCACTTTAAAGGGTTTAAAAAACCCGAAAATCTTCGAACACATTGTGGTGCTACTGTTGATTGTGTTTAAACAACATTGTCCCCTTTTCAAGAGAACGTGGACAAACTACATTTGTGGAAACTTTGGAAACAGAACTTCATCCGTTTGAAGAAACCGCGGACAAAACATTTATGTAAATGTGGAAACAGAACTTCATCCGTTTGAAGGGAACAAAACATTTGTGAAAACGTGGAAACAGAACTTCATCCGTTTGAAGAGAACGCGGACAAAACATTTGTGTAAATGTGGAAACAGAACTTCGTCCGTTTGAAGGGAACGTGAACAAAACATTGGTCGAGATTTTGAACCCAATTTCCTCTTTCCGCAGAGCACACAGACAAACCATTTATTGCTGCGGAAACCCTCAGCAGAACTGTATCTTCTGGAGAATAGAAAAAAAAAGAGAAAAAAGAAGAAGACCTGTTGTGGAAACTTGAACACAACGTTCCCATTTTTTTGGAAGAGAAGTAGACAAAACGTTGGTGGAAACTTTGAACACAACTTTCACTTTCAGTATGTTTTGAACTGGTGGAAACTGTGAACTGTGGATGTGTGAGTCGTCCTGAGGCGACAGACCTTGTGCAGTAGACGGGACGATAAAATCCAACCAACAGACTTCTCCTTTTGAAGAAAACAAAGGCAAAACAGTTATAAAATCTCGGTTGAACTGACCTTTTTTCCTTTTGGAAGAGAAAACGCAGGCAGAACATTTGCCGTGAATGAAAACGGGAGGCAACTCTCACATTATGACGCTGCTCTCTCCGAGGCACACAGAGACTGCCACCAGTCTCGGAGAACTGCTGTTTGAGTGACTCAGTTGGATGATGGACATCGGTGATCAGTCGAGTCAAAACAGCGGGTGAAATGTAATGCACGAACTGTCGAACGGTTGAACAATGAAATAAGCATTCACACATGCACGCGCAAGGAAACTGTGGTAGTTGAACATTGCTCAGATGAAAACTTCGCGTCATGGAAATTTTGCTCTTTTGCTGGCAAAACCGAAAAAGAGCTATAAAAAAAAAAAAGGTTCACAAAACTGACTATCAGAGATGTAAAAAATTTAACCCCAAACTGAAGCTATTTATAAGCCGTCTTATTGATTGAAAGAAAAGACGAAAACGAAACTGTGGCATTGGGTTTGAATTATTCAGTAGCTTACTGAGAGAGAGAGAGAGAGAGAGAGAGAGAGAGAGAGAGAGAGAGAGAGAGAGAGAGAGAGAGAGAGAGAGAGAGAGAGTGTGTGTGTGTGTGTGTGTGGTGGTGTGTGAGAGAGAGAGAGAGAGAGAGAGAGAGAGAGAGAGAGAGAGAGAGAGAGAGAGAGAGTTTGTGTGTGTGTGTGTGTGTGTGAGAGAGAGACAGAGACAGAGAGAGAGAGTTTGTGTGTGTGTGTGTGTGTGTGTGTGTGTGTGTGGAGAGAGAGAGAGAGAGAGGAGAGGAGAGAGAGAGAGAGAGAGAGAGTTTGTGTGTGTG
The DNA here is from genome assembly GCA_018857735.1 of Alviniconcha marisindica. NCBI lineage: Eukaryota > Metazoa > Mollusca > Gastropoda > Provannidae > Alviniconcha > Alviniconcha marisindica. The sequence continues at coordinate 64,889 of JABMCL010000882.1, read as the reverse complement.
TGTGTGTGTGTGGGAAGAGAGAGAGAGAGAGGAGGAGAGAGAGAGAGAGAGAGAGAGTTGTGTGTGTGTGTGTGTGAGAGAGAGAGAGAGAGAGAGAGAGAGAGAGAGAGAGAGAGGAGAGAGAGAGAGAGAGAGATTGTGTGTGTGTGTGTGTGGTGTGTGGTGTGTGTAGAGAGAGAGGAGAGAGGAAGAGAGAGAGTCGAGAGAGAGAGAGAGAGAGAGAGAGAGAGAGAGAGTTTGTGTGAGAAAGTGAGAGGGAGAGAGAGAGATCCTTTACAGTCGGCTGGTTTCACGGCTTGTCTAGTCAGGGTGCAGCAACAGCATGAGTCGATTTGCCCCCCCCCCCCCCCCACAGGACCTAGCAAGAGTGAAAGTGCTTGTTTCTCGTCTGAGTATAATTATGATGTCACACGACTACAGAAAAGAAGGAAATAACACACACACACACACACACACACACACACACACAAAACGACAAAAAACAAAACAAAAACAAAAAACATGGTCTGCATTTCAATTTTAATCACGGGCAATGCTTCAGAGGATTGCCGCAGTCACTGCTTAAGTAGCCTACATGAACGGGCCAAATGTTATTGCACCTGTTCACCATGATGGTCTTTCGGTGTTGATCTGGTCACTTTAAACAACAAGTTTTATTATTATTATTATCATCATCATATTTAAGTACTGATGCAATATTATAAAATAACAGTTAAAATTGCTTTTTCACACCAAGCCAACAATTTGGGTCATGATCGGGGCAAAATTGTTCTGTCATGGGAAAGCAGTCAGTTCATTAGTTGGTGCTTTGAGTCCAGTCAACCACATAGGGTTATATCAGGGCTAGATGGGAGATAATGCCTAGATATTTAAACAGAACTGATGAGGAAGAGTGTCTGACGTTTTCCTCTTGACCGATTGTGAGCTGTATGTTTTATGTTAATAATAATGACAGCAAAAGCTAACACATGATGTACAAAATGAAAGAAAGCTGTGTCAGATTTGGGGGAATGAAAACCATATCAAATTGACATACATTACTATTTCGATATCACCCATGCAAAGCATTCCTTTCACATTTCGTACTCTATGTCACAGATTGTACACTGTCATGTGTACACTATTGTATTAGTACCTGGTACCAAAGTCAAGTTGCAGTACAAAACTGGGTTAAAAAAAAAGATTTAAAAAAGGTACAAGGAAGCAGAGAAGTTTGTTCACAACTCCCTTCCAAACTGATGAAATATAACTGCCGTTTTTTTCAAACTGTCTTATGACCTTGAAAATGAGCCAAAGATGCAAAGTCACCAAACACTAGCACGAGATGATGGTGTAAAACTGAACAGCAGGTCTGCATCATGCAAAGTTTCACCTTCAAACAGCATCCTAAAAACACACACACTAACATCATTGCATTTGCACAGGCAATGAACATGTCGCTTCCCTAAACTAACCCCACACTACTTTTCTAGAAAGGCCTGCATCAGATAATATATATAATTATATATATATATATGTTGAAGGAAACCAAAGTGAAATGACACTACAATTAAAAAGCACAAACAAAAACACTTTACGATTAATCTCACTGGTCCCATTGACCATCTTATCTTTCCAACAATCCCTGATGCACGTTTGCAAACTGTTGAAACAAACTACGTCCCTTTCCACTTAGTTTTCAAGTTGACTACTTCATTCCATTCCCCTGTTACAAGAAATCCAAATCTGTAAGAATGGTTTCTCTCATGGCAGTGGGTCATTTTTCTGCACATTCTTTGTCTGGAGATGCCACACTGAGCTCATGGCCCGGCGGACTAGCACTTGACACTGTAATCCAGCAAAACTGAAAGCAGCTAGTGTGGGTTCGCCTCCCAGTCGAGGAAGGGCGAGAGTGTCTTTTGCCACTTCTTCTGCAGCAAACTTAAACACTTCTGTTGCAAGCTTGCTGGTGCCTAGCTCTGGCCTGGCGTGCATGCACGGCATACGTCAGGTTGCTGAGCGCATTAGAGATCCCAAGTGTCATAGGGCCTCAGAACATGGAAAGCACACAGCTACAGCTGAAACAGTAGCCTCGTACAGGGTTGCCTGCTGCCAATCACCCGGCAATTTCAGCCAACCAACCAGAATGTCACATTTCATAATCCACACTAAAACAGTGAAAACCAGGTAAGCAGTCCTGTGTTTCCCAGAGCACAGGAGCTGTGTGAAAGTCGAGGTGGACGTCCTGGGCTCCCGTCCCTAATAAACCTACAGTTTCTGTGGACGTAAAGCAAACCCCAACCATCAACTGTGCTTTCCTCACAAGCTGAAGCAATAGAACGAAAGACTGGCTGATTCTGCCAAAAAAGAAAATCCTTTACAGTTAGTAATGATACATCCAATGATGACGACCGTTTATATCACCTGCAGTCAAAGCAAACTGCATTCATCTGAACACCAGAACCACACTCAAACTACAGCGCACTCCACTATTTAACACTGTACCACATGGTGTCAGACTGAAACTAGTGAAAACTTGTGAGATAAGAGGTGGGATTAAGAGCTCAGTACAGAGCCCTCTATTCCACCATTCATCGCAGAACCACATGGTGGTCAGACTGAAACTTGAGACAAGAGGTGAGGTTTAGAGCTCAGTACAGAACCCTCTGTTCCACCATTCATCATGGAACCACATGGTGGTCAGGCTGAAAGCTTGGGCGGAAAGCGGCGGTACATACAGCTAAATACGCATTCACTTTATGTATGTGGCTTTGCATGAAGTGACATGGTGCATGGTCGTATGGTGTACAGAGAATGTGCTGAGATGGCAGCAGTTTCATGTGGCACCAGCCAATGAGCCAAGCCAGCACCGTAAGTGCACCACTTCGGTGGATATTCAAAAACGCGCTATAAAAAGCTATTCACTTGTGTAGAATCACATGTGAGCGCAGTGAGTCTGCTCGGGAGCGTAGAATAGCACTATATAAAAGCGATCAACGACAACAACATACAGCTCAGTGCAGAACCCTCTATTCCATCATTCATCACAGAATGACATGGTGGTCAGACTGAAAGGTTGGGAGGAAAGAGGCGGACACATACAGCTCAGTGCAGAACCCTCTGTTAGCAGCGGAATGGTTGTGCTAATACGATAATAAATGAAGCTATATCTCAACATGAGCAGGCTACCCAAATCAAAGACACTCTAGATAACGCAGTCCTTTTTATGGACTACTAAAAACAGAGGAGAACAGATTTCATTCACTTGTCCTTCTGTATAGGCAATGGCTGTATTAGCTATTGTATATACTGTATACATACAAATGCAGTCTTTGGTACAGTGTCCAGCCTCAACACTTTTAGTGCATGCTGGGCTATTTTTGGTGTTTCAATAATCCACCAAACTCAGACATGGGCCACAGGACCTTCAACGTGTGTATGGTGTACTCTTTTTGCATATATATGTATTAATTTTTTTATACACAGGGTAGGCCTCAGTTTACAGTCTCACCCAAAGGACTTAGTTACAGACTTACTTGCCTTTGGCTGAGCAGTTGTTTTTTTTTAACTGGACCGAGCAGCATTTTCTCTTCACTAACAATAGCAGGAACAACACCGCAAAGTAACATCACTGTGTTTTCTGGAAATGAAAACAACATAGCTCAACCAAAAGCAGTAAGTGTCCTAGTTCCAACTTCCATATCTTATTTTTCACCGCTTAGCTGTTGCTTAAGTGTCATGTAGCTTGATAAAGGGGATTACCCTGAAAATTTGCACGTTGTGTTTTGTCCTAATAAACAGCCTTCTTCTGAACCTTATATGTGTTTGGATCATCGCAGAGTGATATCAAAAGGAGGATGCAGTGCTATAATTATGCCATACATCATTCCCTTCCTGCTTTGTTTTTCTCCACCTGTAAAAAAGCACCACAAACATGCTTTGTTGACGTATCAGCCACAAGTCAGCAGTGAGTAAGTAAGTAAACATGGTGCTTAGCGTCAACAGAAACTGCAAGGTTTATTATAGGGATAGGGAGAACAGGTATGGCGGTGGGGGAAGAGGGAGATTATATACCTATTGCTACACTATCAACACCAGAATGACGCCTGCATTAAGATGGGCAGCAATGAGAGCCATTTTAATGTTTCATTAACTGAAAGGGGGCAAAGTCATAAGACAGTGTCCACAGACCACAACTTTTGTAGAGAAAGGAGAGCCAAAGTGGATTTGAACCGTGGTCCCTCTGCTTACCAGCCTTATGCCCTACTGCTAGGCCAAATTGCCTCACATTAGCAGCGAGCCACTCAGCCAGCTATTAAAGGCAGCAACATTCTGAGCCCCTCCTTGCATTTGGATGTAGATCGCGCAATCTTGGTACAGATTATTTTCACCTAAATAAATTCACAAACAACCGTGCATTTGTGAACACCACTGGTATTAGACAAAGAGTGATCCTTCCAGTGATGTGACAGGTCATCCCAGGTTTTGATTTACACTAGCAACACTTAAGGTGAAGAAATGTTTACATGTATATATATATATATATATATATATATATATATATATATATATATATATATATATAATGTTCCTGTAATTATCATAATCCATGATGATTACACCAGTTACTGTGAGGAAAATATTATGTTCTTTGATTATCATAACACCAGATGATGACACCAATGAAAAAAGCATTATATCTTGGACTATGATGACATATAAATTATAATGATCACTCCATAGTTCAGGAGCTGTGTGAGTCGAGGTGGCCATCCTGGGCTGTCCGTCCTAACGAGCCTTCTGGTTTCCGTGGACGTAAAGCTGTACTGAACCATGCTTCGGCATTGGTCACAGCTTGTCCCTAATATGTCCGCCGACATCTGAGGACATTAAGCATCACTTCATCATCATCATAATGATCACTCCAGTGGGTGAGGATTATGTTACTGGGATTGTCATCATACGTGCCTTTACAACAACGAAAGCAGAGATCTACACTGTTGTCAAGAATCTGGTTATGTGCTCTTTAGGTCTGGAAAAAAAGAAAAGGAAAAAAATCCCCAAACCCCAAGTTCACAGCATGAAAGGACAAACCAACAAAATAACCATCATACTTAAACTAGGTTAAAGAAGATGGGTCAGGGATACAAAGAAAAAAAAGTGAGCTGGTTTGGCCTAGCAGTTAGGCTGGGAAGCAGAGGGACCTCGGTTTGAATCCGCTTCGGCTCTCCTTTCTCTTCAAAAGCTGTGGTCTGTTGACACTGTCTTATGACTTTGTCCCTCACAATTAATGAAACATTAAAATGGCTCTCATTGCTGCCCATCTTAATTCTGGAGTCATTCTGGTGGTGACAGTGCAGCAATAGGTAAATTAATATCCCTCTTCCCCCACCTCTATACCCCCCCCCCCCCCCCCCCTAATAAGCCTTATGGTTTCTGTGACATCAAGCACCATGTTTACTTACTTACTTCCAAGAAAAACTACGAATGTTCTTTACTGCTTGTGCTTCTCACCAGTAGTCATTCTATTGTTTCCGCTATCTAACTTGTACAGATAACTGACTAGCCTTTCTCGTCAGTCTTCCACTCAGATAACTGACAAAGCCTTCCTTGTCAATCTTCCACCCATGCCAACAACTGACTGTACTTCAGACCTACATCATGTTCTCTCATTCAACACTTGCTGTCCAATGCTTCCACCTTTGAACTTCCCACTTCGCTCCTTGAAAGGCATATGATCAACACATGAGGTAGTTAATCAGTCCTTCAAAGATGCGGAGTTTATGTACCTTGTATTTCCACATTGCCAGGTATGAGTTACTGTAGGCGACTCAGGTCTTTGTCGTTGTGCTCGTGTGATGTATTTTGAGCACAGTTCAACTCCCTTGGGTGTTGATTCTGCAAGAGCGCTCTGCGTCATTCTGTTTCAGATTCATTTTTGGCACATGATCAATTCCAACAGTTCACATATGTACACTTGCTCTCCACCCTATTGGGTTTCCACCAAACGGCCGACTCCAGTGCTCACCAACCATGGAACGCGTGTAACGCTAACAGCTTCCGAATCAAATGCTGACCAGAGAGATTTCCTCATCGTCCAGCCTCATCTGAAGAGTCGGCCGCCCCAGCTTCAACGCTGAGCCCATTCGCTGCTGTCTCTCGGCCTCGTACGCTTTCTGCGGCCTGCCGGCGGGAATCCTCATCCGTTTCTTGGCCGCATCCACCGTCACGTACTCCACCTGCATGTTACTGATGTCCTGTTCAGCCAGGTAGTTGGCGGGACGCTTCTTGGCTTTGGGGTAGGAGGCCTGGCTCTTCTGTTTCCCCTCGCCCGCAGGGGTAGTGCTGTGCGTCTGGGCGGCGCCTGCTGGTTCCTGTTTGACGAGGAACTTCTTTGCAAGCTTGAGTTTCTTGGCTGGAGAGGGGGTGGAGGTGGGCGAGACGGAAGAGGATCTACTGGGCCGCGTGCCAGATGGAGAGGCTGCTACGGAGCAGTTCTGAGGGCTGCCGCCTGGTGAAGCTGTTTCCGCATTAGGCTGTCCAGGAGTGGGGGCCGGCTTCCGCTTGCTGGGAGTGACATGCGGGGATGCTACCTGTGCCAAAATGGTTTTGAATGATGACTTGACACCTTTGTTCAGGCTCATTGTTGGCGGTGCAGATTTCTGACCTGTTGCTGGTGGTGCAGATTTCTGACCTGCTGCTGGTGGTGCAGATTTCTGACCTGCTGCTGGTGGTGCAGATTTCTGACATGTTGCTGGTGGAGCAGTTTTCTGACCTGCTGCTGGTGGTGCAGATTTCTGACCTGTTGCTGGTGATGCAGATTTCTGACCTGTTGCTGGTGGAGCAGTTTTCTGACCTGCTGCTGGTGGTGCAGATTTCTGACCTGCTGCTGGTGGTGCAGATTTCTGACCTGTTGCTGGTGGTGCAGATTTCTGACCCGTTGCTGGTGGAGCAGTTTTCTGGCTTGCTGCAGACAGTGTAGTTTTCTGGCCTGTCACAGACTGTGTTGTTTTCTGGCTTGTTGCTGGCTGTGCAGTTTTTTGGCTTGTTGAAGACTGTGCAGTTCTCAGACTGGTGCTTGGAGACTCTATCTGCGTGGTTTTCTTACCAACAGCTGCTGACTGAGGCGTTTTCTGACCTGTATCCGATGATGGTGTTTTTGCTGGCTGACGTGTTTTTGTTGACCCAGGTTTTTTTGTAGACGGAGGCCCTTTTTTCCACTTCGTAGATGATGGAGGTGTTTTTTCTTGGCCTGCATCTGTGGCCAGAGGTGTCTTTGGACTCACGTATATTATGCACGGTGGTTTCTGCCCAACCTCTCTCTGCTGTGACATTTTTGGAGTCCTGCTTATTGGCTGCAGCACCCTCTGGCTGTTTTTTCCTGACTGTGCACTGGCCCCGTCCTTGAAACTGAGAAGGCGAGATTTTTCACCCATTGCCTTGTTACTTGGCATCCGCGTGTAGGTCTTGACTGGCCGAGTTAATCGAAGTGATGGAGAACCGTCATCACTGGACGATGACTGCACATTCTCGCTTGTAGACTGTCTTGCCTCAGAGTCTGGATTGACTGACCAATCGGCTGCAGAGCCACGCGAGAAATGGCTGCGGGACAATGTCTTGATCACAACGGCTTGTCCACTTTGCCTAGATGGCGCCGACTTGCAGGAAACAGACCGAACAACTGTACGTGGACGAGGATGAGGACCAGCCGAGCAAACAACGGCCTTGGGCTGATCAACAGAGCATGACTGTGTGGCAGTTCTGGGCTCTGAGGATGTGACCTCTAAATGATTCAGCGATACTGACCGTGCAACAGTCCTCTGCCCTAAGAGGTCACCAGATCCTGGTCGAACAGTTCCGGTAGTGTCAAGAGATATTATGCCTTCTGTCTGAAAACCATCTGCTGAGCATCGTCTCACAACTGATTTACCTGAGCTAGATTGTTTTTGTGTTCCTGTTATATTCTCTGAGGAGGCTGACTGAATCACTGATGGACTGCTCTGTTTAGCTGGTCGAGACTGAGCTGTTGTTCTCTTCTCAGGTGGCTGTTGTTGAGCTGGTCTTTGTTCAGCTGGTGGTGGTTGAGCTGGTCTTTGTTCAGCTGGTGGGGGTTGAGCTGGTCTTTGCTCAGCTGGTGGTGGTTGAGCTGGTCTTTGTTCAGCTGGTGGTGGATGAGCTGGTCTTTGTTCAGCTGGTGGTGGTTGAGCTGGTCTTTGTTCAGCTGGTGGTGGATGAGCTGGTCTTTGTTCAGCTGGTGGTGGTTGAGCTGGTCTTTGTTTAGCTGGTTGTGACTGAGTAGCTCTTAGCTCAACTGCTTGTGACAGAACTGCTCTCTGCTCTAATGGTTGTGGCTGAGCAGGTCTCTGCTCAGTGGGCTGCAGCTGAGCTGCTCTCTGCTCAGCTGGTTGAGGATGAACTAGTTTTTGCTCAACTGGCTGCGATTGAGCTGTTTTCTGCTCAACAACTTGTTGTGATGGAGCTGTTTTCTGCTCAGCAACTGGTTGTGACGGAGCTGTTCTCTGCTCAGCAATGGGAGTTGTTCGCTGCTCAACTGGTTGTGACTGAGCATGTTTCTGCTCAACAGGTTGTGGCTGAGCTGCTCTGTGCTCAACCAGCTGTGGCTGAGCTGTTCTCTGTTGGACTGGTTGCGACTGTTTAGCCCCCTCTTTTGCTGGCTGGGGCTGAGTTGCTGAGCGTTCCAATGGCTGTGGTTGTGTTGCCCTCTGCTCCGTGGTGTCCGACTGACAGCTTGAGCTGCTCACGGGGCGGCTCTGCTGAGCGCTCGCATCTGTCTGTTTCGTCACTTTAGGGCCAGACCCAGACTTAGCAACAACCTTTCTCCCAGCAGTTGAAGCAGACCTACCCCGACTACCTTCCGACACCCCTTTATCATCAGCTGTCCGCCCCTGTGGCGTTCTTTCTGCTGACAACTTTGCCGACGCCTGTGGCTTCCCGACAGACAGCGAAGAGCCACGCACGCGGGAGGCGATGGTCGTGGGCACCTCCTGGCTGTTTTCGTCAGAGGTACCCACCGACACCGAACAGCCCGCCAAAGGGGCACGAAGAGGCGACTGGAACGGTGAAGGGATGCCGCTCACAGAAGGGGAGGTTGCTGGAGCAGCCTGCGGGGTCCGCTGCTGCTCTCTGGGCTGGGGCATCGGAGTGTTCCCCTCTGACGCAGACGGGGCGGGGTTCAGACCACTCCCAAGCTTGGTCACGGTGACTGGAACCAGGGCCATCTTCCCATCAGGCAGCTCGATGCAGCGGAACGCGTGAGTCGGAACGGTGCTGGCGCTGCTGGCCTTGCTGGTGACCTGCACCACTCTCTGCCCGCCTGGAAGGGTGATGACGGGGCTGTACGGCGCCGTCTTCGCCGGGGTTACTGCGCCTGCTGGCTTGGTGCTAGACTCCACAACAGCCTTGTGCTTGCTCCTCAGGGCTAGGGCAGCCTTCATGGCGTCCATGGTGGCCGAGGAGACCTGCATCTTGGCCGGCAGCAGCGTCTTGTGCATGGCCTCCTTCTTCCTGGACGAGGGCACAGTGGGCTTGTACAGTCCCGTCACCTGCCGGATGCTGTTCCACTCCAGCTCCTGGTTTGCCGCCTCCTTGGTGTTCTTCAGCCTCTTCTGCCACAGGTAGCTGCTGGTGCTGGCCTCGGACTGGCTACTGGACACAGACTGCCGTCTGCCAGTGGTGGAGGTGGTGGTGACGGCAGCACTGGGGGTGGCAGCAAGCAGGGGTTTGAGCCGCAGAAGACGGATGGGCACGCAGAAAGGGTTCATGGAGTACAGGCGGGGCTTTTCGATGGGTCGGCGCCAGTCGTGGACCCTCTGTCGACCGGGTTTCCTCTTGGTGGGACCCCCACACTCGTCGCCGGCAAGCTCAGCCTCAGACGTCTCTGCTGTTCTGCTGCTGTCCTGCCGCGAGGGGTTCAAACTTGCATCTCCGGAAGTAGAAACTGCAGACTCTGAATTTTGACTGGCTGCAAGCCCTGCTGCGCCACTCTCACTGGATGGTGTTTGATTGGTTGCATCCTTATCATTCTCACTGGATGATGTTTGATTGGTTGCATCCTTATCACTCTCACTGGATAATATTTGATTGGTTGTGTCCTTATCAGCTTCTGACTGCCTGGAAGGTGGCTGGGAGGATGGAGGGCCCACTGCAGGTGAAGCACTAACGGAAGTCCCAGGATGACCATCTGAGGCTTCAGATGTTGTTGCCTGGGTGATGGTGGTGGTGGAGGTCTGGCCAAAGGACGACAGACGCGAAACACTCTGGTTGCCACCTCGCTGGAGGTCTGAGAAATCTGCGCACAAACAGGAACAGCAGAGAATGAAGAGTCATGATGCAATACAAAACGGCCACCACACACCAGAGGCAGGCATGAAGACACCAAGGGTGAAAGCAGACAACCTTTTACAGATCACTTATAGAAAACATGGTTCTTATAGTCTTAATCAGAAAACTCAGAAATCCCTCCAAACCTAGGGTGGGAATGCATCATCCATTGGAAAATTGCCAGCAACATTGTAACTAAAATCATCCGCTGGAAAATTGCCAGCAACATTGTAACTACAGTCCTTGAACTGGATGACATGGGTCTGATAGTCTGTTCCTGCCAAAAGATTTGTTTGACTTGTAAATCCAAAGGCACCCACCATTGGTGAGAGCTCTGCGGATGCGGTCGAGGCTGGCGCGAACATCGTCAAAGTCAAACTTGTGGTTGAGCATCTTGTACTTCCAGCACATGACCTTACGCTGCAGTGAGGTGTCGGACATCCGCAGCCTGTCACCCAGCCCATGCATCAGGTCCGCGATGATGGCTGACTCTGCAACATGGCCAGTGTCAGTGTTGATACTGGGAATGGGGATAGCTCAGTGGTTAGAGTGCCTGACTCTTGATTGAAAGGTCTTGGGTTCGAGTCCCAGCAGGAGTGGCGGGAGAATTTTCCTCTCCAGGATCAACACACAAGGGAGTTAATTAGAGAAGAGAGAGGGAGGGGGTAGGACTAGGAGGCAAAGAGAAGGAAAAAAGAAAAAGGGAAGGGGGGTGGGTCACAAACAAAACAGAAGATGCAGTCATTTACATTTTACACCAAGGATCCAGCTTTTCAAGTGCTAACTCACATGAAGACATACTAAACTCACCAAAAGGTAGAGCACACTTATATGAACACATACAGACTTCACCAAGAGGTAGCGCAAACTCCCATGAAGTCATACGCAACTCAGCAGTACGTAAGTAAATTGGTGTTTTACGCCCAGTCAACCAGTGTAGTGATAGTGATACCAGGGCGATATGCAACTTGGCAAGACATTGCAAAAATGTGCACAGAGACGTACAGCACTCACCAAGTGGAGTGAGGGTTGGCATGGACAGAGACTCGTCCATGACAGCAGCAATGTAGCGATACAACTTGCCATAGTCTGGCTCCAGTGCGGGAGAGGTGCATTCGGGGAAACGTGAGAAACTGCCGATGATGCTGAACACCTGTTGTGACAGCAACAACGCTTACTGACATCCGGTTGCAACAGCTGTAACAGAGCTTCCTCCATCATAAAAAAACACGTTTCTGAACCATTCTGGTTGATTAAAATTAGCGCAGAAAACACACCTTGGATGAAGTGGAATGTAGTTCATGGGAAGGAACTCTTTAGGCATGGTATCAACTGGGGGTGGGGGGGGATTTGTGTGGAAAATGCAGACCTGTTTACACTCACAAACCAATAACAGTGCATTAAAAAAACAAAAAGTTTTTTTTTTTTATATATGACTAAGTGCCAAAAGGTGGGTCTGCAATGGGTGACTTGGTTGTGCTGAGAATAAAAGATGTTTAAACAAATATTTTGTCATTAGTGTGGGTTGAATGTGTGTGAAAATGAACGAGGATATAGTTGAAATAATAGCAGCAGAAATTTTGAAGCGGTTTGGGAAATATGTCCGTTAAAGTGTGATTTTACTGCTGAAATTCAACCACGAAAAGCGGACAGTGGCACAGAGCCCGTCTCTGTCGGCGTGGTTTGGTTAAAGAAAACAAGGAAAAGTTATATTTATCACATCTGTTATGTTCGCGAAAGATCGTTTTACAAGATCCATACATCAGAAAAACTTCCAACAAATTATGCTTTTGCAAAAAGCGTATCGAACTTTATTTGATCGGACGTCATCTGTGTCGTAATACGAAACGCGAACTTTCGACAACAGACTGAAAACAACTCTGACCCTTGACATGAGCGGAATGACGTCATATGCACATCAGACTCGCGGTCAATCACTCAGCAGCTTTGAAAAGATTTAACCAAACAACTTTTGTTACATTAACAAAATTTGCCGCTCCTCAAATATTGTCGTAAGATATGACGTCCGACTATCTACAAGTTGTGAGCGAAAAACAAAACATTATAGGTTTACACTTGTCAACAAACACGAAGGTACCACGTGACACTTCCCGGTCACATTTGATTTGAATGGCGTCGAAGGAATCTTCTGCTGCGAACATTGAAAGGTACGTCGCAATTATTGTTGTGAGGGTGACGTCCAACCATTCTTGACGTCCGATCACAATTTTACACCGTTTATTTTATTAAATCAGCTAGTTAATAGTTATTTAGATGATCTTTTGTGTTCAGGTTAGAGCGCAGTAGGACAAAGGTGTCATTTTTAAGCAAAGGGGGAGATTTGCGGTGGCTGACGTTGTGCTAGTATCGCAATGAAGAATTATATTGCAGCATGAGCTCTTGCTGTAATTTGGACGTCCGATCACCATGTGGCGTAAAACTAACTTCCAGTTGCACAGTGCAGACATTTGTGAAATATGACAGTTGCCATCCCAACATTGCATAGCGCTTCGTTTGACAAGATCGACCTGTGAAATCGGCGACGGCCAGTAATAACATAAAAAAATATATTAAAAAATTACGAGGATTAAGTCGGTCGGACGTCAGGGTTACCCCAAAATTTGGTGCTGATGACATTTGACACCTTTTTGTTTAAGTTTTGTAAGGCTACTAAGAGTCATTTACTGATGGTTTAGTAAGTACTCCTAGACTTTTTATTTTGCTTGTTTGGTTTTAGTTTGGGTTTGATACTTTTAATTTTATTGAATTATTCATTGTATTTTATGGATACTTTATGTTTGTGGATAGGAATTTTTGTTGATGATGTTTCTCATGTTGGTTGTTAATGTCTTATTATTTCAGACCAATAACTGCTGACATGACCAGGAGTAGGACAAAATTGCCCCTGCTATGAGTATGACCTTGATCATCAACTCCTCATTCAGTAGCAGCACTGTACCTGAAGATTGGAGAACCACACTTATCACACCTGTCTTTAAGAATGCTACCATTCAAAAAAGTTCCTGACCAATTTCCTTCACAAGTGTCGTCTGCAACTAGTGCAAGATCCTTGCATATTGTCATCAGTAGCATCATGCACTAAGACAACATCATCATAGCTCCTGAACAACATGGCTTCAGATGTGATTGCTCATGAATGTGAAACCCAACTCCTTGGCCTAATCACTAAAATCAGTGAACTCGCACATGACTTTCAGGCAGGGAAACTGGTAGACCTTGTGGGCTGGACTTCTCCAAGGCCTGCTTCACAAGTTGTCCCATTATGGGATCACCGGTAGAACAAACACATGGATCAAGAGCTTCCTGAGAGATCAACAAGCTGTCATGTTGATGGTATGAAGTCGAACTTTGTCCCATGGGACTCAGAGGTGCCTTGAGGCAGTGTTCTTGGCCCAGAATTGTTTGTCCTATACATCAGTGACCTAGCTGCCACAACAGCTACCTCCAGACTGAGACTGTTTGAAGATGACACCATCTGCCAGTGCCCCATCTCCACAGCTGAAGATCAAGCAATACTCCAAAATGATCTAAACAATTTCTGTATGGGTAATGAGAAAGCAGATGGAACATGTGCTTCTACCCGGACAGATGTGACATCCTAAGTGTTACTAAAAGCAAGAGGAAACACTACCATGCTCTGCATGGCCAGATGCTCAAGTCAGTCAACAGTACTCATTTCTTGGTGTCACACTGACCTCAGATGCCACCTGGGAGACACATCAACATCACCCAAAAAAGCAAGCAGGACCCTGGGTTCTGGGAAGAACCCTGAAGATCAGCACCTCTTTAATAAAAGGCAAGGCCTACAAGGCAGTTGTCACACCAGTCCTGGAATATGCAAGCTCTATCTGGCACCCAAACAACAACCTGATCAACCGCCTAGAGTCTGTACAGCAAAAGGCAGCATGGTGGACACCCCAGAGATGCTGCAGGATATCCAGTGTCAACAACATGCTGAGGCTGACTAGGCTGACCATATCTCCAACATAGGTGCAGGAAAGCAAGACTGGTGAACTTTTATAACTTCCACCATCACCATGGCTCCATAGCCACTGACACCAAGTGAATAACAGGTGACTATCCCAGTATCACAGGAGCCCATCATTCCCATTCCCTGTTATACCCAGTGCCCTCCTGTCAAGTGTCATACTGACTACAGGAAATTCTTTTTCCCAACGCAATCAAGGATTGGAATGACCTCACTGAGGATGTGGCTGCTGTGCCCACCCTTGAGACTTTTTGTTCACATCTTCCAAAATCAGTACCTTCGGAGTAGGCCATGCCCCCCAAGTAAGTAGTGTTGATGATGGCTAGGGCTAGGGCTGTGCCAGTCAGGGTTTTTTCCCCCCGGGAAGCAGCTGGATTGACCTAGTTGGAGATGTGACATACCAAATTCATGTTGTTTCATGTTTGTTTTTAAGAGTTTTTCTTAGTGCTGTGCTGTTTGGTGTGCATTTCTCTTGAAACATTCAAGGTGCAGTTTTTCTTTTATACTGTAGGAGGTGTATGGTTTTTAGACTTCTGTAAATGTTGTGTTTTGACTGAAGTATGAGATAGCCAGTCGAAGTGCTCAACAGGGTTCAATGCTATAATTACAAGCCAATTGTATGTAATGCCTATCAAAAAGGAAGTTGCATGCAGTACTCTGGATCTAAGTACATACTACTTTTCTACATTATGTGTATTTTTATAGCTGAAGAGAAAGTTTAATGTTGTACTGTCAAGTCTTATGACTGTCGCAAGCCAAGCTGATGTTCGACATTTTATGATTCTGCAGTAAAACAAAGCCAACAATCATAAGTTGAATGTAGCACTGTGTTTAAATATAGTTTTACATTTGTAGGTGAAGAGAAATGTAGAATCTTCAATAATTATTGTACTGTCAAGTCACATTTATGACATTGTCATACTTTGCTGTAATGCTGATGTTCGACACTTTGTGTAGTTTTTTTGTGCTATGTCAGAAAAGAAACAAATTACTCAAAACTGACTTCCAGTGTGTCGTTACTACGCTAGAATGTCTGAATGGCAGAATGATGAACTTTGTGTTTTTTGTTTCAGAAAGAAAGGTAAAATATTAATTATGTCAGATGTCAGGTATTGCGACAAACAGTACATGTCAATATTTTTGTAAGAAGTCAGGCTGCAATAAATTTATTTAAAATACTTATGAGGACATCCTTAATCTGTTTGAAGTGGTTGGGAATAAAAATAATAATTTACCAGCCATACAGTAGCACTTTTTGTCGCAATCCCTGACATCCGACATAATACACTTTTCATCTTTTAAAGCTCGTTTTCTCAAAAACTAATAAAGTCGTTATCTTCCACTTTGAAGTGATGATTACCAAAATAGTAAACATTCTAAAAACCTACTTCCTTTTACTTTATTTCAGACTTTTTTTCCGACCTACTGTGTCCTCTTTTCATGCACACCTTTTGGCACTTAGTCATATATAGAAAAGCTGGACTACTTTCACTTCTTTTCCGATTCATGTTGTTCTCAGTGAAAATAATCTGAAAATAATTTCAACACGGCTTTCAGTTCCAGAAAAAAAAAGAGCAAATGCTTGTACTTTGCAGTGGAAATACAAGCCCTGAGAATTCAGTGCTGAGACTACACAAAGTGCACTACAGAAGCCAACACTACGGCAGTGAGAGGTTGTGAGACTTACACAGGTGCTGCCGAAAACCCAGAATCAGGCATACTCTGGTGTGAAAAACAGATGAACCACACAACATGTCTACAAATATTCATATTTTTGTGTGAATTGTTGTATTTTCAAGTCAGCTGAAAATTTAGACAAATGAACCACAAAACAAGTCTAGAAATATTTACGATATTTTTTGTGTAAAATTTCTGTATTTTTGGACACTAAAATTTTGGCATAGAAAATATGCCAGATTATATGCATAAACAGGTCTGAAAATGGGCCGATGACAACCATAGCTCGGGCAAGGCAGCTGTTCCGCTGTTGAGACCAAGGCTGTAGGTGGGTCCACAGAGGTTTTAAACCCAATCAGTTATTTAGCCATGCAGGTCGCACCAGGGCAAGGGAGATAATTATATCTAAGCAGACAGAAAGAATGGCAAGACGCGAACATACCCTGCTGAGAATGTTGGACAGGTCTTCCTGTTCGTAGTGAATCATTTCAGTGCTCATGTCAAGCCAGCTCTGAAAAAACATGCATACAAATACATGTACCTTACAGCAGTGTGACTCAGTGTATATGTTTGCTTTTTGCTTTCTTCGTTTGATTTTTGTACATGTACATCAACCAGCTTCCCGTTCCCATCATGTTCTTTGTAAAGCGCTGAGGACTTTTTAAGAATTTGCGCTTTAGAAATGATCGTTATTATTAGTATTATTACCAACTGACCACTGCACACATACACACTGACATAACTAGTCAACATCAGTTGACTGATTCTTGACATAACTATGTAGTGATTTACACACCCAGACCCAGTAAACCATTTTTTTAAAAATATCTGGGCAAAACGCAAGTAACCAAATCACATGCAAAAACAACCATCTGGCTCACAACTCAACACTATACAGCTAACAGCAAAGACAAAAAATTCAATACAGACAGTTACATTTGACTGATTTGCATCTGATCAAAAACACAGACTGCAAGTTCATGAGGGTGTATTCAAGAACATCTCTGCTTGACACTGTGATTTCTACAAGGTCAAACCATAATTTATCAAGTCATTAGCACACAGATTAGAGAAGGTCTCTGCTTACATTGTGACAAAGTACAAGCTGAAACCACAATTTATCAAGCCACTAGCACACAGATTCAAGAACGCCTTTGCTTACATTGTGACAAAGTAACTATGAAGTCAAATCACAATTTATCAAGCCACTAGCACACAGATTCAAGAACGCCTTTGCTTGCATTGTGACAAAGTATGAAGTCAAATCACAATTTATCAAGCCACTAGCACACAGATTCAAGAACGTCTCTGCTTACATTGTGACAAAGTACAAGGTCAAACCACAAACCACTTCATAAATACAAGACGAAAGGTAATCGTGCCTTCTCTCATTTTGGCCTTTCTGTCTGGAACTCACTGCCACCACACATTAGAAATGCTGCAACAATCACTAACTTTCAGTCTGCTCCGAAGACACATTTCCTCAGCTTCTATCACTCTAACTCAGCCCTGTTTTATTTGATATGTGTGTGGTGTGTGTGTATGCATGCATACATGCGTTGTGTGAGAGGGAGAGAGAGAGGGAGAGGAGGAGGGAGGGAGGGGAGAGGAGGGAGGAGGAGGAGAGAGAGAGAGAGAGAGAGAGAGAGAGAGAGAGAGAGAGAGAGAGAGAGTATAAGTTTGATTTTTGCTTTGTTTGTTTGATTTTTGTACATGCACATTGACCAACTCCCCCCTGCCTCCATCATGTTCTTAACAAAGCACTGAGGGCGTTTTAATAGTTTGCGCTTTAGAAATAATTGTTATTATTATTATTATATCAGTCACTAGCGCACGGACATGGACTCCGGTGTACAGATAGTCACACTCACAAGCATGATTCGCGACCCAGTCCGTGTAATTTGCTCCAATTCCAAAGGCGCTGCCAACAGCTACACAAACTACCAAGGATTTTTTTCAAGATGAATCTGCTTCAACAGCATGACAGTGTTGTTATTATGTTAACCCTTTCCCAGCCCTGAGGATGTTGTACCATGTCACTGACAGCTTTTCCCATGTGCTTATGTGACATTGCATGACATCCTGGTGGAGTTTCAACATTTTGTGCACCCCTATTGCGCAATGTTTCTGTTCTGCTAGGACTCTCTCTGAGACCATTCTTGGGTAGGTAGGAACCAGTACTGGTACTACAATTGTCCTGGCAGGGAAAGGGTTAATGAAGCCTTGTATGTGATGTTTACCTCGATTGGTGCCCAAGTCAGCTGTGCGTCCTGGTTTCCTTTGCCTGAAAATATAAAAATCACTGGCAAGTTACAAATATGAGTAGTTTTAGTTGATTCTATCAAAACAGAGAGAGAGAGAGAGGGGGGGGGGGGAGAGAGAGAGAGAGAGAGAGAGAGAGAGAGAGAGAGAGAGAGAGAGAGAGAGAGAGAGAGAGAGAGATGGATGCAAACTTGAAAAGGGTAACATCAGATGCACAATTTTATTTAACTGTACAGCAAAGTAACTCAAATACGTTTTTTCTAGTTAACTAAAAGTTATGCCAGATGCGCTGGCGCATACATACAAAACAGCACACCCAATAAACATTGACAAAGCAACATTAAAAAAGTGTATTGTGTATCACTATATGCTTTTTAGAATTTTCTTGTTACTTTCCTAAACACACACACCATGGTTCACAAACAGGGAGATATGATTATGAACAGGGTTAGATGTGAGTAATCTGAAAGCACCTAGCAGATGCAAGGCCCAACTTACGCTTGCACTGCACTCCTCCCTTGAGCTGATGAATATATTCTTGAATCTGGAAACCAAGAAAGCAGAATAAAGTTACTGAATCACTCAGCCAGTCTTTTTCATTTGCACAATTTAATGATAATTCAATGTTGTGCATCAAACCAGATCCAAATCATCCATGTCGATCAATACAAAAGTTCACAAGAATGAAACCAAAAGTCTTTAATTGCTAAGGATAGTAATGTTCTATGGTTTGAAACCAAGTCTTTTTGCTGAAGTACACTTGTATGAAACCAAAAAATTTCACGTTGAGGTCCACCATCAGCAATAGATCACACCAAGTCTGCATTATACTGTGCACTAAAAAAATCAGATTTTTAGATGGAAATTTACTACTATTGTCTATTATGTGAATAGTACAACAAAATCTTAATTTATACTGAGGTATGCCAGTTGCAACCCAATTTTTTTTATTCTGAGAAGCTAGACTGTAAAACAAACATAATCCTAGTAAGGTCCAGCAGCATGGAACCAGGTGTGTTTCTTATACCAAGGCTCAAGGATTTACTAGGACAGGAGTACCAAAAGTCTGTGACTAACCTCTTCCTTTGTGCGTGTAGGAACCTTCTTACACAGACTGTCCCAGTCCTGGTGTGAGTACCTGAAACCATACACACATTCCCCCCCAAGAGGAAAAGGTTAGAACAGTAAAATAATACATTAACACACAACTTCCATGACTCATTTCCAGTTTGTATTAATGAAATGTACAGACAATCGTAAATACAATACAATATTAATACATTATTAATCCTTAAAATAGGAAATTTAGTTGTCTGCCTTTGACGAAAAAGATGAAGAAGAAAAAAAGACACAACAAAGTAAGTAAATACTATACAGTTTCACTTACTTAATTAGAATAAAAAACTTAATAAAAATCAAGTAAATAAACAGTAAGAAGAAAATACAATTGCAATGGTCAATGATCAAATGACCAAAGCAATAATCAGGATCAATGATATTTTTTTTAATTAATTTCATAAAAAATCTTAAAAACAAATCTGTCTGCCAGCATCCTGAAATAATATCAAAATACACAAATGGTTGAAAAGAACACCTACTGACCTAGTTTAATCAGACAATATACAACATGCAAACAATTTCAGTGGAAACCCCTTTTTAAGCAACAAACACTGAAACTAGTGAAAGCGAAACAGACAGAAAAATATACAAATGCGTGCTGAGAAAAATGAAATTTGATCTCGATTCCAGTTTCCACTTATCTTTTGGTTATGTAACTGTGTTAGTGAAGACGTTTTTTTTAGGCAAATTACTGAATGCCAATAACTGGAGTGCTTAAAAAACACACACACACACATAAAAAAAACACAAGAAAAATGGCTGTTATTTCTAAACACAGACACTGAGGTAGAGTCAAAGGTAAATCATAATTACTTTTTCAGCCCTTCCAACAGCTGCCTTTTTTCAACAACGGACCAGATTTTGCATGGAGCTCCTTTGCCACCTGTGACCATCTTGATGTAGGCCTTGGTACGATCTGACCAGCTGCCTAAGGCCTTTCGCTGGGTCCGACGAGAGCCTCTTCTCCCTTTCACACACTCGTCCCCTTTAGGAGGCCGGCCCACGGGTCGCTTTCTCCAACGAGCAATTTTCTGCTTCTGTTGTGCTGGTTTGGGGTCCATTGCTGTGTCTGCATCAAATAAAAATATTAATAATGATAATAACTTGAGGAACTGTTTTGCTTAACGTCCACAGAAATGAGAAAGTTTATTAGGGATGGGGACAAGGTGGGAAGGGGACTAAAGAGTGAAGGCTCAATCACAGGTGCTAATCTGTAAGACCAAGATGCTGTGGACCGCCGCCCAAACCACAAAATGTTACGGCAGTGTCCGCTTCACCATTGTGCAGCAACTAGTGTACTACGCAATTACTGTCCCGGTGATGATAATGAAGTGATGCTTAATGTCCTCAGATGTCAGCTGACATATTAGGGACAAGTTGTGACCAATGCCGAAGCAGGGTTCAATAATTCTTTACGTCCATGGAAACCAGAAGGCTCGTTAGGACGGACAGCTTAGGACGTCCGCCTCGACTCTCACACAGCTCCTGAAATATGATTACTGTCCCAATTGCTGTGCAGAACATAAGTCACAAAGACAATGTCCGTAGCTCTGGTGTTGGGAAGTATAAACTATAATAACTTTAAATCTTTATATATATATCATGAGCTCGTGGTGCTGTATTATTAATTATTATCAACAAGTGAACAACACCAACAAAATCATGACATTCAGTCCAAGCCCAAAACCATGGGGTCTGTCATTAGCGTCAAGCTAGCCACTGCATATTTATGCCCAAACAAAAACAAACCCCCTCCCCCCCCCCCCCCCCCCCCCCCACCACACACGGTGACACACACATGTACACAAGAACTAAAGTTCTACATTAAGTTGAAGTGTGGGCTTATTCGGGACGGGAACCCAGGACGGCCACCTCGACTTTCACACAGCTCCTGAGCTCTTATGTTCTACACAAACTGGGCCTAGGGGTCAGAAAAGGATTTGAGGCAGCAGCATGGGCGTCGTTTTGGAGTCATGTGTCAAAATGTACCCAACAATCTGCCTTGCTTCCAAAAACGTCTAAAAGCAACAGACAGGGCAAACAAAAACCGTACAATAAACAATCTCTAAATTTAGACGAAACTTTATCCTGACAAAATTTTCTCCCCGTGCCAAAGCACCAAAACTCAGGATCGTGTTGACAAGGGGAGCAACTCTTCGTACACAATGCAAACGCATAGCTACAAACTTCGAAACTTTCATCAACAGGCATGAATGTATGCGCAAAATGAGCAACAGGAGCTCGAAAATTGCACAAAGATCATATTTGCTGAAACATTTATGGTGTGACTCACCTGTAAAGGACACGTCAGTCGATTTTGTTTCGTTCTGCGCGTTTCCCTGTAATGGCTCCTACCGTGGCGCGCCAAGAGGATTGTGACTGACTTCCCACAAATGATGACGTTTACAACAGTGAACAGCTGTGGAAGGGAGACGATCGAGATTTTCACTGCCGATGAGTTAGCCTGTGCAACTGGACTTTTATGATAGAGGAATAGAGGAACAGAGAGACAGAGCGAGACAGAGACAGAGAGGCAATCAGTGTTGAGTGCAAGCGTCACGTGAATAATAAACAACACCACTGAAGCGGCTCGGCGGAAATGCTTGTGAGTTTAACCCGTTCACGGTCACTGCCGGCATGTAAAAGACGATCCGCAGCCGGTTACGCCGCCGCCGGTTGGTAAAACTGATGCCCATGCACGCACCTGCAAACAGTATACTTTCCAGTCCTATAACACGTCTACTTTCAATGCTATGCGTTTTGTGAGCAGGTTTGGCCTAGCGGTAAGGCGTTAGGCTGGTAAGCGGAAGGACCTCGGTTCGATACCGGCGGCTTCGGCTCTCCCCTTTCTCTTCAAAAAGGTCAATGTGGTTTGTGGACACTGTCCGTGTGACTGTCCATCACCTCCTACTGAAACATTAAAATGGCTCTCATCGCTGTCCATCTTTAATGCAGGAATCATTCTGGTGGTGGTGACAGTGTAGCGATAAGTATATAATCTCCCTCTCCCCCCACCTCCATACCCCCTTCTCCCCGTCCCTAATAAGCCGTACGGTTTCTGTGGACGTTAAGCACCATGTTTACTTACTTACTTGCTATGCGTTTTGTTTTTTTGTTTTTTTACTTACTTACTTACAGCTATGCGTTTTGTGAGCCGGTTTGGGCCTAGCGGCGGTAAGGCCGGCGCCGGTGTTAGTCTGGCGTACCGTGAAGCGGCCGGAGGGACCTCTGCGGTTCCGCGAATCCGCCGCTTCGGCTGCACGCCGCCTCAGTCCATACCCGTTCCCCCCTTCTTCCCGTCCCAAATAAACCTTACGGTTTCTGTGGACGTTAAAGTCCAAGGTTTTTAAGTATGCAAAATGACGACCATCGAAATGATTGACAAATGAGTCACTGACCAGTTTCAGATTTAATTGTGAGCAAGTGCTCTTTGTACGATTTTACAATAATCCCGCCCCGGTTATCAGATCCATGCAATTTCATTACTGTACTGTTAGTAACCCGGGAACCGGAGCAGACGACGCTTTTGTTTTGAAGCGCTGCGTGTTGCGTAACGCCACATGGCCTTCACACAGCTGACCGGCAATAGCCGCCGGTGCGCGCCATTTCAAATCTGTTTACTCCCTTAATATTTTGACCGCTTGTTTGTTTACCTACTCCTTGTTCACCTAGTCCTTTTCGTTACTGATACATCAAAGCGATGTGTAACTGATATAATCTGGCATCTTAGAATGTCCAACGTTTATTTAGACGCAGGATCGAGCTTAATCAGTAGCCGATGCCTCTAGTAAACATGGTGCTTAACGTCCACAGAAACCGTACGGCTTATTAGGGACGGGGTATCGATGCCTCTCTAGGTCCATTCTTTTTATAGCCGTCGTCTGCATGACGCGTTCTCTGTTTAGTACTAGTGAATAGTAGTGAATCGTTGTTTTGACTCGATTGAAGTAATTCTGTGTCGATCAATGCTTTGTCGTATAGTATTTTGCTTAGCTGACTTCATGTTTAGTAACTTATTGAGTATTGTGTACTGTAGAAGCTAAGTTGTATTTATAGACTACTTGGTATCACTATCAGCGCTGCTGCGACTAAGATAACGCGCCCCAGGCGAAAGTTCGCACCGATTGTTTTAGTACTAGTCTTTGAGTGTGCGTCTTGCTTCTCTTACAGAGCGTTGTATTGTAATTGTTATGTACCATTTTAACCGTGGGAGCGTGTTCTTTATTGTGATATAAGTTTTTGTAACATTAATATTTTGTACATTGTGTTAGTTGTGATTTAGTTGTACGAATCTGCTTATAAATAGGTGCAAACCACGCTTCCCACTCTTGTTGTAAATAAAATAAGCATGTGTGTACATTTTGTTTATACGGTTTAAAAGGTTGTAATGTAGCTTTCATTTGATGTTTTTCATGTTTTAATTAGTTTAGTTATTGTTGAGGAAACTGTATTTGTGCGGGCCAAGGAAACACAATGTCAGCCATTTTGTGGTCCAGAGGGCCGATTTGATTGTAGCGATAGCGTGTCAGTGTTCCTTGCGGCCCGCGCAGTTCTCTTATCTATGCGTGCGCGTGAGGATTTTGGGTGTGCTGAGAAAAGTGTCTGCTGCTGAGCAAATAAAGCCTGTTTGCCGTCGCCGCCTGCTGTGGTCGCTGCGAGAGCAGGATGAGCGGAGCGACCCGAGACCACAGCAGGTTTCAGTGACCCAGTGGGAGTGGTTCAGCCGCTCCATGCAGTCTGCTCTGTACCCTGCCTCCGGAGCAGAAACCCAGGTGGCCCTGAGCGTAAGGTGCACCGAAAACACATGCCGGCCACCACTCCTTTTGTCGTCGACGCTGACCAGCAGTCTCCATCTCCGCGGCTAGACGTCAGTGACTCGAGTCACACAGTGACAATGGACTGCATTTTGCCACTGCAGACTAGCTCCTGCTGCTGTTGCGGTGCCAACAGTGCAACCTGTGGTCTCCATTTTTGACCGACTCTGCTGCCTGGGTCACTGTCCTTCTACGCTCCACGGCACTCCATTACATAATGAAATAAAAAAATGAAAAAAATGTTTAATTGGTTTTTAATCGATTTTATTTTCTGTAGACTTTCCCGGAAGTGACGTCAGTCTGGGGAGTCAGTGCGGTTGCCATCTTAGATTCTTCAGTAAACAGCTGTGTATGCGTGTGGTCGACAAAAAAGTTAACCAGTATGCCGGCCTACGGCTGTGTTGCCGCGAACTGTAACAATTCGCAGACGACCCCAGGTATAACAATGCACGAGCTCCCACGCAATCGACCCGCAGTGAGGCGAAAGTGGATTATACAATTCAAACGAGCTGACTTTCTTGCTGCGCCGCATCACGCCCATTTGTGTAGCGAGCATTTCAGTGAGTGAGATTTCGGCAAACTCCATGGAATACCGCATGGGGTTTGCTGACACGATGTTCCGGTACTCTTTCAAAATCCTGCCCGACAGGCTCAAACTAATACGGCTGTATCCTTGTGGGTCTCTCGG
>JABMCL010000882.1:30000-37500 GCA_018857735.1 Alviniconcha marisindica | reverse complement strand
CAGTTAAAACACACACACACACACACACACACACACACACACACACACACACACACACACACACACACACACACACACACACACACACACACACACACACAAACTGGGTAATTTACAGAGAGAGCAGGGAAGGGGAGGAATTAAGCTTAAAAAACGACAATAACAACAAGGAAAAAGAAACGGATACTAAATTAGTACATAAAATTTAAAAAACAAAACAAAACAAAAACAACAACACACAGAACAACTAAAACAAAAATATAAACAAATTAATAAGTAAAAGATATAGAAGGAATATATACATATACACACATACATGTATATACACAGATATGTATGCACATATTACACACACACACACCCCCCTCCTCCACATACACATACATGGCAATGATGTAGAAATTAATATTCTAATAGCACTAGCACGATGATAACAATATACTACCGCTAATACTATGAACAGAAATTGGAAATATAAAAGGAATAAAACATAATTTAAATTAATATTTTGTATACTTAGCACAGAGCTGGTATACAATCAAGACAAGAAATGTACCTCACCATTCAAGGAAAATACGTCCATATATTTAAGACATAATTGCACGCACACGCTTGGGTGCGCACACACTTATACATAAACACATAAAATGCCAGGTGTATCAAACATTAGGAAACTAAATACTGTACGGTTCAAGACTGAAAACTTATATGTTACATTCAGTACGAAAATGTTGAAGAGCTTTAGATCTGAATGTGCTTAACTTTACTGGGAGGGGAAAATAATAGAAAAGAAAAGAGAGAGAGAGAGAGAGAGAGAGAGAGAGAGAGAGAGAGAGAGAGAGAGAGAGAGAGCATGTGAACACGGGTGCACTGGTATGCGGTTACAGTCAGTATAAACGAGATGGGTTGTGATATAACTGATTGTTTTGAAAAGAAAATCACACGTGACGATTTATATTGGAATAGAATCAAACATTTATTTTCCAGGGTATGAAGCTTGCCGATCGAAGTGTAGAACGCACGCACGCACGCACGCACGCACGCACGCACACACACACGCACACACACACACAGAGAAGGGGAAAAAAGAAGAAGAAGAAAAGAAGAAGCAAATAACTGATTATGAATTGGTATAAAACGTGTTATGAATTCATGAAAAGCTGTGTAAACCACTACTGTGACACGCCTACATAAATAAACAAATATCCCCTTTAACCACTGTGATTTTAATTAATAAGCAACAGTAGCTACTGACTGTGGTTATAAATAACATCCTGCACATATTGAATTCTTTTCCTAAAACCCTTTTCGCCCTAACATGACCGTCATGGTTGACTGGGCGTTACTGAGAGAGCTCATGAACTGTGTGAAAGAGGAAGTAGACGTAATAGGCTCCCTATCCATAATAGTCTGTGGACGTAGTAGTAGTGGTAGTAGTAGTAGTAGTAGTAGTAGTAGTAGTAGTAGTAGTAGTAGTAGTAGTAGTAGTAGTAGTAGTAATTGGATTTTAATGTTCTGTCAACCACACAGGGTCACCTCAGGACAGTCAAACTCAGGTCATAAGCAAATACACATTTCTAAACTCTTCTCACGTATATATCAACCCTCTGTCAAGTCAATCTACAAAACCAATCACTTCGCTAACATAAAACATACACACACAAACATCAGACACAAATTTTTGAAGAGTTAGTCCCTTCAATATTACCCCTGTTAAAAGAGCACATAAGGCTAGCACATGCTGGTATCGTCGACCATTCCGTCTAATTTATCGATACCAGGTTAAAGAAAAATATAAAATAAGGAACGGACAGACGCAATATATATATATTTAAAAAAAAAATATAAATGCATAATGGCAAATACCAGTGCCATATGGCAGCAAGCTGCACATACCACCGACCAACTATCATCTCCTAGCTGCTCAACAAGAGCCATACAAAAAAGCCTAACCCTTAACGAAAAATATTTGAGTTTTCTGGAAAAAGTCAGAGAATGGACCATTAGCAGAAAAATGACAAGACAGAAAGAGCAAGAGGACTAGGCAGAAAAAACAAGAGAGGAGATAGGAAAGGGGAATCAAATGACAGCCCTGAGATTCCAGACAGGAGCGTGACATCAGACATCCCCGGCCTCCCTTCGTAAAGCAACATTGAACTTAGGAGCTGTGTGAAAGTCGAGGTGGCCGTCCTGGGCTCCCCTCCCTGATAGTCAGTATGGTCTCTGTGGACGTAAAGCAACATTGAACTCAGGAACTGTGTGAAAGACGAGGTGGACGTCCTGGGCCCCGCCCCCCATCCCCCCCCCCCGGTCCCTAATACTAATAGTCCGCACAGTCTCTGTGGACGTAAAGTAACATTGAAGAAGATGGGCGTGGAACATCAATTATCTATCTGTTCAGCCACTCCTTTTTTATTTAATTTATTTATCGTTATTTGGTTGCGATGATACTCCGAGTCAAAGCAGCTCTTTGTTGCTTGGTCGGCGACTGAACACGCTCTCGATCTTCAGGTCTAAACACTGAACACGACAAGCTGGGAAAGACATCTGGAGGCGACAAACCAAAGATGGCAGCGGTTCCAACGACCCAGATTGTTCAGCCAATCAAGGCAGCTCCTCTCTGAATTGCTTGGGATCGTCGGTGGTGTTTTTTAGGAATACGAGTGACGTCAGGCAGAAACACCACTATTTTTGACTCCAAACCCTGAAGAGGGCTGCCTCCTGAAATCAAGCATGTAAAGCAATTCGCTGGTTATGACACTCTATGCTCCAAGCTTATCTTGTCGTCACCAAAGAACTAACGGCAGAATATAGCATTTGATTTTTCTGGGAAGAATGGCTGCCTTACCACAACTCTGCACCCATTGTTGCAAATGTTGGTGACAGCCACATAAAAAAGAGAGAGAGAGAGAGAGAGAGAGAGAGAGAGAGAGAGAGAGAGAGAGAGAGAGAGAGAGAGAGAGAGAGAGAGAGAGAGAGAGAGAGAGAGAGAGAGAGAGAGAGAGAGAGAGAGAGAGAGAGAGAGAGAGAGAGTCACAAGTATATGGGGAGAAATATTTTGAAGTTTCTCGGACCTTCTGAGCCGCATTTGACGACCGATGACAAAATGTAATTGCGTATGTTTTTATTACACAATCTGGGATTTAAACAACATTAACATCATGTCAACACATGAATACATTTATAAAAGAACACAACGACCCATACTCAATTCATCTCCATCCGCTCCAGGTAGTTTTAATTTTCAAACATTTTATTCAAGAATTTAATCATCATCATCATCATCTGTATATTTAGTTATGACGAAATATTTGCCTAGCCTGGGTTTCAAGCCTAGTCTGAGTCAAAAGTCTAGGACGAAAGCCTTGTCTAGGGCAGGCAGACTGATTTGAGTAAATTACCTATGACAGTTTTGCCAAGTGCAGTCAGACTGATCTGAGTTAATTACTTATGATGGAAACTTTGCCTAGTGCAGTCAGACTGATCTAAGTCAGTTGCCTATGACAACTTTGCCTAGTGCAGTCAGACTGAGCTGAGTCAAATTTCCTATGACGAAAGCTTTGCCTAGTGCAGTCAGACTGATCTAAGTCAATTACTTATGACGGAAACTTTGCCTAGTGCAGTCAGACTGAACTGAGTCAAATTACCTATGACAACTTTGCCTAGTGCAGTCAGACTGCTCTGAGTCAGATTACCTGTGACGAATCTGAGTCAGTTACCTATGATGAAAGCTTTGCCTAGTGCAGCCAGACTGGGGTGAGTGAAATTCCTATGACGAAAGCTTTGCCTAGTGCAGACAGACTGATCTGAATCAACTACTTATGACGAAAACTTTGCCTAGTGCAGTCGGACTGATCTGAGTCAATTACCGATGACGGAAACTTTGTCTAGTGCAGTCAGACTGCCTCAATTACCTATGACAGCTTAGCCAAGTGCAGTCAGACTGATCTGAGTCAGTTACTTATGACGGAAGCTTCGCCTAGTGCAGTGGGACTGATCTAAGTCAATTGCCTATGACAACTTTGCCTAGTGCAGTCAGACTGAGCTGAGTCAAATTTCCTATGACGAAAGCTTTGCCTAGTGCAGTTAGACTGATCTAAGTCAATTATTTATGACGGAAACTATGCCTAGTGCAGTCAGACTGATCTGAGTTAATTATTTATGACGGAAACTTTGCCTACTGCAGTCAGATTTATCTGAGTCAATTACCTCTGACGGAAACCGCGCCTAGTGGAGCTAGACTGGATTGAGTCAAATTTCCTATGACAACTTTGCCTAGTGCAGTCAGACTGCTCTGAGTCAGGTTACCTATGACGAATCTGAGTCAATTACTTATGATGAAAGCTCTGCCTAGTGCAGGCAGACTGATCTGAGGCAGATTACCTATGACGAAAGCTTTGCCTAGTGCAGGCAGACTGATCTGAGTCAATTACCTCTGACGGAAACTTTGCCTAGTGGAGTTAGACTGAACTGAGTCAAATTGCCTATGACAACTTTGCCTGGTGCAGGCAGACTGCTCTCAGTCAGGTTACCTATGACGAATCTGAGTCAATTACTTATGATGAAAGCTCTGCCTAGTGCAGGCAGACTGATCTGAGGCAGATTACCTATGACGAAAGCTTTGCCTAGTGCAGGAAGACTGATCTGAGGCAGATTACCCTATGACGAAAGCTTTGCCTAGTGCAGGCAGACTGATCTGCGGTAGATTACCTATGACGAAAGCTCTGCCTAGTGCAGGCAGACTGATCTGAGGCAGATTACCTATGACGAAAGCTTTGCCTAGTGCAGGAAGACTGATCTGAGGCAGATTACCCCTATAACGAAAGCTTTGCCTAGTGCAGGCAGACTGATCTGAGGCAAATTACCTATGACGAAAGCTTTGCCTAGTGCAGGCAGACTGATCTGAGGAAAGATTACCTATGAAGAAAAAAGCTTTGCTGGTGCAGGCAGACTGATCTGAGGCAGATTACCTATGACGAAAGCTTTGCCTGGTGCAGGCAGACTGATCTGAGGCAAATTACCTATGACGAAAGCTTTGCCTGGTGTAGGCAGACTGATCTGAGGCAGCTTACCTATGACGAAAGCTTTGCCTGGTGCAGGCAGACTGATCTGAGGCAGATTACCTATGACGAAAGCTTTGCCTGGTGCAGGCAGACTGATCTGAGGCAAATTACCTATGACGAAAGCTTTGCCTGGTGTAGGCAGACTGATCTGAGGCAGCTTACCTATGACGAAAGCTTTGCCTGGTGCAGGCAGACTGATCTGAGGCAGATTACCTATGACGAAAGCTTTGCCTGGTGCAGGCAGACTGATCTGAGGCAAATTACCTATGACGAAAGCTTTGCCTGGTGCAGGCAGACTGATCTGAGGCAGATTACCTATGAAGAAAAAAGCTTTGCCTAGTGCAGGCAGACTGATCTGAGGCAGATTACCTATGACGAAAGCTTTGCCTGGTGCAGGCAGACTACCTATGACGAAAGCTTTGCCTGGTGCAGGCAGACTACCTATGACGAAAGCTTTGCCTAGTGCAGGCAGACTGATCTGAGGCAGATTACCCCTATGACGAAAGCTTTGCCTAGTGCAGGCAGACTGATCTGAGGCAGATTACCTATGACGAAAGCTTTGCCTGGGTAAGGAGGCGGAGCCATGACGTCATCCACGTACTGTAGGCAGACACCCCGCTGGATCAAGGTCTGCGTCAGCTTGCAGTCGTAGCCGCCGATGTCAAAGCTGCCAGCGATGACCACATCTTCTAGTCCAAGGCCTTCACCTTCACCTTTTGTGGGGTGGGATGCGGATGGAAGAGAGACATAACAAAAGTACTTAGACAAAAAATTGAATGTTGCTAGGGCTGTTTTATTTCAGACTGTCGATAAAAAATCATCGTCGTCACTTGTATATCTCACTATGATCTGAATAAACAACACGAACAGTGCTTAATTATTATGTGTAATTTTATTTTTTCTCTTCATGTATTCGTCCTGAGGTAACCCTAAGCGGATGACGGTTTGGTAAAATCCAAAAGTAATTAATTGCAACCCTTTATCTTGCTATTTATCCCACTGACAGTTCACACTGCAACCACATCCCCCTACCCCCGCCCCCCAGACAACAGGAGAGAGAGAGAGAGAGAGAGAGAGGAGAGAGAGAGAGAGAGAGAGAGAGAGAGAGAGAGAGAGAAGAGAGAGAGAGAGAGAGAGAGAGAGAGAGATTGTTTACCTACACACACACACACACACACACCACACACACACACACACCACACACACACAACACACACACCACCACCACACACACACACACACACACACACCACACACACACACCACCACACACACACACACACACACACACACCACACACACCACACCACACACACACCAACACACACACACACACACACACACAACACACCACACAACAACAACAACACAACACACACACCAACAACAAACACACACACACACAACAAAAGCAACAACAACACTTACTGAGACAGAGCTCTAGGTAATCGACCAGGGCTTCCCCGCAGTCAGAACAGTCCATAACATCTTCGGCGTTGTGACTTCCGTGAGGCAGCAGCTTGATGTCTTCGCCTTCAGCTGGGAGCAGGAACCGGTCTTCAGCCAAACTGCTACACTGGTAAGAAAAGCCCGGGCCTCCCTGTAACAGTTGTAACAACCTGCTCGTTCTCGGCCACTGAGTTTAGGCTAAGGGCCCATATGCATGCTGAGCAAATAGCTGGGCTCAGAACTCAGCGCAGATCCGTCGAAATCTTGTGAGAAAAGGGGCGGGGTTTACCGCTGATCCGTCGAGATTTTGTGAGGAAAGGGGCGGGGTTTAGAACCGTTGAAATCTTGTGAGGAAAGGGGCGGGGCTTAGAGCTCAACGCAGAACCATCAAAATCTTGTGAGGAAAGGGGCGGGGCTTAGAGCTCAGCGCAGATCCGTCAAAATCTTGTGAGGAAAGGGGCGGGGCTTAGAGATCAGTGCAGAACCACCGAAAGCTTGTGAGGAAAGGGGCAAGGTTTAGAGTTCAGCGAAGAACCACCAAAAGCTTGTGAGGAAAGGGGCAAGGTTTAGAGTTCAGCGAAGAACCATCAAAAGCTTGTGAAGAAAGGGGCGGGACTTAGAGATAGGCGCGGAAACCACTATCAGTATTCAGATCGAAAGCTTGCAAGGAATGAAGCGGGTCTTAGAGCCAGGCGCGGAAATCTGTATTAGCGATAAGATGGAAAGCTTGCAAGAAATGAGACAGGTCTTAAAGAGCTTGGCGCGGAAACCTCTGTTGGTGGTCAGACCAAAAGCTAGTGAGGAAGGAGGTGGGGCTAGGAGCTAGGTTCAAAAACCAGAATCAGCGGTAAGATGGAAAGTTTGTGAGGAAAGGGGCAGGTCTTAGAACTAGGCGCGAAAACCTGTATCAGTGGTAAGACGGAAAGCTTGTGAGGAAAGGGGCGGGGCTGACAGCTAGGCTCGAAAACCTATATTAAGGGGCGGGTCT
>JABMCL010000882.1:7500-15000 GCA_018857735.1 Alviniconcha marisindica | reverse complement strand
TCTTCCCCCATCTCCATAACCCTCACCCCCCCTCCCTTCTCCCAGTCCCTAATAAACCTGATGGTTTCGGTGGACGTTAAGCACCATGTTTACTTTACATAACTACAGAACCATAGGCAGCACCGTGCTGGTAACAGGTAGCGGCTGGTGGCTGTATCTTTAAGTTGAGTAACACCTTGCCGCTGTCCCGGGTCATTCGTAATGGCTCTGTGTCTGATTACCGCGTAGATAAACTACTGACTGTCGTTGTCAGCCTGTGCTGGTCCACGCAGGGAATCAGTTATCGGTGCTGCATGGCTGCTTCGTCGTCGACATGTGCTGCAGCTGCGTGTTGTAGACGGACAATTCTCTCTACACTCAGACATTTACGCTGAATCAGCTTAGTGTTGTAGACTGATCATTCTACCGCTAGTCACCACACTCAGACATTTACGCTGAATCAGCTTAGTGTTGTAGACTGATCATTCTACCGCTAGTCACCACACTCAGACATTTACGCTGAATCAGCTTAGTGTTGTAGACTGATCATTCTCCCGCTAGTCACTACACTCAGACATTTACGCTGAATCAGCTTAGTGTTGTAGACTGATCATTCTACCGCTAGTCACCACACTCAGACATTTACGCTGAATCAGCTTAGTGTTGTAGACTGATCATTCTCACGGTAGTCACTACACTCAGACATTTACGCTGAATCAGCTTAGTGTTGTAGACTGATCATTCTACCGCTAGTCACCACACTCAGACACTTACGCTGAATCAGCTTAGTGTTGTAGAATCAGCTTAGTGTTGTAGACTGATCATTGTCCTGCTAGTCACTACACTCAGACACTGACGCTGAATCAGCTTAGTGTTGTAGAATCAGCTTAGTGTTGTAGACTGATCATTCTCCCTCTAGTCACTACACTCAAACACTGACACTGAATCAGCTTAGTGTTGTAGACTGATCATTCTCCTGCTAGTCACTACACTCAGACACTGACGCTGAGTCAGCTTAGTGTTGTAGACGCACCTGCTACTGTTAAAGCTCCATTGTTCATATGTACAAACATGTTGTGTTAAAGCTCCGTTGTTCATATGTACGTACATGTTCAGTCTGGGCGACAACGACGCATCTGCTACTGTTAAAGCTCCGTTGTTCATATGTACGTATATTTATTTATGCCAGCAAGTGTTCCGCAAGCATACAGATTCCTCACATTCAAACATTATTGACAAAACATATTAAAGTTGCTTCTCTAGGCCGCAAGATGTGACAGTTTATTAACTGTTTCTTGCAAAGCTACATGTTACTTATATTTCTCTTTTCTTAAGTTAATTTAACAATTTCTTTTAGTACATTACTTGAAACGTTATACGCCTTTGGACAGTTTGAACACACATGTGACCCTCGTTGAAAACTTTTTTGGGGCTGGTCCACCCATTTATTTACAGTTAAAAGAAGACCGTAGACCCGTAGCTTTGAAATCATAGATGAATAAGTAGCCATACTGTAAAAAAGACCGTAGACTCGTAGCTTTGAAATCATAGATGAATAAATAGCCATACTGTAAAGAAGACCCTAGACTCGTAGCTTTGAAATCATAGATAAATAAATAGCCATCCTGTGTGGATCACACAGTACTTATGTTTTGTACGCTTGTATATTTGCGCTTTGTATGTTTTTCTTTAAGTTCAATTATAAAGCGCTTTCAGTTTCTGAAAGCGCTCTATAGGTTCCCTATTATTATTATTAATTCGCAAAGCACTGATTCAGTTCCTGTAAAAACCATGCTTAGAACCACACCGATAAGGATCTCGTTGCTGATTGGACGATTGTAACCGCGTGACCGTCGACGTGACACGGATTTTCGACCTCTTGTGAAGATCTCTTATTCGCTGTGTTTGCGGCCTTGATTACCAGCATGATTCTTCCATTGCTTTTCGCTGTTGTTCCGCTGGCATTCGGTAAGCTCCACATTCTGACCACTTTGCTAAGATTTGAATATTCACCGATTGTGACATGCATTTGTACGAACGCCCTATCAGTTAACCACACAGGTCTATTACTCGAGTGTCCTATTACTGCACAGTTATTTCAGAAAAATGGGTATGACTTTACTGCTTGTAACGATGTAAGATATATTTTGTATAATACTGATGCTATAACTGCTATTGTTAAATTGATTGCTCATAGTCCTGTGGGTAAGTTAGTATAACATGCTAATATGTAAATTTTGGGGGACGTGAATGAAAGAGCTTCAGAAAAGGTCCAGAATACTTGTCACATGCTTTGGGTTACGCAGTATGGGTAAGGTGCTATATAAATATTATTCACGACTGATGCAACCGACATATTATATATAAAAACAAAAACAACGACTACAAAAATACCACCGAACAAAACTACCCTCCTCTCAACCAGCCTACACACCAACTAACGCCAAGCAAGCAAGCAAGCAAGTGATGGAGCGAGCGACTGAACAAGCACACTCCGAGCATCGCTTTCCGGCACCTTCCTCCAAACTCTGCCACAACTGGTTACGCCACTGAAGGGGCACTCTTTATCTCCGCGTGGCTGTCCACTGACGCGGTCAGCGCCCTCCGAAAGGTTTGGGTACAAACCAAACTCCAAGCACTGGTTTACGACATCCTTCCTTCAACCACTGCCGTATTTAGTTACGCCATAGGTTCCTGAAAACTGTCAGCTAACGAGCAGTTTTTCGTTGGTGCTCAGACAGTAGTAAGTTTGTTACAAACAACTCAAATTATACCAGACGTTTGTTTTTATAACTGACCATGTTGCTTACGCCAGCTCAAACAGAACCAAAATCGTTTGAATCGAGACGGAACTTCTTCTTTTTTACCCGGGGTGGATGCGTCTCATGTTTACGTGCGTGCTTGGGCGCTAGGTTGCTTCCACAGTTTTATCAGTACTCAAACCTTTCGGAGGGCGCTGACCGCGTCAGTGGACAGCTGCGCGGAGATAAAGAGTGCCCCTTCAGTGGCCGGAAAGCGATGCCCGGAGTGTGGGGACACTCTTTATCTCCGCGCAGCTGCCCAGCGACGCGGTCAGCGCCCTCCGAAAGGTTCGGGTACTAATATGACTGTAGAAGCAACCTAGCGCCAAAGCACGCACGTAAACATGAGACGCATCCACCCGGGTGAAAGAGAGTTCCGTCTCGATTCAAACGATTGTGGTTTTTTTGTGCTGATGTAAACTTTGTTGGCGGCTATAAATGACACACCTTGTTTTATTTGAGTTGTTTGTAACAAACTTCCACTGTTTGAGCACCAACAAAAAAACTGCTGGTTAGCTGACAGTTTTCTGGACCACATGGCGTAACTAAATACGGCAGTGGTTGAAGGAAGGATGTCGTAGACCAGTGCTTGGAGTGTGGATACAAAGAAGACTGTGGATGCAGCATAGTACCAGTGGTAGGAGTGTGGGTACAAATGTAATGGAGTGGAGTGGTAGAAGGACAGGACACAGGCAGCGGAGTCAGTCAAAATGGAGACCACAGCAGGCGGCGACGGCAAACAGGCTTTATTCTACAGCAGCAGACAACTTTCTCAGCACACCAAAATCCTCACGCGCACGCATAGATAAGAGAACTGCGTGGGCCGCAAGAACACACGCTATCGCTACAATGAAATCGCCCTCTGGACCACAAAATGCTGACTATTGTTTTTTCCTTGGCCCGCACAAATACAGTTTCCTCAACAATAACTAAACTAATTTAAAAACATAAATACATCAAATAAAGCTACAGTTACAACCTTTTAAACCGTATAAACAAAATGTACACACATGACTTTTTTAATTTACAAAAAGAGTGGGAACGTGGCTTGCACCTGCCCTATAAGCAGATTCGTACAACTAAATCACAACTAACACAATGTAAAAAAATATAACGGGTCGCTAAACTTATATCAGAATAAAGAGCCCGCTCCCACGGTTAAAATGGTACATAACAATTACAATACAACGCTCTGTAAGAAAAGCAAGACACACTCAAAGACTAG
Organism: Alviniconcha marisindica; assembly: GCA_018857735.1. Lineage (NCBI taxonomy): Eukaryota > Metazoa > Mollusca > Gastropoda > Provannidae > Alviniconcha > Alviniconcha marisindica. The sequence continues at coordinate 10,995 of JABMCL010000882.1, read as the reverse complement.
TACTAAAACAATGGGTGCGAACTTTCGCCTGGGGCGCGTTATTTTTAGTCGCAGCAGCGCTGATAGTGATACCAGTAGTCTATGAATACAACTTAGCTTCTACAGTACACAATACTCAATAAGTTAATTTCAACCCAAAATAAACACAAACATGAAGTCAGCTAAGCAAATACTATACGACAAAGCATTGATCGACACAGAATTACTTTCATCGAGTCAAAACAACGATTCACTACTATTCACTAGTACTACACAGAAAATGCGCCATGCAGACGACGGCTATAAAAAGAATGGACCTAGAGAGGCATCGTGCGGCACCAGCAGAGCTGGAGCCTGCTCCGTGCCGCAGCCAAACTCGTCTACAGCTGCCCGGTGGCAGCCTACCTGTAAATGTGCGGGATGCCCTATGACGTCCCGGGCTCCCCCAGTACCCGGGTTGACCCCCGGGGACGGAGGGAGCCCCCATCTACACAGTGCACAATGTTTTTAACCTGTCTCTACTGTTTTTAACCTGTCTTCAACCCAGTGTGTCGGCGCTGAACCACGCCCCCCAACCGTACGGGCCTGTCCCCGGACGTGAAGGGGGGCTCGGATCGCCCGTCAACAACCCCCCACCACCCCCACCCCACTCCCGACCGTTATCGGCACGGAGTTGGGGCTTTTAACACTAACTTAACAATGACTTAACTTTTTCAATGAATTATGTATCCATGAATGCATGACAGGACTGCAGTTTGCATGTTTTTTATTTCAGACAATGTTTTAACCTCTCAAACTGTAAATATATACATTTTTAACCTGTTCGTAAAGCGAGCAGACTTGTAAATAATGTAAATATGTAAAATATGTTTTTAACCTCATCCCCGAAAGAACCACTAGACCCGAGTAAATATATCATAGATTCAAAGTAAGAAATTTTATGTAATAGTAATTCATTCTACAGCCAAACGGATTATATTAACTTTAGATGATTAAGAGCTTCGTATATCTTGTCCCTAATATGTCTCTGACATCCGAGGACATTAAGAACCAAGTAGTAGTAGTGAGGCATCGGCTACTGATTAAGCTCGACCCTGCGTCTAAATAAGATCTAAATAAACATTCTAAGATGCCAGATTATATTACACATGGCTTGGTGCATAAAAAGGACTAGGTAAACAAAGAGTAGGTAAACAAACAAGCGGTCAAAATATTAAGGGAGTAAACAGATTTAAAATGGCGCGCACCAGCGGCTATTGCCGGTCGGCTGTGTGAAGGCCTGTGGCGTTACGCAACACGCAGCGCTTCAAAACAAAAGCGTCGTCTGCTCCGGTTTCCGGGTTACTAACAGTACAGTAATGAAATTGCATGGATCTGATAACCGGGGCGGGATTATTGTAAAAACGTACAGAGAGCACTTGCTCACACAAAGAAGACTGTGGATGCAGCATAGTACCAGTGCTAGGAGTGTGGGTACAAAGAAGACTGTGGATGCAGCATAGTACCAGTGGTAGGAGTGTGGATACAAAGAAGACTGTGGATGCAGCATAGTACCAGTGGTAGGAGTGTGGATACAAAGAAGACTGTGGATGCAGCATAGTACCAGTGCTAGGACGTAAATATCACACGTATCCGCCCCGTGACTGAAAAAGAAGTTCCGTCTCGATTCAAACGATTTTGGTTTTGTTTGCGCTGGCGTAAGCAACGCGGTCAGTTATAAAAGAAACGTGTGATATAATTCAAACTTGTCTGTTACAAACTTACTGCCGTTTGAAACCATAAGGCTTATTAGGGACGGGGTGAAGGGGGGGGGGGGATGGAGGTGGGGGGAGAGGGAGATTACATACCTATCGCTACACTGTCACCACCAGAATGACTTCTGCATTAAGGTGGGCAGCGATGAGAGCCATTCTAATGTTTCATTATTGTGAGGGACAAAGTCACAAGACAGTGTCCACAGACCACAACTTTTGAAGAGAAAGGAGAGCCGAAGCAGATTCGAAACGAGGTCCTTCTGCTTACCAGCCTAACGCCTTACCGCTAGGCCAAACCGGCTCACATTCCGCCTCGATTCAAACGATTTTGATTTTATTTGTGCTGGCGTAAGCAACGTGGTCAGACGTGTGATATAATTCGAAGTTGTCTGTTACAAGCTTACTGCCGTTTGAGCATCATCGAAAAACTGTTCGTTAGCTGACAGTTTTTCGAGACCTATAGCGTAATCAACTATGGCAGTGGTAGGAGTGGAGTTTGGTCACGCAGGTGCGGACACGCACTGCACGAATCAGGGCGGAACTTGTCAGACGGACACGCTGGCCTGCTCCGGTCATTACCAGAGTGGACTGTGCAGCGGTGCCGCCAGCAGGCGATGCTGTCTTCCTTCGTCGTCCAGCAGCGGTAAGGTTGTTGTTGTTGTTGATGGTGGTGGTGATGATGCTCTACTTCTGACACCCGCATGCTGCAAATCCAGCAATACAAACGCAAGACTCATGACTTTCGCACCTTCTCTTGCTTTGGACCCCAATTTGGAATTCACTCCCACAAGACCTTAGACACTGCTCAACCCTGTCATCTTTTAAAGCCAAATTAAAACCTCCTCTTCTCACAGTATTTTCATCCTAACTAATATCAGTACCCAGTTTCTGCTACAGTCGTGTGTGTTGTGTGTGTTGTGTGTTGGTGTGTGTGTGGTTGTGTGTGTGTGTGTGTGTGTGTGTGTGTGTGTGTGTGTGTGTGTGTGTGTGTGTGTGTGTGTGTGTGTGTGTGTGTGTGTGTGTGTGTGTGTGTGTGTGTGTGTGTGTGTGTGTGTGTGTGTGTGTGTGTGTGTGTGTGTGTGTGTTGTGTGTGTGTTGTGTGTGTGTGTGTGTGTGTGTGTGTGTGTGTGTGTGTGTGTGTGTGTGTGTGTGTGTGTTGTGTGTGTGTGTGTGTTGTGTGTGTGTGTGTGTGTGTGTGTGTGTGTGTGTGTGTGTGTTTTGTGTGTGTGTGTGTGTGTGTGCGTGTGCCCGGCAGTGTTTGTTTTTCCGTATAATACTTTATGTAAATTGTTTGTAGGACTGTGCTCTACATGTGTATAAAATATCATATTTAGGTTAATATGTATGATGTGAGCGCTCAGGGCGTTGATGAGCGCATGATAAATGTACATTATTATTATTATTATTATTATTATTATATAGAGCTTCATGTCCTCGGATGTCGGTTGACGTATTAGGGACAAACTGTGACCACTGCCTAAGCATGGTTGATTGTTGCTTTATGTCCACAGAAACCGTAAGGCTCATTAGGACGGGGAGCCCACGGCTACCTCGACTTTCACACAACTCCTGAACACTGTTGTTGTTGTTGTTTTTGTTGGTCGCGTTTGTATGGCGCTAGTCTCTGCTCTCGAGCAGACTCACTGCGTTCGCATGTGATTTTACGTAAATATGGTGCTTAACGTCCACAGAAACCAGAAGGCTTATTAGGGACGGGGTGAAGGGGGGTGGGGGGGGGGAGGGGGGTATGGAGATGGGGGGA
>JABMCL010000262.1:615000-647548 GCA_018857735.1 Alviniconcha marisindica | reverse complement strand
AACTCCTCACTAAAACTAGCATGCGGAGTGTAAGAGAACCTCCTTCCTAAAACTAGTACCAGGAGTGTAAGAGAAACTCCTCACTAAAACCAGCACCAGGGGTGTAAGAGAAACTCCTCACTAAAACTAGCATCGGGAGTTTAAGAGAAGCTCTTCCTAAAACTAGCACCAGGAGTGTAAGAGAAACTGCTCACTAAAACCAGCTCGAGGAGTGTAAGAGAAACTCCTCACTAAAAGAGCACGATTCGAGGAGCGTAAAAAAGAAAGATAGATATTCTGACATGGTCATGTCAGCTCTGAACCGTCAGTCGGGTTTGTACCGATGACGAAGCCAGACGAGGCGTGTCGGTGGCTGCTGCGCCCTAAGCATGCGTTGCACTCGCTGAGAGCCGAAAGCAGCGAAAACCGAGACATACCCATGACAACCGACACTTGCCTAGTCTGTGTGAAACTCTGGATGTGAGCGGTGCCGAGCTGTAACCTGTCAGACCTTGCTCTTGCAAATTTGTTTGGACTAAGCGTAATATCTGGGATTGCTTCTGTGTAGTCGTTACAAACACAGTATAAGAGAAGCACACGTCCTGGCTGAATCCAGCAAGTGTCACTGTAAGAGAAAATGTTCGCCAATCCAGCATGCGAAGTGTACGAGAAACTCATCACTATGATCAGCATGGGGAGTGTAAAAGAAACTCCGCCTCACCAAACTGAAACGGCATGAGGGGCGGAAATAGCATGAGGAGTGTAAGTGAAACGCCTCACCAAACTGAAATAGCATGAGGTAAGTGAAACGCCTCACCAAACTGAAATAGCATGAGGTAAGTGAAACTCCTCACCAAACTGAAATAGCATGAGGAGTGTAAATGAGACTCCTCACCAAACTGAAATAGCATGAGGAATGTAAGTGAAACTCATCACCAAACTTAAATAGCATGAGGAGTGTAAGTGAAACTCCTCACCAAACTGAAATAGCATGAGGTAAGTGAAACTCCTCACCAAACTGAAATAGCATGAGGAGTGTAAATGAAACTCCTCACCAAACTGAAATACCATGAGGAGTGTAAATGAAACTCCTCACCAAACTGAAATAGCATGAGGAACATGATGTAAGTGAAACTCCTCACCAAACTTAAATAGCATGAGGAGTGTTAGTGAAACTCCTCACCAAACTGAAATAGCATGAGGAGCGTAAGTGAAACTCCTCACCCTAGGCAGAGAATTGCTCTAGGCTAGGCTATACAAAAAATACAAAAACGATCAAATAGTTTATCTTTAACACGCAACGATGCGTGCATGCTGTGCACCGTTGACCTGTCCATGCCGCTGTGCACAATGACCAAGGCGACACGTCTGCACTGTGCTGACCAGGTAGAACTGAAACTTGAAACGATCCCGCCTAATTGTGAAGCGAGTGGAAACTACTGCAGCAGCTACCGTGGTTTCTGTTCCCGTACACGAAAGCTTATCAATACTTGTATTTATAATCCTTGCTTCACTGGATCACTTGCAAGTGTACGCTTACCCACTAGACTGCATCCTCAGTGTTTTAAACTATTCCGGGTCAAATGTTCTAATTAGTAAACTGCCTACTTACCCTGTTTCCCGCCACTGAACCGGCCACGGTCAAAGCAGTCAAAACAAAACTGAAACTCTGGTGTTTTACTGAAAGCGCGAATGAGCTGTCGAAATTTGGGGCTTGGGAATCCGAGTCTATTTTTGGCACACAGTTGCGTCATGTTTGACCCAACAAAGAAGACCGCGCGCGCAGTGTATGGCGTGCAGTGTATGGCGCACCGTTCGCATCATGTTACAGCCGAAACGCTGACTGAAATCCACCCACGGTATAATCGTAACTATAAAGTTGGTGGTTATTGTGTTCTTCAAGGGGGACCGAATGGAAAAGGTGGAAGAAAGAAAGAAAAAAGAAAAGAAAAAGAAAGCATCACGAACATTACTGACGGCAACGGGATAGCAAAAAAAAAAAAAAAAAAAGGGGTACCCACGGCCCAGTTGTTCCCTCCCCCCCCCCCCCCCCCCCCACTGATTCTTCCCCAGCATGTAAAAACACACACAAACATACACTCGCACGCTGCACGTCACAGTTACAACAACAACAACGCACGCACGCACGCACGCACGCACGCACGCACACACACACACACACACACACACACACACACACACACACACATACACACACAAACAACACACCTCTGACTGACCTGAACGGTTTACCATAGGCTAAATTGTTTTTTACGAGCCTTTGTCTCCGGCATTGACTCCAGGCGGCTGAAATTATTTATATTGTTGTTAGGGTCCCGGACTGACAGAGATAGCACGCGGATACTCCTACTGAGACTACCGATCTGGCAAATGGCTTTGTAGGCCGTCTTTTACTACAGAGGAGCTGATCTTCAGGGTTCTTCTGCACAGTAAGCCCAGTGTCAGTCCTGCCGCTTGGATCAGTGTCAGTTATTGTGGGTCCCGGTTGTTGCGTCTGAGGCCCCGCGGCCGGCCTTAGTAGTGCTTCTATGCGGCTGGGCTAGGTGCCATAACCTGTATCAAAGATTGTGAATATAGTTTACGGGCGTGCACAGCATTTTTTTTTCTTTTTCTTCTTCTCTTTTTCTATCTCTCTTTTTTCTTTCTCTTTGTTTCTTTTTCTTTTCTTTTCTTTTTTCCCCATGGATGATTTTTTTCGTTCATATAATAATGTCAGCAGATACTGAGCCCGATCATCCGCGAGGAGCTGACTTTACAGTCGTGATTAAAACTGAACACACACACACACACACACACACACACACACACACACACACACACACGCACACACACGCACACAGGGGGTTGCAGCATTCCACTGCCGAACACCCAAGCAACAGTCTGTCACTCTCAGTCACTAAACTGCGAGTTACCGGCACGGTCGCGATCGGCGGAGCCAACGGTTATTCGGTGACTCTGTTTCGGCTGTGCTTATTATTTATACGGATTATTGTTACAGTATTTGGGGGATCAGATGTAGGGATCAGATACAGGTCAGTACCTACAGACATAGAATATTTTGCTGATCAATAATCTATATCTGTGGCTAGTGGGCCTACCTCAGGTCGTGAAGGGAGATAACTTCAATCATGTGACCAGCAAAATGGCGACTGACAAAGTGTCGGTACTTCAACAGTGTATGTCGTGTTTAAAATGCCAACTTTTGAAGTTCACAGAGCATATAGACCTGACCGGGACTTCATCTGTGAGCTCGTCACTTCACGGGCTGTTTTCATTGTTTAAAACCGATAACACCACCGCCATTTTACGCCTGAAACCGGGATGCGCTTTTCATCTTTCAACAGGCACCGGAAAATGGAAGAAGTGAGTCATAATTCTGATCTGTATTCTTGCTTTTGCTAGTGCTGCGAGCACTGGATCATTTTATTCTGTGATTGATTGTATTATTAATCTTGAACTATACTTTTTCAGATTCAACGGCTCAAAAAGTCGAATCAACTCTAGTAATTACGCAGTACCCATCTCCTTTGAACTAAATTAAAGGCAGGCTGTGTCACTGTCAGCAAAAAACAATATCATCAGAAAACAACTACCACTAAAACAAAAACACTGCCAGCCTAAAACCTACTTCTCTATTAGTTAGTATTGCTTGACTCCAGTTGCTCATAATGTCACACCATCTTGGAGTTGGATAGTGGCTGAGACAAGAGGTTGGTGCTTTGAGTCCAGTCAACCACAAGAGACAAGAGGTTAGTTAGTTGGTGCTTTGAGCCCAGTCAACTACAACTACAAGAGGCAAGAGGCTCCAGTTATTAATATTATCATGAATGTTGTATACTTATTCCTATTTTATGTAATATTGTCTCCTCAGTGTGAACTTATATGTATACCTAGGGGTTACAGATTTTCCTGAAATGCCATGCAGCAGTGTCACAGATGTACCAGACCATGGAAAAATACTGACTACAAGCTGTACAAACACAACTGTTCAAAAACAACAAACAGCATCAGCAGTTGCATAAAATTTGCAAATGACAAATCTTTGCAGTTCCAATCAACCAAATGTACCATTTCCTCATGTAGAAATACATTCTGTGCACAATTTAGAAAAGAAGTATCAGTATCAGTATCACAGAAGTGGCTTTGTTGCAGAGTGTATTGGGACAACAGCACTTCTGCCTTAGACCAGGCCCACTTGTTCTTCATGCTGAGCTGCCTGTGCTGCTACTGCTACTGCTGCTGATGATGATAATAATGGCGATGATGATGACTGTGTATCAGTATAAGACCTTTTTTGTGTGGCTTTGTTGAAGAGTGCACTGCCAGCTGGGACACCAGCACTTCTGCCTTAGACCAAGCCCACCTGTTCTTCATGCTGGATAAGGTGCCTCTGCTGCTACTGCTGCTGTTGTTGCTGCTGATGATGATGATAATGGTGGTGATTATGATGACTGTGTATCAGTATAAGACCTTTTTGGTGTGGCTTGTTGCAGAGTGCACTGCCAGCTGGGACATCAGGACCCTCCTCTTTTTCATGCTGGATAAGCTGCCTCTGCTGCTGCTGATGATGATGCTGATGATAATGATGGTGATGATGATGTTGATAACTGTATCAGTATAACACCTTTTTTGGTGGGGTTTGTTGCAGAGTGTACTGGGACACACGGGCCCCTGCCTCAGACCAGGCCGGTCTGTTCTTTACGCAGGACGACAGCAGCACAGTGATGGAATTTGCGGTGCTGGGACATGCCATCACTCTGAGGAGGCAGCTGCCCTTCCAGCCCCTCCAGAAGGCCATCGAAGGATACAGTGAGTTGCTGTCTGTTGCACATGTATTCATTTTGCTGTCTGCTCTACCTCAACATCTGTGTGGCACTCACCTGAGATCAAAGTTTAGCTAACTCAGTCACTGTTTTCGCTGATATTGTGGAGCAAACTTTGACACAGATCCTTTACACATGCTGGATTACTGCATTTACACTTTCATCTTTGGAAATTAACTTGTAAGCTAAGTATTGCAGCTGGCTTTTCAGAATATCACAAAGAGAATCATAAAATGATAAATTGGGTAATTATATTTATAAATTTGTACAAATGAAAACTTACAAAATATGGGCACACATAATATTTAATATACATGCTTGCATACACTCACACATGCACACACACATACACAGACATGCACACTTGCACATGTATACACCCATGCGTGCATATGATATGATATATATAATACACACACATGCTTGTATACACACATGCTCTAACATGTAGATTACATGTACACATGAATGCACCCACGCACCATTTCCAAGCATGCAAAAAAAAGTAGTTGCATATTCAGATTATGCTCTGTGTGACTGTATGTATTGCATGCTGTACATATATATATATATATATATATATCAAAATGGCCAGCTACTACTCATATCACCCCGAGAATGGAAAAAAGAAAAAGAAACCAAATCGTGCATTCATGTTTCACAAATAAACTGGTACATATCACCGTCAGAAAACTATTCTCTCACTCTGCTGTACATTCAGGCCAGTGTGCGGTCTCCACCATCCGCCTGGTGGGCTACGACAAGGGCTACCTCCTCTTCCTAGTCAACTCAGACACGCTGTGTGTTTCCGAAATCAACAGCAACGTCTGTCTGCCCTGCACCTGGATCCCTCTTCCTGCGCAGACACACGCCACATGCACATCATCAGGGACGGAGGAGGTGTCCTGTTTCCAGGTGTCTGCGGATGCTGTGGCTGTGCTCAACATGCAGGCTCAGCTCTTGTGTATCCTTTCTCTGTGTGTGTGTGTGTGTGTGTCAATGTGTGTGTGTGTGTGTGTTGGAGTAGTGTGTGTGTGTGTGTCAATGTATGTATGTCAGTGTGTGTGTAGTGTGTGTGTGTGCGAAGGTGTGTGTGTGTTTGAGGGTGGGTGTGTGTGGGGGGGGGGGGGGGGGAGAGTGTGTGTGTGTGCGTGATAGTTTGTGTGTGTGTGTGTGAGTGTGTGTGTTTGAGAAATGGATGTGTGAGTGTATGGCTGTACATGTGTGAGCATGTTTTAGTGTTTGTGTACATGTTAGTTTGCATTCATGTGTGCACTTGCATGTGTGTATTTCATGATGACAAATAGCAAGAGCATTAGAAAGAGTAGAAATAATTATCAGAAACTGTTGGCTTTTCTGGCTAAAAGTGGCTAAAGCCCGCTTTACAAAAGGCAATTAAAAAAAAAAGTTTTCTTACCCCCGCCCCCAACAAAACAAATGACAATCTCTGTAGTCTCAGGTGGGAAGCTATAGTAGTTTAAGACACCACATATCAGCTCATAAAACAGAATCTCAGAATTATCAAAAACTGTGTTTTTATGTTATTCTTCATAAAAAATATTATGTACACAAACTGTACTAAATGTTTAGAATCTCAGCACAATTTCTTAACCCCAACACAGTTATTTATAACTTGTGCGATGGAAAGCTGGTGTGTCAAATAGACCTGGAACCAGCCAGATTCTCCAGCAGCGTCAGCGGGGGAGCGGATGAGCCCCCCACATCTTCCCTCCGGTGGGTGACCTCCCCTGCCCTGGACAAGCTCATCTGGCTGGATCCGCACGGAACCATTTTCTCTCTGGACCTGGAGTTGTACGTCCGCAGCAAACCCCAGGCTGTGAAGCTGCCAGACGATTTCCAGGGCTCCCGCCTGCAGGCTGGAGCGTCACAAACTGGGTGCACCTGTCGCCAGGGCGGTTTGTCCTGGAGGCAAACTCTGGTGAATCTGCATCAGCAAGAAATCAGCCGCTCTGCAAAGAGTCCCTGGTCACAGCACCTCCTCTCCGTGTCCCCAGCGGAGAGGAAAGGGGGAAAACCAGCCAGAATACCCGCTTGTGGATTCCGGGGAAAGCAGAGAGGGGGCTCGGCTCAAGGTGGGCTTGAAAACTATTTGAAGCGGTTGAGGTTTCCCAGTGGGAGTCCGCTGGAGGTTGGGTACCGGGCGTCAGAGCTGCGATGCAGTAAGTCAACGCTGGCGATGGTGCTGGTGTCGAGCGTGGATGAAAGCCAGAGAGCCGTTTGCTTGGTGGATTTGAAGTCCGAACAGGTGTATTTCCACAAGTAAGTTTTGTGTCTGTGTGGTCTTGTGGGTTTTTTTCAGTTTTTTTCTTCGTCTTACTTTTAGTCTTCCTTCTTCTAACTGATGTCCTGCTTGTCATGGAGGCAGTTGCCACCAACAGACTGCCACGTTCAGAAGAGGAACTGCAGACTATAAGGTCCACCAGACTATTGCTGCAGTGGATGCCTTCACACTGTGGCATTGAAGGACACGAGGAGGAGAAGAGCAGGAAGAAAACAAGGTCACCCACACAGAGATGAAGATACAGTCAGCGAGTCTCTGTACAGAATGTAACATGCACAAGACTGCTGCCACTGACTGTCAAGGCATGACATGTCATTCTTATCCTTCCTGAAAGTCACTCAGTTTTGTGGAATTTGTGGAGCAGATACACTAATACTAGTTATGCACTGATTTGTTTCCATTACAACATTAGGGCACAGCTGTTGATGAAGGATGGAGAGTTTGAAACTTTACTGTGACAGTCCACCATTAGCTGATGCAGAAGCAGTTACAGACCCAAACCTATTTAATGACTGATAGACCCAACCCCATTTAATGACTGATAGACCCAACCCTATTTTTAGAGTTCAGGAGCTGTGTGAGAGTCGAGGTGGACGTCCTGGGCTCTCGTCCCTAATAAGCCTACAGTTTCTGTGGACGTAAAGCAACACTTCAATAAACCCTATTTAAGGACTAATAGACCCAACCCTATTTAATTTCATAGTTCAGGAGCTGTGTGAGAGTCGAGGTGGCCGTCCTGGGCTGTCCGTCCTAACGAGCCTTATGGTTTCCATGGACGTAAAGCAATATTGAACCTTGCTCACGCACTGGTCTCAGCTTGTCCCTAATATGTCAACTGACATCCGAGGACATTAAGCAACACAACCGAACCAAACCCTATTTAAGGACTGGATAGACCCAACCCTACTTCAGGACTGATAGACCCAACCCTATTTAAGGACTGATAGACCTGACCCTATTTAAGGACTGATAGACCTGACCCTATTTAAGGACTGACAGCAGAAGACTGTGACTTAGTGTGAGTATTGTCTGCCTTGTGTTGCAGTCTTCCCAGCGATCACTTTCCAGTTCTGACAACAACAGCCAGTCTTCCCATGATGCTCCTGTCACCTGGCGGCCTTTTGATGCTGGTGCCGCCCTCAGACTTGAATCAGGAGGATGTTGTCAGCAAGGTGGGAACCGGAAAGTGCCATTTTTCTTTACCGGTGAAAGAAACAAGGCAATGAATTCCCATGGACAAAACGAAAAGTCAAAGAGACTGTCATTGTTTTTTCTTGCAAAGTTTTATTTTGGTGCAAGTGGCCCTTTAGTTCTTGTCTACAGAAGGCAAAAAGAACATTGTTAAGCAAATTAATGAACAAATGTCCATCAAGCCAAGCTGTTATATTTAGCCAATAGGTTTAACTTGTTTGATGTGCAGTGTAGCATACTGTCTTTGATAGTATGAAAATGTTTTTGCATGAAAAATATTTAAAACAAAAGATTGTTTTCATTCTAGTTTAGTTTTGTGCATTTCAGATGATGGTATGCAGCGGTCTTTGTCATTATTATTTTAGTTGGTTTGTTTATTTCACATGATGGTATGTAGTGATGTATGCCATTTCAGTCATGTTGCTTTGTTTATTTCAGATGATGGTGCACAGTGGGGCACAGTGCGCAGACAGCCTGTGTCAGCTGAATGGCTGGGGTCGTACCACTGTACCACTGCATGCACTGGAGCTGGGACTGAGACAGCTTCAGTTAGACACTGTGGCCTTTTTCCTCTGTACCAAGGAGAACTGTAAGCCAATGAAACATGAGTTAGCAGTTTATAGTCAGTCTCTTTTTTTTCTTTCTTTTTTTAACATTTTTTTTTTAAAACTTGCTTCACGCATATTATTTGTAGCCGATTAAAACCTCATAACTCAATTTGGGACATTTTGAGATTTTTACATTTTTGAAGACTTTATTTATCCATCTTTTGTGAACACCTTGAAGCTCTGGATGAAACCGCAAAATTACGTCACTTATCGCAGGAAGCGAAATCATCATAAACACATAAGCTGAGTTAACTATTTTTTCATAAAGCATTAGCAGCAAAGGAAATCAGAGATCTCTGCAGAGTTTCTGTTAGAACTGTTTTGTCTGTAGCCATTGAAGCTTTTACACCTGACTGCAGTTTTACTTTTAGTCTCGGTCATATAATCACGGTGCCAGCCCCCAAAACTCAGTTGTGAGTTTTTATGTAGCTAGTGATGCATTGCCAAATAAAAAAAGTACATTGCCTCTTAGGTGGCTGTCATTTTGGACTTTATTTCTTTGAAAAGACACTGGGTCACTGCTCTCTTTCCAGTGTTCTCTGGCAATGCTGCCAGCGAAGGGTCCAGTTCTCAGGGTCAAGGTCAAGCCATCCCCTGGTCCCCAAACGCTCACTTCTCCACCGTCAACCAGCTCCTGCCCGCGCTGGACCTCTTCCTCAAGGTCATCCACAATGACCTTCCAGACATGTCGCCCCCTCGGGAGTTCTGTCTGCGCCTTGTGATGCAGATGCTGGAGTTCCTTCACCAGCTGCTGAAGGACGGGATGCTTCGCCAGAGCCGCCTGGGGGGCACGGAGAGAGAGGTGGCGGAGAAGGAGGACCTTGACCGCGCCATGGAGGTGGTCATGGGATACGTTTCCAAGCTGAGGGACGCCATGTTGGCCGATGAGCTCAAGCAGAAAAGACTGGTGCGGTCGGTGACTGTGCGGTCGGTGACTGTGCGGTCAGTGGATTCGGCCTCCTTGGGTGCAGAGACGGGGGATTCTGTGAGCACTGACAGCGTGGATGCTTCCGCGCTGATGCAGAGTGTTGATTCAGAGGTGAGTTTGCAGTGTGGCAGTGGGATGGAGTTGAGGTTTTGTGTTTTGTGTTGTGCTGCATCTGGACTGCTGATGGAGGGCTGAAGGAGACACATGTGATGGTTGAAAAGGAAATAAATTTATTTTTAATGCCCAATCAACCATGATGGTTATATGAGGGTGAATGTGAGGAAATAAATTTATTTTTAATGCCCAATCAACCATGATGGTTATATGAGGGTGAATGTGATGGTGGGGACTGAAATCTGTCCTCAGATCAGAAACTGGGCTGAAGTTGTGCATGGACTTTAAGTTTAACAGCAGCTTTGGTAGTACAGTGTATTTGAGTCATGCCAGTGGGAATTGAAGGAGCGGACATGGTCCCCTGTTACCATACCGGCTATGAAACTGTTCCAGTCAGAAATTACTCCCTTTTAGAAAAAGTATTTCCTCATCCTTGTGCTGCAGAGTTCTTGAAAAACTTGAATTTTTCTCCCCCTGTGAACCTGGTCTGCATTTAGAGCTGGCACGAAGACCGGTTATATGTAATGGAGAATCCACTGATGTATTTGGAAGCATCTGTCATGACACATCCGTACTGATGTTCAAAATCCAGAGTCTTCTTAAGCCAAGCCTTTCAGCTCTGCAAGCATCCTGGTCACTTTCCTTTGGACATCCTTAAAATCTGTCAGCAGGCGTTTAAGGTGTGACACCCCACAGAAATAAATGGTTAGGAGCTTTATTCCAGCAGCTTTCATCAGTTCTGGTCTATTGGCACATGTGCTAAACATGATCCAAACACATGAAAGGTTCAAAATAACGCTACAAATACAAAGCACAACATGCTAGAACGCTAGCGCTGTAGCAGGTCATTTTTGTTTCAGATTTCCATGGTAAAAATCATGGCTTTTACGTGACTTTTGTGCAGTCCAAATCTGGGACATTTACGCCATTCCTGAATTTCAGTTTTGTTTCTCTTTTCATGAAACTTAACAGGAGTCGATGGAGACAGCTTGTCGAGAGAATGACCTGCCGTCACTGCAAGCCCAGCTGTTGTCTCTGGGGCGTGGCGTCACGGCTCGGTGGGGGGAAGTGGTGAGAGTGGGCCTGCAGCGAGCATGGTCCTACCTACAGAGGAAGGACATCTCTGCTGCACAGTCTATCATCAGCAACTTGGTCAGTGTGTGTGTATGTGTGTGTGTGTGCATGAATGTGTGCATGCGAGTAAGTTCATGCGTGTATGTGTGTGTGTGTGTGTGCATATGCGTGTGTGTGTGTGTGTGTGTGTGTGTGCATATGGTGTTTTGTGTTGTTGTTGTGGTTGTTTTTGTGTGTATGTGAGTGTGTATATATATATGTGAGTGTGTGTGTGTGTGTGTGCACACATCCATGTGTGTGTATGCGTGCGTGCATGCATGGGTGCCTGCGTGCATGCATACATTCAGTGTTAGATAATAAGAGAGATCTAAAAAGTGTCACACCTTTACACCTTCACAACTCCAACCAGAGCCCCCCCCCCCCCCCCCTCCCTCCACCACATCCACCTTTGACTGCTGTACACCCATTCTTTGACCGCTGTACATTGACCCTGCCTGCTGTACACCCTCTGACCCTGTGTACACCTGGTGATGTCAGGGTCTGGATGTGGGGATGACGGTGTGGAAGTTGGCCCAGTTCACAACAGACCGACAGCTGCAGCATTACGTCATACAGCAGCTGCAAGAAGCGGCCACCCTGTCGGCTGAAGATGTGTCCCTGGTGGAGTTTCTGGACAAACTCTACTCTGCCTACCCTTCTGCATCCGTCAAACACAGTCTCTCCAAGAGAGAAGGAGGGTAGGGTTTGCACTCGGTTGATGCACACATTTTTCATTTTTGTCACAAACTCTACCTACCGCTCTGCTTTCATCAAACACAGTATCTCCAAGAGATCAGGAGGATAGGGTTTGCTGTGAGTTAACACACACGTTGCTCAGTTACTTCACAAAGTCTGCTCTACCTACCCCTCTACTTCTGTCAAACACAGCGTCTCCAAGAGACCAGGAGGGTAGAGTTTGCTGTGAGTTAACACACACATTGCTCAGGTTCCTGACCGGTGGCTCGTTGTGCATGCAGCATGTCCGGCATTAGTGATGGAGGGTCTTGATGGTGTGATTTTGGGTTAACGTCAGGTCAGCCAGGGTCCTGGTCTTGGCTGACGATGTAAGCTGGGGACTGAATCTGGGGAAAGTCATTTGTCTCTGTTGTGCTGTTTTACTCGGCTTTAAAGGAGCTGTGCTGCTATGTGAATGACAGAAAAACAGATGCAATCAAAAAAGAAACACATATGCACGCCCACTCACAAGCTCATGTGCATGCTTTGGTGCATAAATCCATGCACACACATGCACATGTATATATACTGACAGTAAAAAAGAGGCATGCAAGCAGACAAACCATGTAAATGAAATGGGAATCCTTAAAAAAATGATAAGAACAGATTCAAATGAAACAGACAACTTGAATATTTATTAATTAAGGTATTAGTAATCCTCTGTCCCGTAATACTGATAGTGACTGCCAGAAGAAGACCATTGTGAAATAATTTGTGTTTGTTACCTTGACCCTTCTCTCCTTGTTAACAAATTGTGGTTGACTTAATTTGTATTAAGTTGACTTTTTCTCTTGATATTGGTGGGTTGCAGAACTTGTGGTTGTTTGCAGTTGGCTGTATGAAATGGTGTTTGATGTTTATTTATTGTCCTTTGTCCTGATGTGACCTACAAGGTTGACTGGGCCTTAAAAAACATTACTTACTTACTCTTATTTACCTCTGAATGCCTTGCCTGTGTGTGTGTGTGTGTGTGTGCGTGTGTGTGTGTGTGTGTGTGTGTGCATGCGTGCGCGTGTGTTGGAAGTAATAAGAAAGATGTTGAATGAAGTGTTGTAGTATGTTTATGTAATTTAGTAGGGTTCATTGTGTTCTAGGTTTTGTATACATTTTGTTGACCTTATCGTTTTGGTATTGTGCCTTACAAATACTCTTTTACATTACATTACTCTTTTCCAAGCTCCAGGACACAGCAGCATCGGTCAGCCTACATGGACATGATGAAGTATGCCAATCACCAGTTGACTGACTGATTGATTGATTGGTTTGCAGTGTGATCTGGTCGGAGCAAAACCCCTTGGCCTCCCACCTGAGATCTGTTCAGACTGATGTCGCTTCCGAGGCCAAGGACATCCTGCCCGACACCACCAACAGCGCTTCATCCGAACCTGCTGATGGTCCGTACTGCGTCATGGCCCTCCATTGGCTCCGGCAGATGGATGCCGAGATGAAGGAAGCTCTTCTGTTGGATGGGGCTGCACTTGACAACGGTACTGCATCCTCATCCTCATCAGCCTGCTCCTGGATAAGATGCTTGTTGGCCTGTTGTTTGCTTCTGGCACATGTTTGTTGCAGATATGTCATTGTTTTGTTACTGTGTTGTAGATCAGCCATGGTAGGTGCGTTGATCAGTGACTATAAGCCTGTGTGTCAATGTTCTTTTCCCATTGGAAACCAAACTTTTTATCTGAAGAACTTCACACGGTAAGGTGCATACACACACACGTATGCATGCATGCACACACATGCATGCACACATGCACATATATGTGTGTGTGTGCACGCACACATGCACACACACACACACGCACACACACACACAAAGACGAATATGCAGGCAGACAGACACAATGTCAGTGAACTGAAATAATTTAAGAACAAATGCATCCTGACTGGGGAAATTTGTCAGGTTTGGTTTCCAATGGGAAAAAGAACATGGACACATATGCCCATTGTCATCATTCCACCTACCTACTATGGCTAATCCACAATTCAGTTTCAAACATTTTTACAATAAATATGTGCTAACAATCCAAGCTGAGAGTACAAGTTAGACTTTGAGTAGAACTGTAAACATACTTCAGAGAAACAGCTAAAAGGACAGAAAGGTCAAATGAGTGGGTCGGGTAGATTTTGAAACTCATCTTCATGGACGTAGGGTTTTCACTTTCATTGCTTCCAGGTTTTGGACCATGATTGTGAAAGTGTGAAACATGTTGTTGTTAATCACAGAATCCACTGAGGTGAGCCGATTCAGCCCCCGTCTCTTGTGGCAATTCTGGTTGTCACGGAACCAGCCTCACAAAGCCATCCAGGCCCTGGAAGCAGCTATGGCTGCCGAGAGAGGCATGCTGGGAAGGTGTCTGGGAGAATACTTGCAGGATCTGCCTCTCTCCACTGGTTTTGTTCAGCACAACATCAAGACCCATTTGCTGAGGTGAGCGACTCATTGAGACCCATTTGATGAAGTGAGTGACCCATTGAGACCCATTTGATGAAGTGAGTGACCCATTGAGACCCATTGATGAAGTGAGTTGGGCCCATTGAGGGCCCATTAATTTTATGAAGTGAGTGACCCATTGAGACCCATTTGATGAAGTGAGTGACCCATTGAGACCCATTTGATGAAGTGAGTGACCCATTGAGACCCATTTGATGAAGTGAGTGACCCATTGAGACCTGTTTGATGAAGTGAGTGACCCATTGAGACCCATTTGATGAAGTGAGTGACCCATTGAGACCCATATGATGAAATGAGTGACCTAAGGCCTGTAAATGATAAAATCAGGTCTTTGAAAAGCGTGTAAAAAGTGGAAATTTGGGAGTGAAAAGTTGTGGGGAGCCTGCGCTGGAAAAGGCAGCCATGTCGGTGTTTGTTTGTGTGCATGCTTACATGCATGTGTGTGTGTGCATGTGTGTGTGGGGGTCTGTGTGATGAAATGAGTACATCCTTACGTCTTTGTAAGTCTGTGTCTGTGTCTGTGTCAGTGAAATGAGCATATCCTTATGCCTTTGCAAGCGCCGCAGGTTGATGGAGATGGTGCACCATAGTAACATATTGTCATCATTCCATTCTCTGTGTTGTGCTCGCTGTGCAGCAAGAAGGGCTGTTTGTGGGAAACGCTGCACGGCCTGAACCTGCCGCTGGAGCAACAGCTGCAGATGATGGAAGGACTGCTGCACGTCCCACACCCGCTGTACGGCTGCGGCAAGCAGACTCTGTGGGGATTCCATCAAGACTTTGCTGCGTACTGCGCTTGCTACAGATTTGTCATGCCCTTATGGCGATACTGCTCCATTCATGGGTAGGCTGTGTTTGTGCTGGTGTGGACAGCTGTTGTGTTGTTTCCTTTTGTGTCTTGAATTCAACACATCCTGTTATTTATCAGCTGTTATTGTTGAATCAGTGTGAAAGGTGAGTATTTGAGTCACACTGTTCCTGATTTTAAAATCAGTCAACATGAGTTTAAAACACACAGTCTATCACAGGGAAATCAGGCAATCTTGTGAAGTCTGTCTTCAGTGCAACAGGGTTTTCTGACATTTGGCTCATAGCATGCACCGCTTGATAATATAATAATAAGGAGAAGAAGAAGAATGAGGCTTGTAACGTGCTGATTCCACCCCAGCGAAACAGTTACGGCACATGATGACATGGTTTTTGGTCAGATGACACCATCTTTTGGCATTGATTGCATGGTGTGTGTCAAAAAGAAGAAAAACTGCTGCAAATTAGTCTCCAAAGTTCAGATTTAGGAGGTTGGGCCCAGACTGTTGAGTCCCCTTTTGACAGCCCCGTGTTTATGCCATTACACTCCTTGAAACTGATTGGACACCGTGTGTGACACCCATGTCAGTTTCAGGTTCAGAGCTCACTGTGATTGTAGCAGATGTCTGCCCCAATGACCCCTTCCGATTTGAGATTTTCCTGTCACCTCTTTACCGTCTGTGTTATGATGCGTCTTGATGCATGCTTCCAAATTGACTTGAATAATTTGTAGTCTACAGAGGTGCGGAGGATGGTGTTGGACCTTGCATGTCTTTGTTTTCTTCTCGGTAGTAGGTTCTCTTTGTAACGGCAGCATCAGAGCTGCCGTTTGTATGTGACATTTAGGTTGCTTAATGTAGTAAAATGAGTGTAAAACTTAAAATGCATTATGGCTGGTTGCATAGCCCTATCTGCATTTCACATATGCTGATTTTTCAGTGTCATCACAGTTCAGAAGATCAACAGGAATAGGGGTCTGTGTGCTTCTCATATACATATGGGCCCTTGTGTGCACCCAGTTCATCACTGTGTCTGTGCTGTTTACAGCATTGGGCCTGTGTATATTACAACATTAGGCCTGTGTATATTACAACTGTGTGTCAGTGTCTGTGCTGTTTACAACATTGGGCCTGTGTATATTACAACCCTGTGTCTGTGTCTGTGCTGTTTACAACACTGGGCCTGTGTATATTACAACCCTGTGTTTGTGTCTGTGCTGTTTACAGCATTGGGCCTGTGTATATTACAACCCTGTGTCTGTGTCTGTGCTGTTTACAACACTGGGCCTGTGTATATTACAGCATTGGGCCTGTGTATACTACAACAACATTGGGCCTGTGTATATTACAACCCTGTGTTTGTGTCTGTGCTGTGTACAGCATTGGGCCTGTGTATACTACAACAACATTGGGCCTGTGTATATTACAACCCTGTGTCTGTGTCTGTGCTGTGTACAGCATTGGGCCTGTGTATACTACAACAACATTGGGCCTGTGTATATTACAACCCTGTGTCTGTGTCTGTGCTGTGTACAGCATTGGGCCTGTGTATACTACAACAACATTGGGCCTGTGTATATTACAACAACATTGAGCCTGTGTATGTTACAACAACATTGGGCCTGTGTATATTACAACAACATTGGGCCTGTGTATATTACAACATTGGGCCTGTGTATACTACAACGACTTTGGTCCTGTGTATATTACAACAGCATTGGACCTGTGTATACTACAACAACTTTGGTTCTGTGTATATTACAACAGCATTGGGCCTGTGTATACTACAGGTGTATATTACAACCCTGTATCTGTGTCTGTCCTGTTTACAGCATTGAGCCTGTGTATACTACATGTGTATTTTACAACCCTGTGTCTGTGTCTGTGCTGTTTACAGCATTGGGCCTGTGTATATTGCAACCCTAATGTCTGTGTCTGTGTCTGCCTAGGCTGGATGTGGAGAGTTTGCTGGAAGTGGAGACCGCCAAAGATGCGCTGTGGTTCAAACCTTTCATCTACCTCCACTCGGCTGTCAACCACCCTGACGGTAACCAGCTCGTCCTGACCTCAGTGGTCACATGACCTGCACACAGACACCTAGCCCCTCCCACCTAACACGAGCTGGCCAGCGGACAGCCAATCCAACTGCACCCTTCAGCCATGTGTCAAACCTGTGATAAACACATGTCAAACCTCTGACAGATACATGTCATACCTCAGACAGATACATGTCAAACCTCTGACAACAGATACATGTCAAACCTCTGACAACAGATACATGTCAATACTCAAACCTCTGACAGATACATGTCATACCTCTGACAGATACATCATACCTCTGACAGATACATGTCATACCTCTGACAGATACATCATACCTCTGACAGATATATGTCATACCTCTGACAGATACATGTCAAACCTCTGACAGATACATCATACCTCTGACAGATACATGTCATACCTCTGACAGATACATCATACCTCTGACAGATACATGTCAAACCTCTGACAAATACATGTCAAACCTCTGACAGATACATGTCAAACCTCTGACAGACACATGTCAAACCTGTGGCAGACATTTGTCAAACCTGTGACAGACATGTCAAACCTGTGACAGACACAGTATGTCAGACCTGTGACAGACATGTCGAACCTGTGACAGACACATGCTAAATCTGCGACAGACACATATCAAACCTGTGACAGACACATGTCAAACCTGTGGCAGACATGTGTCAAACCTGCGAAAGACGTCAAACCTGTGATGGACACATATCACACTTGTGACAGACACGTGTCAAACATGTGGCAGACAAACCTGTTTTGACAGTAACTGAAGACGGTTTTCCATAAAATGTTCTCCATAGCATTTGGAAGCTGTTTTGTTTACAAACAGGTAGATAAACAAACAGGTAGGTAGGTACATAAATAAATAGATATCTAAATAAATAAGTATGCAGATAGGTAGGTTAGATAGCTGTGTGGGTTCACAGAGAGACAGACTGATGCAGGTAGACAGGTAAATAGAGTTAACAGATGGATGTTGGTAGATATATACAGATAGATGGATGGATAGCTAGATGCTGTCAGTGAAACAATTTGATAGTAGGTTGTAACAGACCTCAAAATGCCAGTATGCCTATGATTTGCTGAGTGTTATCCGTGAGAGTTTTCCCTCAAATATTGTCTTTTGCTCTGTTTTTTTCATGGCGTTGCAGCATTCTGCAACTCTTCCATCTGTGATTTAGCTAAGCGATGTATTTTGACATTTCCCACGGGCCAAAGGATGCAGCAGGATGTTTGCTGCCAGTCTGAGTGCAGCCTGCATCCACTGGAGGGTGGACGAGTGGACTCTGGCTCACCTCTTGAAGGAGGGTCATGTGACTGCTGCCGTGGCAACACTGGCCTACCTGCCGGAGACGGAGAGCGTCACCCAGGTGTGTGCAATGACAACAGAAGTGAGCTTTGTGGGGGTGTATGCGTGTGGTTGGGCATGTATGGGTTGTAGACAATCAAGTTCTGAGATGAGATCTAAATGGGTTGCTGGTGGTTGTGTCTGCCTTGGGTTAATGCAGGCTGTCTCTGTCTCGGCAGTTACTGCACAGCTCTAGGACTTGTTACTGGTCTGTGGCCATTTTAGAATGCCAGGTCAAGCCAGTCTGTCTTTTCTTTCTTCTTCTTTTTTTAAACCTTATTTTGTCTGGTTAGATAAAGGGGTCTGTGCACTTTCATGAATTTTAAATTCCTTTTTACTGTAGCTTGAGGTAACTGAGAAGCTTTCAGGGTGTTTTTTAATGACAAGAAAGGTCAGTAACCCTTCCTCACTCGGCCCAAAAGATACAGGTCAGTTGAGGGTTGATTTTGAAGGAGATTAATCATAGAGAGCTGAAACAAACAAAGTGTTGCTTGAGATATAAAGGGGAAACTAAGATGTGGGCTGGTTGGCAGAGATGAGCCGGCTGTGTTAGGCTTGTTACCTGGTGAGGTGCCTCAGTGAATACCGTGCCAATGTATCACTGTGTTTTCGATGAGGGTGGCAAGGTTGGGATGGAGAAAGGGAGGACAGAACTGTGTCATCATGGTTTTCGGCGTGGCATGGGTTGGGTGAGAAAGTGGAGGCATACTGTACAGCTCTAGGATTGTACAGCTCTAGGACTGTACAGCTCTAGGACTTGTTACCTGGTGAGGTGCCTCAGTAGAACTGTGACCTGTGTTTTGCTGGGTGGCAGTGTGGGTGGAGAAAGTGGAGGCAGAACTGTTGTCATCACTGTGTTTTGATGGGGTGGCAAGGTGTGGGTGGAGAAAGTGGAGGCAGAACTGTTGTCATCACTGTGTTTTGCTGTGGTGGCAGGGTGTGGGTGGAGAAAGTGGAGGCAGAACTGTTGTCATCACTGTGTTTTGTGTGGTGGCAGGGTGTGGGTGGAGAAAGTGGAGGCAGAACTGTTGTCATCGCTGTGTTTTGCTGTGGTGGCAGGGTGTGGGTGGAGAAAGTGGAGGCAGAACTGTTGTCATCGCTGTGTTTTGCTGTGGTGGCAGGGTGTGGGTGGAGAAAGTGGAGGCAGAACTGTTGTCATCGCTGTGTTTTGATGGGGTGGCAAGGTGTGGGTGGAGAAAGTGGAGGCAGAACTGTTGTCATCACTGTGTTTTGTGTGGTGGCAGGGTGTGGGTGGAGAAAGTGGAGGCAGAACTGTTGTCATCCTGTGTTTTGATGGGGTGGCAAGGTGTGGGTGGAGAAAGTGGAGGCAGAACTGTTGTCGTCTTTGTTTTGATGGGGTGGCAGGGTGTGGGTGGAGAAACAGTGTTCAGTTTGGAGGCTGTTGTCATCACTGTGTTTTGATGGGGTGGCAAGGTGTGGGTGGAGAAAGTGGAGGCAGAACTGTTGTCGTCTTTGTTTTGATGGGGTGGCAGGGTGTGGGTGGAGAAACAGTGTCCAGTTTGGAGGCTGTTGACATCACTGTGTTTTGATGGGGTGGCAGGGTGTGGGTGGAGAAACGGTGTTTGGTTTGGAGGCTGTTGTCATCACTGTGTTTTGATGGGGTGGCAGGGTGTGGGTGGAGAGGTGGTGTTCAGTGTGTTTTGATGGGGTGGCAGGGTGTGGGTGGAGAGGCGGTGTTCAGTGTGTTTTGATGGGGTGGCAGGGTGCAGGTGGAGAGGCGGTGTTCAGTGTGTTTTGATGGGATGGCAGGGTGTGGGTGGAGAGGTGGTGTTCAGTGTGTTTGATGGGTACATGGCAGGGTGCAGGTGGAGAGGCAGTGTTCAGTGTGTTTTGATGGGGTGGCAGGGTGCAGGTGGAGAGGCAGTGTTCAGTGTGTTTTGATGGGGTGGCAGGGTGCTGGTGGAGAGGCAGTATTCAGTGTGTTTTGATGGGGTGGCAGGGTGCTGGTGGAGAGGCAGTGTTCACTGTGGAGGCAGAACTGTTGCGGTCAGGCCTGCAGAGATTCCCCAAACTGCTGTCAGCGCTGCTTCCGCCTGATGCCGACACCTCGCGCTTTGACATCAACGTCTACCAGCTGCTGAGGGTGAGTGGGGAGAGGGCAGGACGACACTGGCAGACTGACAGAGAGGGCAGGATGACACTGACAGACTGACAGAGGGGGCAGGATGACACTGACAGACTGACGAGAGGGCTGGACAGGACGTGACTGGTGAAGGCAGATTCAGTGGTTGAGGTGCAGTGCGACTGACAGTGGAGAGGCAGGATTGACAGTGACAGACTGCGGAGGGCAGAGACACTGATCAGCAGACGTGATGGGCATGGTTATCGTAAGCGTAGGGTGAGTGAGGAGAGGGCAGGACGACACTGGCAGACTGACAGAGAGGGCAGGATGACACTGACAGACTGACAGAGGGGGCAGGATGACACTGACAGACTGACAGAGAGGGCTGGACAACACTGTCAGACAGACAGAGAGGGCAGGATGACAATGACAGACTGACAGAGAGGGCAGGATGACAGTGATAGAGTGACAGTGAGGGCAGGACAGACAGAGACAGACTGACAGAGAGGGCAGGATGACAGTGACAGACAGAGACAGAGAGGGCAGGACGACACTGACAGACAGACAGAGAGGGAAGGACGACAGTGACAGACAGACAGAGAGGGCAGGATGACAGTGACAGACTGACAGAGAGGGCAGGACGACACTGACAGACAGACAGAGAGGGCAGGATGACAGTGACAGACTGACAGAGAGGGCAGAATGACAGTGACAGACTGACAGAGAGGGCATGACGACACTGACAGACAGACAGACAGAGAGGGCAGGATGACAGTGACAGAGTGACAGTGAGGGCAGGAATGACAGATGACAGAAGGGACAGAAGTGACAGACAGTCAGAGAGGGCAGGACAGACAGTGACAGATGACAGAGAGGGCAGGATGACAATGACAGACAGACAGAGAGGGCAGGATGACAGCGATAGAGTGACAGTGAGGGCAGGACAGATAGTGACCGACAAACAGAGAGGGCAGGACGACACTAACAGACTGACAGAGAGGGCAGGGACAGTGAAGTGACAGGAGGGCAGGACAGACGTGACGACGCAGGAGAGGGCAGTGACAGACTGACAGAGAGGGCAGGATGACAATGACAGACTGACAGAGAGGGCAGAGACAGGACAGACTGACAGAGGGCAGGACAGACAGTGAGACAGCACAGAGAGGGCAGGACGACAGTGACAACTGACAGAGAGGGCAGGACAGACAGTGACAGACGACAGAGAGGGAGGAGACAGTGACAGACTGACAGAGAGGGCAGGATGACATGACAGAGACGGGAGGACAGGACAGACATGACAGAGAGGCAGGACAGACAGTGACAGACAGAGAGAGGCAGGACAGGCAGTGACAGAACGACAGACAGAGGGCAGGATGACAGTGGACAGACAACAGAGAGGGCAGGACAGACTGACAGGAGGGCAGACAGACAGAAGAAGAAGGGCAGGGAGCGATACAGGACAGTGAGGGCAGGAGAGTGACAGACAGACAGAGAGGGCAGGACGACACTGACAGACAGACAGAGAGGGCAGGATGACAGTGACAGAGTGACAGTGAGGGCAGGACAGACAGTGACAGACAGACAGAGAGGGCAGGACAGATAGTGACAGACAGACAGAGAGGGCAGGATGACAGTGACAGACTGACAGAGAGGGCAGGACAGACAGTGACAGACAGACAGAGGGCAGGACAGACAGTGACAGACAGACAGAGAGGGCAGGATAGACAGTGACAGACTGACAGAGAGGGCAGGGTGACAGTGACAGACAAACAGAGAGGGCAGGACAGACAATGACAGACTGACAGAGAGGGCAGGATGACAATGACAGACAGACAGAGAGGGCAGGATGACAGCGATAGAGTGACAGTGAGGGCAGGACAGATACTGACAGACAGACAGAGAGGGCAGGATGACAGCGATAGAGTGACAGTGAGGGCAGGACGACACTGACAGACGACAGAGAGGGCAGGATAGACATGACAGACAGACAGAGAGGGCAGGACAGACAGTGACAGACTGACAGAGAGGGCAGGACGACACTGACAGACAGACAGAGGAGGGCAAGGACAGACATGACAGAGACTGGACAGAGAGGGCAGGACAGACAGTGACAGACTGACAGAGAGGGCAGGACGACACTGACGGACAGAGAGGGCAGGACAGACAGTGACAGACTGACAGAGAGGGCAGGACAGACAGTGACAGACAGACAGAGAGGGCAGGATGACAATGACAGACAGATACATCAGTGCCTACCAACAGAGAGGACAGGCAGACAGACATCAAAGTCGACCAACTGCTGGGGGTTGTAAAGGGTAGGCATGACAGATAATGACAGAGAGATAGGCCGGCAGAGAGATATGGATAGCTGGATGGATGGACAGACAGACGTAGAAGAGACAAAGAGGCAACAAGAGCAGTGTGAATGCCAGCAGAAGACGTCAGACTGAAGGAGGGAGGCAGATGAAGATGACCAGAAGATTGAGGCCGCACTGAAAAATTAAGGAAACTTCTGTCGCTTTTTCTTAAGTTTGCTTTAAATAAATGTTTAAAGTCTGGTGGTCTGTTGGCGTGGCAGCGTCCTTCTGAAATCTCATGTAGAGGGCTTGATGGTAGGACTGTAACACTTAGAGTTGTGTAGCAGGGTTGTGGGGTTTTCATTGTGACAGCACGATTGCTCCGTTTGCAGTTTTATGGCCTGCTGTCATGACTCGTGGACCGTCATGCCCAAAGTCTGAGTGCAGTATTGCAGAACTGTGATGCTTGGGTTTAATATCGGGATTATTATGTTGAGCAGTTTAGCATCAGGACTGTCATATTTATGATTACTTAGCAGGATTGTAACGTTTAGCATTTATAGGATTAGGATTGTGGCGTTTAGCATTTATAGGATTAGGATTGTCATGTTTAGTATTTATAGGATTAGGATTGTCATGTTTAGCATTTATAGGATTACGATTGTAACGTTTAACATTTATAGGATTACGATTGTCACGTTTAACATTTATAGGATTACGATTGTCACGTTTAGATTGTGATTGCAGGACAATGCTCCTCTGGACTGCAGAAGATTGTTTGGATGGCAGTCGACAAATGCTATAGCATCAGAAGGTATGTATTGCTATAGCATCAGAAGGTATATGTTGCTACAGCATCGGAAGGTGCAGTTGCGTAGTTGTGAATAAATGCTATGACTTCGAATGGTGTGCTTGCCTGGAACGCAGTGAATAGTAGCTTTGGATGTTTGTAAATATAATAAATGGATAAGTATATACAAATGTAAAATTATTATTTGTATTTCACATAATGCAATGATTTAAATGTAGCAACACAAACACAACAGGAAGAAATCTGTGTCAATGTCCACAGTTTAGTTGAAGCATGTAGATACCACTTTTCTCTTACCTTTATTTTTGTCTTGACTGCACAGAATCTGAGCTTACATGGATGTCTGTCCCACCTCCATCCACTAAAGAATGAAATGTGTTGTAGTGATTAAAGTCAGAATCACTGATGTCAAGCCTTTAGCTTCAAGGCATCTATTGAATGTGTTGCATATTTGGCAATTTTGTGCTTGGGAATTAACAGCTTGTGTTCCAGTTTCAAAAATAAACCAGTACAGCTATGAAAGAAAAGGTACGGTTTGTGTTTTAAATTCCTTTACTGATTTTACGCACTGTGAAATTTTACCCCAATAACCTGGAGGCTGGTGTTTCATTTTGCATATGGCTATGTTAAGGCATGAAGGGCTTCCTCCATTGTTTCATTTTCAGACAGCATGAAGGCTTTGCCGTTCGTCTGCCACCCAGACTTGGTGTCTCGCTTCTTTCATTTTCAGACAGCATGAAGGCTTTGCCGTTCTTCTCCCATCCTGACCTGGTCACTCGCTTTGCTCACACCGCAAAGCTCAACTTCACCTACTACCTCAAACATGGCCGCCCTTCCTACGCCTTCCTCTCCTTCCTGACTGAAGAGCTGGAGCACAAGACTTCAACACTCTCACCGAAAAGGTCAGCACTGTGTGGACTGACTTTGTGTTTGTTTGTTGTTGTAGTTGTTGTTTTCAGGAACAAATACAGAATCATTCTTGAACTTCTGCAGAGTGATTTGTTTGGGTTGGAGGACAACAGAGGCCTCAATCACCCATGATCAATGTAGCTGACATGCAGCAGAATTACAGTGTATACAAATTCCACCAATGTCACATTGAGCAAAGGGGTGTCATCTTTGTAATGACCGTGTTACAAAGTCATGCAGTGTGTGGTGTGATCCAGTGACTGGATTGTAAGTGGAAAAGGTTGCCCTTTATTACTTCTTTCACACAGTTCAGACAGTGTGCGACATGCCTTGTGGCAGGCTGTCCAGTGTCAGAGTCACACTTGTATAGCGCAGTTTGACTTCATGCAGACGGCCACATGTTGGCTGCATTTGGTGAGGAGGATGAAGGGGGGGGGGGGGGAGACTGAGGGAAGAGAGATGCAGATCACAGATGTAAATGTGGCAGTAGGTGTGACAAGTGTTCAGACTTGGTTCAGGCCACAGATGTAAATGCAGCAGTGGGTGTGACAAGTTCAACTTCTGAACCAGGTCTGGTTCAGGCCACAGATGTAAATGCAGCAGAGGGTGTGAAGAGTTCCGACTTCTGAACCAGGTCTGGTTCAGGTCACGGATGTGAATGCAGCAGTGGGTGTGAGGAGTTCCGACTTGTGAATCAAGTCGGGTTCAGATCACAGATGTAAATGCAGCAGAGGGTGTGAGGATTTCTGACTTGTGAACCAATTCAGGTTCAGGCCACAGATGTAAATGCAGCAGTGGGTGTGAGGAGTTCCAACTTGTGAATCAAGTCGGGTTCAGGCCACAGATGTAAATGCAGCAGTGGGTGTGAGGAGTTCCGACTTGTGAATCAAGTCGGGTTCAGGCCACAGATGTAAATGCAGCAGTGGGTGCCTGGCCTGAGCTGAGCTGGTTGCAGGCCCAGCCTGGGTCATGGTGTGAATGGATGGACCCATCATTTTTGTAACTGTGTTTTACAGCTGTCTTTGACTGTGTTATGTCCTTATTGCTGTGATATGGCTGTTCTGTGGCTGTGTTATGGTTGTCTTATGACTGTGTTATAGCAGTGTGTACAGAGTGGCCTTGTGCTTATGTTTTGGCTGTGTTATGACTGTCTTGTGGCTGTGTTATTAGTCTTATGGCTGTGTTATAGCTGTGTTACACAATGCATGCAGCATGGCCTTACAGCTGTGTTATGGTTGTCTTATGGATGTGTTACAGGGAGCATGCAGGGTGGCCTTGTGTCTGTGTTATGGCTGTGTTATGTCAATGTTATGGCTGTGTTACAGAGTGCATGCAGCATGCAGGGTGGCCTTGGGTCTGTGTTATGGCAATGTTATGGCTGTGTTACAGGGTGCATGCAGCGTGCGGAGTGGCCTTGTGTCTGTGTTATGGCTGTGTTATGTCAATGTTATGGCTGTGTTACAGAGTGCATGCAGCATGCAGGGTGGCCTTGGGTCTGTGTTATGGCAATGTTATGGCTGTGTTACAGGGTGCATGCAGCGTGCGGAGTGGCCTTGTGTCTGTGTTATGGCTGTGTTATGTCAATGTTATGGCTGTGTTACAGAGTGCATGCAGCATGCAGGGTGGCCTTGTGTCTGTGTTATGGCTGTGTTATGTCAATGTTATGGCTGTGTTACAGGGTGCATGCAGCGTGCGGAGTGGCCTTGTGGCTGGTGGTCAAGCACTTCCACAACAGCCAGGTGTCCAGCGCCTGCGTGGCCTTTGTGGAGATGCTGGGCGGTGACAGCATCGTCCTGCGCACATACATCCACGCCGGTGAAACCATGCTGGCTCACCGGGTCAGAAGCCTCCCTGCCGTTGTTGACAGGCGCAAAGAGCTTCTCCACACTAGTGAGCAGGAAGTTGGTGAGGGCCTTGCTAGTCACTCTCTTGTGTGTGTGTGGGTGGAAGGGGGGTGGGTACTATTTTGGTGGGGGGGGGAGGGTACAGGGTCAGAAGCCTCCCTGCAGCTGTGGACAAACCCAAAGAGCTGCTTCACACTAGTGAGCAAGAAGTCAGTGAGGGCCTTGCTAGTCACTCTTTTGTGTGTGTGTGTGTGGGGGGGGGGGGGGGGGGGTAGGTCAC
This sequence comes from Alviniconcha marisindica, assembly GCA_018857735.1. NCBI lineage: Eukaryota > Metazoa > Mollusca > Gastropoda > Provannidae > Alviniconcha > Alviniconcha marisindica. The sequence goes on along the minus strand of JABMCL010000262.1, from coordinate 620,825 downwards.
TAGGTGCTTTTCTTTAACTTGTTCAAATTTTGCCATGAGTTGACACAGCTTCTTCTTCAGAATGAGCACCAGGACACAAAACATGTTTTAATTCTCATACAGCAAAACACAAAAACACTTCCTAATTAATAATAATGATAATAATAGTGTACATTTATCATGCGCTCATCAATGCCCTGAGCACTCACATGATACATATTAACCTAAATATCATAGTCTATACACACATAGAGCACAGTCCCACCAAAACAACCCATACAAAGTACCATACAGAAAGACAGCCCCCCCCCCCCCCCCCCCCCCCGCCCCCCCACACACACATAAACCACAATGAATTCAAATGTGTACAACACTGATCTATTTCATGCTTCATACATGCGTGTGTGCGCGCGCATACACACACACACACACACACACACACACACACACACGCACACAGTTGGCTGAAGACTGTTCTTCTTCCATCATCTTCTGGATAAGTTAATTCAGTCAGTAATCTCAGTCATCATGATGATCTCCTTTCATGACAGTGTCACTGATGCAGTCTTGCGTTGGAAGGCGGCGCCGTCGTAGTCGTCGACTGCTGACAAACGTGGAGGATGCCATTGCTGATGAAGTGGCCAGAGAGGGCCTTAGCGGGTCAGTAGAATTTTTATGTATGTGTGTGCATGCATATGTGTGTGTATTCATGCATGCATGTATGTGTGTTTAGCATATAATTATACGTTTGTGTATGTGTGAACACCAGATTACCTCAGCTAGGAAATTCCCCATGAAATTAGGAAAGTCAGGCCTTTTTCTTGGGGGGAGCCGGCCTCCCAGCGTAAGAAAATGATCTCTCACCAAATGCTTCTTGTGTTTACGTCAGAGGTGATAAATGTGCAGGCATTTGACACGGATGGTATTGTCTGGATGGAAGGTAAGGTTGAATGGAGCTCAGACAGATGTGGAGGGAATGTGCCAGAGATGGAACTGAGGCAGACATTGAAGTTATTCAGTTAGTAATTGGACGTTTATGTCCTGTCAACCTGTCTACCATGCAGTGTCGCCTCAGAGTGATCAGACTGTCATAAATACATCACGCTTCAAAACTCTTCCCATATATAAACCTTTTCTCAAGTCAGTCCGCAAAACCAGGCCTGAAATGGACATAAAACAAAACATGCATGCACAAATATATCAAACACAAATTTTGAAAGAGTTAGTCCCTTCAGCATTACCCCTGTTACAAGAGCACGTAAGGCTAGGACATGCTGGTATTGTCAACCATTCTGTCTAATTTATCGATACAAGAGGGCTGGTCTCCGGTCAGGGGTTCCGCTGCACTGTTTACACTGTTATTGCTGTACTGTTTTCTTTGCACAAGCCAGGATTGTCTGTATTCTTTTCTCAGCACAAGCGTGGAGGCGGCGCTCAAGTGGAACTTGGCCGTTTTGATTTGTCAGCACCTGCACCTGCCACTGACCACACGCTTCCTGGAGAACTGTGCCCGGGATGACCGCTGGCTGCCCTTTGTCTGGTTCGCTCAGCTGCATCAGTATCCCAAGTCACAGGTCTGTGTGTGTGTATGTGCGCGCGTTCGTGTGTGTGTGTGTGTGTGTGTGTGAGAGAGAGAGCGTGTGGGTGCGTGAGTGTGTGTGTGTGTGCATGCATGCGTGCATGCGTGCAAGCATGCATGTGTGAGCATGTGTGCGTGTGTGTGTGTGTGTGTGCATGCATGTGCGTGAGTGAGCATGTGTGCCTGTGTGTGTGTGTGTGTGTGTGTGTGTGTGGTGTGTATGTGAGCACGTGTGTGTGTGTGTTGAGTGTACGTGTGTGAGCGTGTGTATGTGAGCGTGTGTATGTGTTTGTACGTTTTAGCATGTGCACATGTATGATTGTATGAACCAACAAACAAGGGAGTTAAACAGCAGTCAAAAGATGTCACACAAACACAGCAACAAAAATCTGAGTTGCCTGTAGTAGCTGTGTGTTTGTGTGACATCCTTTGCGTTCTTATTAACTCCTTTGTTGAATTTGCCCAGGTGCTCTGGGCCTCTTTCTGTTTCAGACTGCATATGGTAGGCGTAAAATGTGTGCACTTGATTGCTTTAAAGAGGTCACGTCTCTGGGTGTCAGTGTGTCTAACATCAGCAGTTGTTTTTGTCTTTTACACCTCTTACATAACTGTTTTGGCACTTTCAGCTTCAGCAACTGCTTCACCTGTTCCCTAGCCGTCACTTGCGTGACCACCTCTACTACATCATCACCAACGCCAGCAACAACACTGTCACCTCAGCGTCAGCAGCAACGGCGGAGGCCAAGCAAGGAGGTGGCAGTGCTGCCGCTGATGGCAGTCGCAGTGCCAGGTCCTCCCTCTACTCCAGGATCGGGCTGCAGGCGTCGGTGGAGAGAGGTCAGCTGGAGGAGATGTGGCCTTTAAATTTGTTAGTTGTAGAGAAATGCTTTTCCATCTTTGTTTCATTGTTCACTGCTCTCTTATTCTTTCTCTGCTGCTTGTTTATCTTGCATACTGGAACAGAACAGGGTGATTTTTTTGATTTTTTTTTAAGGAAATTTTTTAAAAGATGAAATGAAGATAAACAAACACGGGGGGAAAAAATCATTCAAAATGATGAATATGGTAAAGCATTTTAGTGTTTCTTGGTTTGAATACAATTTTTGTCCTCTGTTGAATTTTAGTGTGTGTGTGCATCTATCTGTTTGCGTGTTTTCTTGGTTGTTGAGTGTGTGTGTTGTTTGTCCCAAATGTGTACTTTGATTTCCTTGTTAAATCGTTATCTGATAACACATTATCTTCGGATGTGACACAGGCAAGGAGAGCAGCGAGGAAGAGGAGTCTGCATGGCAGGAGAGTGAAGAACAGCACCAGCCTACTGCCAGAGACATGTCACAAGAAGGTCAGACTGTATGCCAGGTGATTGGTATCATAGGCAAGAGAGTGAACAGTGTCGGCCAAAGGCCACAGACGTGTCACAAGAAGGTCAGACTGTATGCCAGGCGACTGGTATCGTAGGCAAGAGGGTGAAGAGCAGTGTCAGCCAAGGGCCACACAGATGTCACAAGAAGGTCAGACTGTATGCCAGGTGATTGATATCGTAGGCAAGAGGGTGAAGAGCAGTGTCAGCCAAGGGCCACACTGATATCACAAGAAGGTCAGACTGTATGCCAGGTGATTGATATCGTAGGCAAGAGGGTGAAGAGCAGTGTCAGCCAAGGGCCACACAGATGTCACAAGAAGGTCAGACTGTATGCCAGGTGATTGGTATCATAGGCAAGAAAGTGAAGAACAGCCCCAGCCTACTTCCAGAGACATGTCACCAGAAGGTCAGTTTTATGACTGCATACCAGGTAGTTGGTACTGTAGGCAAGGGAGTGACGTGTCACAACAAGGTCAGACTGTATGCCAGGTGGTTGGTACTGTAGGCAAGGGAGTGAAGAGCAGCATCAGCCTACGGCCAGACGTGTCACAACAATGTCAGACTGTATGCCAGGTGGTTGGTACTGTAGGCAAGGGAGTGAAGAGCAGCATCAGCCTACGGCCAGACGTGTCACAAGAAGGTCAGACTGTATGCCAGGTGGTTGGTACTGTAGGCTGCTCTGCTGTTCATTATTCACACTGCACTCACTTGGGGTTTTGTTTGCCAGGCAGTTTGTTGAGGTTGATGTACTGCATTCCCACTGTGAGTTCAGTCATCTCACCAACAACAGTTATCAAAATATGAAGAGTTGGACTACTTCCAATGAACTCAGTAATTAGAACTAATTGTTGCCAGCAGTTGCAGCTGTTTCAGTGACTGGCATGGACTCGCCCAGGTTTGTCGGTTTTGATATTTTGCATGCATGTGCATTTTCACTTTGATCCGTTTCACCTCCTGTTTGTGATTGATTTCTGCTCTGCCAGATATGGAAGTGACAGAGGAATCCTCAGCATCGGATGTGTTCCGGGTGATTTTCTCAGCGATGGCGACCAGTCAGCCGTGGAAGTCTCTCCTCATGCACGCTGTTGTTCTGCGCAACCCTCTCTTTGCCGAGCTGGCCGGATGCTGCGTAAGTCTGCATATGCTAAATGTTCCACTGCATACTCTTAGTGTTCAGTTTCAGTTGCATACACTTAGTGTTCAGTTTCAGTTGCACACACTTAGTGTTCTGGCTGCATACATTTAGTGTTTAGTCTGCATACACTTTGTGTTGTGTCTTCACAGATGTGTTCATTCTACATGCAGTTAGTGTTCAGTCTGCATACAGTTAGTGTTCAGTCAACATGTACAGTTGGTGTTCTGTCTTAATCCACACATGTAGTGTTCAGTCTACGTACACCATGTGTATGTGTGTTCGCACACATGTAATATTAATTCAGTCTAAACATTTTAGTGTTCAGTCTACATACGGTTAGTGTGTAGTCTGCTCATTTTTTTTTCTGTCTACATATGTCAGCACACATGTTGTGTTCAGTCTGTACATGTGGTGTTCACTTTACTCACATGTACTTTCTATTCAACACGCAAAGTACATACTGTGTTCATTTGACATGTGTGTAATATTCACTCACGTGACACGCTTCTGGTGTGCAGCCAGCACACATCTGATGTTTAGTATCACCCCAGTTTCCTGTCTAAACGCATGTTTTGGCTTCTTTCTTCACACACATTTTCCAGCTGTTAGCATCATGAAAATATTTCCCCTTCCCCCATCACGCTTGATGTTGGTCTGAAGACTTTGGGTAGTTTTAGCTTGTGAGAACCTGTATGTATGCACTCTGTGTGTCTGATGCTGTGAACATGCAAGGTTTTGTGTGGAGCCTTTTCTTCTTCTGTTTCTGTTATCATTATTTGTAACTCTGAATATATTTTTTACATTTAACTGCTATGTATAGTTCCACTTTTGGGAAGGGGTGGGTGGGTAGGAGCTGTTTGTACTTTTGGTATGAGTGTCCTTTGGTAGTTTCAGCTTGCGAGAGCTTACATGTATGCACTGTGTGTATCTGGCGCTGTCAACACGCAAGGTTTTGTGTGGTATTTTTTTATGCGCTATCTATAAATTTTCATTCATTCATGTGCCGTATAGAAATTTTCATTCATTCATTTGTTCGTTCACACTTGATGCGTGAGATGTAATGGCTGGTTGTTGCGGAAGTGGAGGGTAGATCTGATCATCGGATTTTCAGGGCTCATCCATGGTGTCGGCGATCTGCGCCTGGTTGGTGGCCATGTTGCCCCCCTCTCAGCTCGCCCGCTTCCTGGAGGAGGACGGGAAGCGTGCGTGGCGCTGGTCCATGGCGCAGCTGGAGAAGCTGATGGAGGTGTGTCTGCGGTGCCACGCCGAGAACACACTGGCCACCGCCTTCTTCATCTTCCAGCCGGTGAGCAGCATACAGGCGGCTGAGGGGTTTGGGGTTCAAACCTGTCAGCCTTCACTCTTAGCAGGGCTGTTTACACTGTGGCCAGGGCTGAAGCGTCTTAAGTAACTTTTGTTCTGTTAATTAATGTACAAGAGTTGCAACGACAACAGATGCAGTTTTTAAATTGTCAGAATTCAGTTTTTGTGTGGCATGGTTACAGGCTTATTTGGTGAAAGAAAATATGATACTGATCTTTCTGTGTATGTGTGTGTGTGTGTGTGTGTGTGCGCGCACATGTATGTGTGCACATGTATGTGTGTGTTTACAGACCTCCCCATTGCTGCCCTGCCTACAATTCATCGCAGAGTGTGTATCATGGAGGAACTACCAGGGCTGCAAACTGGCTCTGGACAATTTCAAAGATTCCATGGCTTCTGTAAGTTGGAACTGGGGGGTCACTGACGGACTGTTTCCTCTTCCAAGC
>JABMCL010000262.1:547500-610000 GCA_018857735.1 Alviniconcha marisindica | reverse complement strand
GTATTCTGATATGCACATGGCAGGATTGTTGGTGGATCTCATGCAGGATGTCATGGGAGTATTCTGACATGGACAGGGTGGCGCGGCGTGCCAGGCGCCTGTGCATGGCTCCCCAGCAGACATGCTGGATCCCATTTGCGTCCGGTCAGGGTTGGCTCAGCAGCATTGGCCAGAAGCGGGCCCGATGATTCTTGCACACCAGCTTGCTTCCGGACCTGGATCTGTTTGGCCCCAACCTGACTCAGCCAGAACCAGATCAGATCTGGTTTTGTACAGTGTGATCCAGGCCATCTGTGGAAGAACAGAGCCGAGATGGAAAGTGGGAAACTGGTAGTGGGCTGCTTGTGTTCTGCTTGTCGTGCCCAATGGTTCTTGCACATGGGCTTGCTTACGGACCAGGTCCATTTGGCCAAAACCCGACCGGGCCTTCCAGACTGGATCCAGGCCAGCTTTTGCACAATATAATCTGAGTCTTTTTTGGAAGAATGGAACCGAATTGGATGCAGGAAATGGAATCTGTGCATAAAATCTGGCCTGATTCTGGCTGCACGCTTTCCCTGTGTCCCTGGCTGTAACCGGCATGCTTCCAGCTGGGATCCGACATGTTTACTGGGTCATTGTTCACCGGTACTGACCGCTCAGCAGTTTGTCATGGCCTGCGCAGGTGACGGGCAAGGAGGAAGCGGAAGACATTTTCAGCGACGCTGAGGACACAGACCCCGTCAGCAAGACGCCTGTTGACCGCAGAGAGCTGCTGCACAAAGCCGCCCTGCCCAAGCCCCAGGTGGATCCTGCCAACGAGCTAAACTCCGAGGTCAGACACTGACACCTGCTGAAGGCACTGTCTGTTTCTAAACCGGATTTACCGGCAGGTTTAAGAGATGAAAATACAATATCATAGTGAAGGATTTTGAAGAATAATGTTTATGGCCGTACTGATTGCGTGTCAGATTTTGATGATTTAAAAAAAAAATGTTACGCTGTGTTGACTCGGCCTACTCTGGCACTGTCAACACAGGCCAACCCTGAACAAGACAGACAGACTTCTGCGCACATTCAGTGGGGTATTCCACCCCCATCACAGATGTCCCACCCCTGGACAAGACAGAATGTAGTGCATGTGTTGACAAGATGCAGGCGACAGGAGTGTCTGTGTGTAGTGAATGTGTTGACAAGATGCAGGCGACAGGAGTGTGTGTGTGTAGTGAATGTGTTGACAAGATGCAGGCGACAGGAGTGTCTGTGTGTAGTGAATGTGTTGACAAACTGCAGGAGACAGGAGTGTGTGTGTAGTGAATGTGTTGACAAGATGCAAGAGACAGGAGTGTGTGGGTAGTGAATGTGTTGACAAGATGCTGGCGACAGGAGGCTGTACATGTAATGAGTGTGTCGACCAGATGCTAGAGATGGGAGTGTATGTCACTGTGTGTAGTGAACGTGTTGACAAGATGCAGGAGACAGGAGTGTGTGTAGTGAATATGTTGATAAGATGCAGGAGACAGGAGTGTGTGTAATGAACATGTTGACAAGCTGCAGCAGACAGGAGTGTGTCTGTAGTGAACGTGTTGACAAGCTGCAGGAGATGGGAGTGTGTGTAGTGAATATGTTGACAAGGTGCAGGAGACAGAAGTGTGTGTAATGAACATGTTGACAAGCTGCAGCAGATAGGAGTGTGTGTGATGAGTGTGTTGACAAGCTGCAGGAGACAGGAGTGTGTGATAAACGTGTTGACAAACTGCAGGAGATGGGAGTGTGTGATGAACGTGTTGACAAGCTGCAGGAGATGACAGGAGTGTGTGATGAACGTGTTGACAAGCTGCAGGAGACAGGAGTGTGTGATGAACGTGTTGACAAGCTGCAGGAGACGGGAGTGTGTGTTGACTGTGTTGACAAGCTACAGGAGACAGGAGTGTGTGATGAACGTGTTGACAAGCTGCAGGAGACAGGAGGCTCTGTGTGTGATGAGTGTGTTGACAAGCTGCAGGAGATGACAGGCGCTGTGTGTGATGAGTGTGTTGACAAGCTGCAGGAGATGACAGGCTCTGTGTGTGATGAGTGTGTTGACAAGCTGCAGGAGATGACAGGCTCTGTGTGTGATGAGTGTGTTGACAAGCTGCAGGAGACAGGAGTGTGTGATGAGTGTGTTGACAAGCTGCAGGAGACAGGAGGCTCTGTGTGTGATGAGTGTGTTGACAAGCTGCAGGAGACAGGGGTGTGTGATGAGTGTGTTGACAAGCTGCAGGAGACGCCAGGCTCTGTGTGTGATGAGTGTGTTGACAAGCTCAGGAGACGCCAGGCTCTGTGTGTGATGAGTGTGTTGCCCAGCTGCAGGAGACAGGGGTGTGTGATGAGTGTGTTGACAAGCTGCAGGAGACGCCAGGCTCTGTGTGTGATGAGTGTGTTGACGCTGTGCAGGAGACGACAGGCTCTGTGTGTGATGAGTGTGTTGACGCTGTGCAGGAGGCGCCAGGCTCTGTGTGTGATGAGTGTGTTGACGCTGTGCAGGAGGCCATGGAGCTGGAGGCGGTGATGGGGGAACTGCTGTGGGAGGGGCGAGTGTCCGAGTGCTGTCATCTGGCCCGGCTGCTGGGAGGCCAGTGCACTGACCTCATCGTCGTCCTGGTCAGTCTGCACCCTTTTGAGTGGTGATGTTAAAAATAAAATGGATATGGAATTTGTTTGTGTGGTGGTGGTGTGAGTGTTGTAGGGTGGGTGGGTGGAGTAGTGGCATGCATGTGTGTGTGGTAGAGGGAGAGAGGTTGTGTGTGTGTGTGTGTGTGAAATGTGTGTGTGTGGTGTGTGTGTGTGTGTGTGTGGTGTGTGTGTGATGTGTGTGTGTGTGGTGTGTGTGTGTGTGTGTGTGTGTGTGTGTGTGTGAAAGAGATAAAGTCAGTATGTTGAGATTTGTGAGAGAGAGAGTGGGTGTGGGTGCGAGTAAGCCTGTGACTGTTGAGCATTGCCTGTGGCCTAAGCGTTGCCTGACTGCAGTGTCCCCTGTTCCAGACCTGCCTGGGGCTCAGCACAGGGGAGGTGACGGTGGCCACCATGGACGCTGCCAGCAGGTGTCTGCTGACTACCAGCGAGAGGCGGCCCAGCCTCACCTCCCTGTCCTCCTTCCCACGCACCTCTAGCGGTGAGTTGTGTCACCTGCATCACTGTCAGTCACACCTCTAGCGGTGAGTTGTGTCACCCGCATCACTGTCAGTCACACCTCTAGCGGTGAGTTGTGTCACCCGCATCACTGTCAGTCACACCTCTAGCGTGAGTTGTGTCACCCGCATCACTGTCGCCTACCTCTAGCGGTGAGTTGTGTCACCCGCATCACTGTCAGCCTCACCTCTAGCGGTGAGTTGTGTCACCCACATCACGGGTCAGCCACAGTTTCTGACACTCTCAGCGGTGAGTTGTGTCACCCCCCATCACTGTCAGTCCACACCTCTAGCGGTGAGTTGTGTCACCCGCATCACTGTCAGTCACACCTCTAGCGGTGAGTTGTGTCACCCACATCACTGTCAGCCACACCTCTAGCGGTGAGTTGTGTCACCCGCATCACTGTCAGCCACACCTCTAGCGGTGAGTTGTGTCACCCACATCACTGTCAGCCACACCTCTAGCGGTGAGTTGTGTCACCCACATCACTGTCAGCCACACCTCTAGCGGTGAGTTGTGTCACCCACATCACTGGCTGTCAGCCACAGGTCTAGCGGCGAGTTGTGTCACCCACATCACTGTCAGCCACACATCTAGTGGTGAGTTGTGTAACCCACATCTCTGTGAGCTGACACTCCTGTTACATGAGGCACATGCTATAGGAAGGGATCATGTGTCCTTTACACACACACACACACACACATGCACACACGCACAGACAAGCATGCGTGTATGCACACATGTACACAAAAGCATGTGCATGCACACACACACACACATCGCGCAAACCGTACCACTCCCTCGCCGAGTGGCCCGCTCTCTTTCCGTGTCCTTGCTCCGTGCAACAGTTCTCTCTGTTGTCTGGCAGCGGTCAGCCTGGCCAGCGCTGCCCCCGACTGGAGCTTCCTGCCCACCGCCCAGGAGGAGGTCATCGTCACCATGGAGCAGCTGCTCAGTCGCTGCCGCAAGCCACAGCCCTGCTGCCTCAGGATCATCTCCGTCTACAAGATAGCTTGTGTGAGTTCCGGTACAGACCCTGTTACAGTGACGGGCCTGTGTGAGTTCTTGTGCAGACCTTGTTACGGTGACTTGTTCGGACCTTGCTGCAATGGCAGGTTTGTGTGAGTTCTTGTGCAGACCTTGTTACGGTGACTTGTTCGGACCTTGTTACAATGGCAGGTTTGTGTGAGTTCTTGTGCAGACCTTGTTACGGTGACTTGTTCGGACCTTGCTACAATGGCAGGTTTGTGTGAGTTCTTGTGCAGACCTTGTTACAGTGACTTGTTCGGACCTTGTTACAATGGCAGGTTTGTGTGAGTTCTTGTGCAGACCTTGTTACAGTGACTTGTTCGGACCTTGTTACAATGGCAGGTTTGTGTGAGTTCTTGTGCAGACCTTGTTACGGTGACTTGTTCGGACCTTGTTACAATGGCAGGTTTGTGTGAGTTCTTGTGCAGACCTTGTTACAGTGACTTGTTCGGAGCTTGTTACAATGGCAAGTTTGTGCGAGTTCTTGTGCAGACATTGTTACGGTGACTTGTTCAGACCTTGTTACAATGGCAGGTTTGTGTGAGTTCCTGTTCCTGTTCACAAGACTGGGTTCTGTGACAACCGTTCCTGTTCACGAGACTGTGTTCTGTGACAACCATTCCTGTTCACAAGACTGTGTTGTGTGACAACCATTCCTGTCCACAAGACTGTGTTCTGTGACAGCTGTTCCTGTTCTCAAGACTGTGTTCTGTGACAGTTCCTGTTCTCAAGACTGTGTTCTGTGACACGTTCCTGTTCTCAAGACTGTTTGTGTTCTGTGACAGCTGTTCCTGTTCTCAAGACTGTTTGTGTTCTGTGACAGCTGTTCCTGTTCACAAGACTGTTTGTGTTCTGTGACAGCGGTTCCTGTTCACAAGACTGTTTGTTTCTGTGACAGCTGTTCCTGTTCACAAGACTGTTTGTGTTCTGTGACAGCTGACGGGCCGCAGCTACAAGGATGTGGTGTTGGCCGAGGAGTTCTCTGTGCTGAGAGAGTTGCTGAAGACCAACTTCCCACAGCGCTACACTCTGGCCTCAGAATTCCTCTCCACGTCAAGTCTGTCAGACACCGAGGTAGGCTGGTTTATCTGGCTGCAGACTCAAGTCTGTTAGACACCGAGGTAGGCTGACTTATCTGGCTGCAGACTCAAGTCTGTCAGACACCGAGGTAGGCTGACTTATCTGGCTGCAGACTCAAGTCTGTCAGACAACGAGGTAGGCTGGTTTATCTGGCTGCAGAAACAAGTCTGTCAGACACCGAGGTAGGCTGACTTATCTGGCTGCAGACACCGAGGTAGGCTGACTTATCTGGCTGCAGACACAGAGGTAGGCTGATTTATCTGGCTGCAAACACAGAGGTAGGCTGACTTATCTGGCTGCAGACACAGAGGTAGGCTGACTTATCTGGCTGCAGACACAGAGGTAGGCTGATTTATCTGGCTGCAGAATCAAGTCTGTCAGACACAGAGGTAGGCTGATTTATCTGGCTGCAGAATTCCTCGCCACATCGTCTGTCAGACACAGAGGTAGGCTGATTTATCTGGCTGAAGAATTCCTCTCCACTTCAAGTGTGTCGGACACAGAAGGTCGGCTGACTTAATCGTGTGCTGTGCACTCTTCAGCTGCATTGAAGCAATGTTTCTCTCATATAACAGGGTTTGAGCAGGTCTCGGAAACATTGGCAGGTCCTTGAATTTGAAATGAAAAACTGGTAAGGTTCTGTGATTCCTAAATTTAGATAAAGTCATTGACAATTTCAGAATTTGTACCTCGTGTGTGTGTGTGTGTGTGTGTGTGTGTGTGTGTGTGTGTGTGTGATTTTCAGTGAACAGTCTGACAGTTATAGCATGCTGACATTGTTAGCATGTCCACAGGTAACCAGTTTAGCATGTTTTTATCCCACAAGAATGAAGCTCCACTGCTCATGAAGAATGGATTCCTGATACAGCAGGTCCTTGACAGAAACATATTTTGTCCTGGAAAAGCCCTGAAGAAGTTGTGAAATTTTACCACAGACTTAAATACCTTTCAACATCACCATTCTATCATGACATGAGTGAACGTTGTTGTATGCGCTTATTTCACAGTACTCTATTTCACAGAACTTGGTTTTTGTAGTCACAGTTCTGTTACGGTTATTTGTCTTGTAGCATTAGCATGTGTGAGGTAGTCTTAATTCTTCTTTTGTCGTTCACAGTTGTCATTTCCCTGATACGAGGTGGTAGTTGGATTGATTGGTCGACTTGATGTCATGAGATCAAGGTGTATGCTTGTGGTAACATGGATGTACCTATTGTCCACAGATTTTGTCATTACCTTGATAAGAAATAGCAGTTTGATGATATGGTTGACTTGATGTAATGAGATCAAGGTGCATGCTGAAGGTAACAAGGCTGTTCTTATTGTCCACAGGTTGTGTAATTACCTTGGTAAGAGGTGGTAATTAGATGTAACTAGATCAAGGGGCATACTGAATAGAGGTATAGTGGTGCTGTGTGTATTGTCCACAGGTTGTGTCATTACCTTGGTAAGAGGTGGTAATTAGATGTAACTAGATCAAGGGGCATACTGAATAGAGGTATAGTGGTGCTGTGTGTATTGTCCACAGGTTGTGTCATTACCTTGATAAGAGGTGGTAATTAGATGTAACTAGATCAAGGGGCATACTGAATAGAGGTATGGTGGTGCTGTATTATTGTCCACAGGTTGTGTCATTACCTTGGTAAGAGGTAGTTATTAGATGTAACTAGATCAAGGGGCATACTGTATAAAGGTATAATGGTGCTGTGTGTGGCATTACCATGATAAAAGGTAGATGTAATGAGATCAAGGGGAATACTAGAGAGAGTACTAGAGAGAGGTATAGTGGTACTGTGTGTACTGTCTGCAGGTTGCGTTGTTACCGTAGATGTAAAGAGGCATACTGGATATAGGTATAGTGGTACTGTATGTACTGTCTGCAGGTTGCGTTGTTACCGTAGATGTAAAGAGGCATACTGGATATAGGTATAGTGGTGCTGTATGTACTGTCTGCAGGTTGCGTTGTTACCGTAGATGTAAAGAGGCATACTGGATATAGGTATAGTGGTGCTCTGTGTACTGTCCGCAGGTTGCGTTGTTACCGTAGATGTAAAGAGGCATACTGGATATAGGTATAGTGGTGCTGTATGTACTGTCCGCAGGTTGCGTCGTTCCTGGTGCAGGAGATTGTGAAGAGTTTGCGTATCTACATGGGAGGCAAGGACGGCTTTGGTGAGCGACTTTCTCCTGGTCTTTGTTGATGATGGTGATGTTGACCATAATGATGACTATGGTGATGACAGTGGTGGTGGTGTTGATGATGATGTAATGGTGATGATCATGATAATAATAGTTACAAGGAAATATTTGTAAAGAATAAATCTCTAACATACAAATAGAGCTTGGCATGCAGCACAGAGATCAAATGAAACATTTACCCATGCTGAGACACTACAAGTGGAAAATGTCAATAACAATTATTACAAGCATTTCAAACCACAACAAGCCAAACAGCAAGACCTTCAACACACACACACACGCATGTGCGCATACACACACACCATGGACATGCATATGTTTGTTTTGTATCTGATACATATGTAATGGCGTGGGGGTGGAGCGTAGAACAGGACAGTGACCCAGGCAGCGGAGGCGGTCAAAATGGAGACCACTGCAGGCGGCGACGGCAAACAGGCTTTATTCTACAGCAGCAGACAACTTTCTCAGCACACCCAAAATCCTCACGCGCACGCATAGATAAGAGAACTGCGCGGGCCGCAGAACACACGCTATCGCTACAATGAAATCGGCCCTCTGGACCACAAAATGGCTGACTATTGTGTTTCCTTGGCCCACACAAATACAGTTTCCTCAACAATAACTAAACTAATTAAAACATGAAATACATCAAATAAAAGCTACAGTTACAACCTTTTAAACCGTATAAACAAAATGTACACACATGACTTATTTAATTTACAACAAGAGTGGGAAGCGTGGCTTGCACCTATCTATAAGCAGATTCGTACAACTAAATCACAACTAACACAATGTACAAAATATAACTGTCACTAAAACTTACATCAGAATAAAGAGCACGCTCCCACGGTTAAAATGGTACATAACAATTACAATACAACGCTCTGTAAGAGAAGCAAGACACACTCAAAGACTAGCACTAAAACAATCGGTGCGATCTTTTGCCTGGGGCACGTTATTTTAGTCGCAGCAGCGCTGATAGTGATACCAAGTAGTCTATGAATACAACTTAGCTTCTACAGTACACAGTACTTAATAAGTTAATTTCAACCCAAAATAAACACTAAACATGAAGTCAGCTAAGCAAAATACTATACGACAAAGCATTGATCGACACAGAATTACTTTCAATCGAGTCAAAACAACGATTCACTACTATTCACTAGTACTAAACAGAGAACGCGCCATGCAGACGACGGCTATAAAAAGAATAGACCTAGAGTGGCATCGGCTACTGATTAAGCTTGATCCTGCAAGATCTAAATAAACATTCTAAGATGCCAAATTATATTACACATGGCTTAGTGCATAACTAAAAGGACTAGGTAAACAAGAGTAGGTAAACAAACAAGCGGTCAAAATATTAAGGGAGTAAACAGATTTGAAAATGGCGCGCACCAGCGGCTATCGCCGTCGGCTGTGTGAAGGCCATGTGGCGTTACGCAACACGCAGCGCTTCAAAACAAAAGCGTCGTCTGCTCTGGTTCCCGGGTTACTAACAGTACAGTAATGAAATTGCATAGATCTGATAACCGGGGCGGGATTATTGTAAAAACGTACAAAGAGCACTTGCTCACACATAGCTTCTTTGTTTTGCACTAACATCAACTATACTCTGATTTTTTTCCCTCAGACGTGAGTCCAGGTCAGAGTGGAACATCAGACTTGATCTTCCGGCCGACGGAAGGGGGCGAGGTGTTCAGTCAGCTGGTCGGTCTCTGTGCAGAGCCAGCCATTTTGGGCGACAAGCTGCTGAATGCGTTGGCGGCCATGGCTGATGACCCCTCAGAACCTTCGCATTCAGGTGTGTTGGAAAGGGCCATGTCAGACTTGTTTGACTGGTGTATGTTGAGTGTACAGGATGTAAGTCCTCAGTCACACAGAATCCCTCCCACCCTCTCTCTCTCTCTCTCTCTCTCTCTCTCTCTCTCTCTCTCTCTCTCTCTCTCTCTCTCTCCCTCTCCCTCCCTGTCTCTCTCTCTCTCTCTCTCTTTCTCTCCCTCCCTGTCTCTCTCTCTCTCTTTCTCTCCCTCTCTTCCCCTCTCTTTCTTTCTCGTCCTCTCTTTATTTGTGTGTGTGTGTGTCTCTCTTTCTCTCTCTCTCTCTCTCTCTCTCTCTCTCTCTCTCTCTCTCTCTCTCTCTCTCTCTCTCTCTCTCTCTCTCTCCCTCCCTCCCTCCTGGCAATCCTTGTAAAATAAAGTTTTCAGGTTTGAATTCTCTCTCTCACTGTCTTAAAAATATTATCCGTGCATTCATTCATTCTCTCTCTCTCTCTCTCTCTCTCTCTCTCTCTCTCTCTCTCTCTCTCTCTCTCTCTCCTCCCTCCCTCTTCTCTCTCTCTCTCTCTCTCTCTCTCTCTCTCTCTCTCTCTCTCTCTCTCTCTCTCTCTCTCATTTCAGAGAGGTAATGATTTGCAGTGCTGTGGAGAGGTCATTCTTTGTTTTTGCAGTGCTATCGATGGAGACGGAGCTGCTGATCATGGCTCATGAGTGTCACACGGCAGCCTGCAACATGGAGGGGATCTCCAACGTGCTGAGGGCAGCACGAGTGTGCGCCCAGTGCCTCTCTGCGGCCAACCAGTACCATCTGATGGTAGGGGCCAGCCTGTTGTGTGGAGTTTTACTGCAGTGTCCCTGCCCTTGTTGTGTGTATCACAGTGTGTGTGTGTGTGTGTGTGCATGTGCATATGCGTGTGTGTGCATATGCATGTGTGTGCATGTGTGTGTATGTGTGTGTGTGAGTGCATGCGTGCGTGCATGTGTGTGTGTGTGTGTGTGTGTGTGTGTGTGTGTGTGTGTGCATATGTGTGTGTGTGTGTGCATATGTGCGTGTGTGTGTGTGTATGTGTGCACGTGCATGCATGCATGTGTGTGTATGCATGTGTGTGTGTGTTTGTATACATGTGTGTGGGTGGGTGGATGTGGGTGTCCTTTTTCAACAGTCTAGTTCCAACTGTGTTTAAGAAGACAGAAGCAGGTGGTCCCCAAGTGAATGGAATCAGAACAGCAAACCAGCAGAAAAAAAGGGAAGGGGAGAACAGGAGGGGCCACAACACTTGAGACAGTTCCACTTCGCCAACAGTGCTTCAGTATATATATCTTCACTGGACAGCCAGGCACAGCCAGTGTCCGTCTGTTCAGTTCAAGATGGTATCAGTGCACTCAGAAAAGCCCATGTGTGATCCACTGCATCTCAGAAGTCTGAAACTGTGCATTACAACAGCAACAACGACAAAACAACTCCCAAAACTAAACACTTAACAGTAACTATGAACCAGGACAGAAGTGGACATTAACAGTAAATTTATGATAACTTTTAAGGAAGAATATACATAGTTTGGAGGGATAGATCTGTGTGTTTGTACACTGACATGAGGCTGCTGACGGGTTGATGTTACAGCAAGGTGACCTACACGTTTGACTTCTTCATGATCTGAATATTGTTGCATATTGCAGATGCGACTGTTGACGGGGATTGGACGTTACAGCGAGATGACCTACATCTTTGACTCCCTTCAGCAGCACCATCAGTTTGAGATGCTGCTCCGCAAAGGCATTGACAAGGTTTGCCATGATTGGTCGTTTTGTCAAATAAATAGCCCTTGTGAGAATACCTGACTTTCATGAAACCCCCCTCTCATGAGAATGTCTTAACCCCCCAACCCCTCCCCCCATTTGAACTTTGAACTTTTTTAGAGATGAGCAACAACAATAACAACAACAACAAGAATTCAAGGCAGTTTTTTTCTTCTTTTTTTCTTGCTTTGTTGGCATATAAGTTTTTGTTTTGTCTTGGTCATTTGTGTGTACGTGTGTGTGTGTATGTGTGTGCATGTGTACATGAGTGTGTACGTGTGTGTGTATGTGTCCTGTGACTGGCGTCTGCATGTGACCTTTGTGTCTGTCACTGCACAGGAAGACAAACTGAAGACGGCCATACTGGACTACCTGAAACGCTTCCACAGCGAGGACAGGGACACCTACTCCATGGTGGCCTTGTACTTCTCCATGTATCGCGAGATTGCACAGATGCTGGATGAGTCTGGGCACAGGAACCTTGCTCTGCTCAAAGACAAACCTCTGGGTAAGTGCAGGGGGGGGGGGGGGGGGTTGTTTGTCTTCTGCTCCAAAAAAACACAAATTTGTGGAGGTGTGGGGGGGGGAGGGGGTAAGAACCTCAAAGACAATGCATTTAATAAGTTGTTTGGGGGGGGGGGGTGCATATGTGAGAAGCTTGAAAGAATGCACTGAATGAGTTGTTCACTTGTTGATCTGTGATATGTGGAAGTTGCCCAGTGACTGAACTCTGTGATTGGTTCATGTTTGATGTGTGCGAGTTACTCAGCGATGAAACAAAAGCTGGGTGGTTGATTTTGGATGTGTGTTAGTTGCGCTGGTATGATAGAAAAAAATGTTTCATGAGGACCAAGGAGAAGAAGAACAAGAACAAAATGCTGATGATTTCTACAACTACAGGCGTTATTATTACAATAACTGGAAAAAAATCATGTCTGTTTGGCTTTCCATTCTTTCAGGGAAATGCGGAAAACTCCATTACACAATCGGAGTTGCTTTGCTTCTGTCTTTCCAGATTTAAGCAAAGATGTCCAAGAGACGCTGAGGAAGTGCATCCAGTACTTTGGAGACGCTGCAGAGAGCTACGCCAAAGTGAGTGTTTTATGGAGAGAAAAAAATGGCTGAAAAATTCCCAAATATCTCATTTCTCTCATTGTGGTTGCCATGGTGTTTTTTGTTCATTCCATTGCATTTGTAGTTGGTGTGCTGTTTGCTTGTCCTCTGTATAAAGTCAGTTCTAATCTGAACAAACTCTTCACACTGGAAGATCACTTTTGCAGTTGAAGTCACGTGCGAATTCTAGAAAAAACAATTACAGGATGTTCTTTACTGCAGTGGCAAATATTTTTTTGAAATTCTGCGATACATCACTGCAAACCAAAGCACATTTTTGAGACATATAGTCTGTCTGTGAGAAGTCAAGACGTAAAAGAGAAGATTTCTTTTTCAAGCACGCTGGGAACAGTGCCGTGTGGAGAGCTAGTGATGTGGTTTTATGCTGCACTTGTCACACGCTTGTTCATGTTCATTCCCTTGTGCCTGTCGTGATCTGAATGCTGATAGTTCTCCATTTTTGTTGGTTTTTCGAAGGACAAGTGCTACATGCATGCTCAGAAGTGTCTAAACTGGGCTCGACTTGTCAACCTTCAACTCCAGTCCCTGGGGTCAGGGGTCAAGGTCATCAACCTCACCGTAGATGAGGTCAAGGCTTTTGTTGCTGCTCACCCAAAGTTCTTAGAGGTGAGAGTTGCAGAAGTGGATACTCTGAGTTGTGTTGTGTTGGCTCTGTGTGTGTGTGTGTGTGTGTGTGTGGTGTGTGTGTGTGTGTGTGTGTGTGTGCATGTGTGTGTGTGTGTGTGAAAACTCAAACTCAAACTTGAATTTGAAACTGAGGTTCCGAAATGTTTAATAATTATTGTGAAAAGCTTAAAAATGAAAATTGTGTGCACTGTAACCAAGGGGAAGAGGCATAGTGCAGGATGCACATGTGAGGAGAGAGAAAAAAATCATACAAAGACGTGTGAATGCATGAGTGAGAGGAATACTGTAACGATGGATGAATGTTTCTGAATAAACGCCCCACAATGATGTGCTTGGCAAAAAAAAAAAAAAAAAAGAAACTAGAAAAGAGTGACAGAGAAAGAGAAAGGGATAAACAGAGAAATTGTGATTTCAAGTTTGACTGTATAGCGCTGTATACATTTTCTGTAATTAGCCAAGCTGGTGTTCCCCTTGGTGTGAGCGTGTGGGTGAGTGTGCTTGGTACCATGGCATGTTCCTTGCTTGTTGTCACTTGGTACAGAGTTGTATTGTTGTTGTGTGGGATGTTGTTAATATGGTGATGATGAATAAACCAACTCCAAGAAATAGTTCTTGGACTTCTTACTTGGTGAAAATTTAATTCTTACATCTTGTTCCAAAATCAGTTTATTCTGGTAAGTTAATTATATCTGTGTGTATGTATTTTTTGAGAATATGTTACACTGGCAAGTATTGGTCCCTTTTCACTGCTGTGTTTGAGGGATACTCTGGTTTCTGATGTGCCTTTATCTTTTTTTCATTGTTTTTAACCGTTTAACTGTTGTTTAAGTGTTGTTTTGTAGCTTGACAAAGGGGATTACCCCCAAAACTTGCAGATTGTGTGTCTGTGTCGTAATAAATAAGCGTTCTTTTGAACCTTTTATGTGTTTGGATTTCTTTTTGTCTGTGTTTGAGGGGTACTCTGCTTTTTGGCATGCCTGTATCTTTTGGTCTGTCTGAAGGCCTAATACTCTGGTATCTGACATGCCTGTATCTTTTGGTCTGAGTGAAGGCCTAATACTCTGGTATCTGACATGCCTGTATCTTTTGGTCTGAGTGAAGGCCTAATACTCTGGTATCTGACATTCCTGTATCTCTTTGTCTGTCTGAAGGCCTAATACTCTGGTATCTGACATGCCTGTATCTTTTGGTCTGTCTGAAGGCCTAATTCTCTGGTATCTGACATGCCTGTATCTTTTGGTCTGTCTGAAGGCCTAATACTCTGGTATCTGACATGCCTGTATCTTTTGGTCTGTCTGAAGGCCTAATTCTCTGGTATCTGACATGCCTGTATCTTTTTGTCTGTCTGAACGTCTAATTCTCTGGTATCTGACATGCCTGTATCTTTTTGTCTGTCTGAAGGCCTAATACTCTGGTATCTGACATGCCTGTATCTTTCGGTCTATGTGAAGGCCTAATACTCTGGTGTTTGACATGCCTTTATCTTTTGGTCTATGTGAAGGCCTAATTCTCTGGTGTTTGACATGCCTTTGTCTTTTTCTCTGTGTGAAGGCCTAATTCTCTAGTGTTTGACATGCCTTTTTCTTTCTGTGTGTGTGAAGGCCTTTGTGGTGGCGGAGGCATATGGCAAGACGGTGGACTGGTCAGACAGCCTGTTGGCCCACGTGCTGTTGTCGGGGGACATGCGTTATCTGCAGGAGTTCAAGACCTACGTCAAACTCACCCCCTCGCTCATCGAGAGTACCCTTTACAAGTAGGCCATCTACAACATTTCAGGACATAATATGTCAAGTTCACACTTTCCCATAACATATGCGTTATCTGCAAGAGTCCAAGACCTTCATCAAACTCGCCCCCTCTCTCATCAAAAAATACTCTTTACAAGTATGTCATCTATAACATTTCGGGACATGATATGTAAGCTCACACTTTTCATAATGAGAGCACTGTCTACAAATAACAAAACCTTGAAATTGATCTTGAACTGACATCTTTCACTTAGAAAGAGTCTTTACTCGTTTTAGTCTCGGCCCTTTTTGTGTCTAGTCCCTAGCTAAGATCTGCCCATGGGAGACCACCCTGGTTTCAAGACCACGTTTACAAAAATGGACTTTTAAGTTTTCCCTCTTCCAGAGGAGTTAGTTGTGAGGGGACCCTGTGTGATTGACAGGATGTTAAAATCCAGTTACTAACCAGCTCTCCCCAGACACCGCTTGGGGAGGAGTACCACAGACACAGAAATTAAGGTCCCTTCTGCTGCGATCCCAGAGCTGTCATGTGAATAAGGCTTAATGTCCTCAGGTGTTGAGCTAACCTGTTAGTGACAAACACCCAGAGCTGTGATGTGAATGAGGCTTAATGTCCTCAGAGCTGTGGTGTGAATGAGGCTTACTGTCCTCAGGTGTTGAGCTAACCTGTTAGTGACAAACACCCAGAGCTGTGATGTGAATGAGGCTTACTGTCCTCAGGTGTTGAGCTAACCTGTTAGTGACAAACACCCAGAGCTGTGATGTGAATGAGGCTTAATGTCCTCAGAGCTGTGATGTGAATGAGGCTTAATGTCCTCAGAGCTGTGATGTGAATGAGGCTTACTGTCCTCAGGTGTTGAGCTAACCTGTTAGTGACAAACACCCAGAGCTGTGATGTGAATGAGGCTTAATGTCCTCAGGTGTTGAGCTAACCTGTTAGTGACAAACACCCAGAGCTGTGATGTGAGTGAGGTAAACCTCATGTGAATGAGGTAAACCTCATTCAAGATGCCACAAAATGATGCTCTCGGCTCCTGTAGATGTACTGTTTTTGCCTGTTTGAAAAAAATCATGGTAAATAAACTACTAGTAAGTAAGTTTGTGTTTTACGCCCAGTCAACTGGTGCGGTTATATCAGGGCGAAAAATAAACTACTAGGAATAATACAATAAACATATACATTTTTAGAAAGCTTAGGATGTGCACTTGTCAGATAAATAATCCATAGAGTCAAATCACATATCTTTCTCTGTTGCAACAGCAAAGCAGGAACTATCCAAACACATTTTTTTTAAAGATTTGTTCTACTGCTTGGATGGATCCCCATGATGAAAATGAAGATGTTATTATCGCTGTCACTCGAGTCTGCCTTGAGATCTACTGGCACAAATTCCTCACCAGAATCAACAATGTTCTCTTCAGAACCACTGCCAGAAAATCTTCTAGATCTGAGCCCTCACTCAGTACTAACTCCACAGTTTCCCTCGCCGAGTAACGCATGTTCACTCTGTGCACCACCATTTTAAAGCGTACAACTTTCATCAGTATGACACACCTGTTACAAATGCCAAAACAGACAAAGGAACACTCGACAGGACTAAGGGGGATGACCAAAAGTGTCCGAAATTGATGCAGTTAGTGTAATATAAGTGCCTCCAGTCAATGCAAAAGTCGGTAAGACAGTTAAAAATGTGTAATTCTTACAGCGTCCGAAGACATGGATCATCGTCAAGCGTACTGCTAAGTCCCGCGTCTTAAGATGCAGAAAGCCGTGAAAGAGTTAATGTCCTGAGATGTCAGGCTGACATGTTAGAGCTGTCACAGATTTCTCCTTTAGGCATTGGGTGGGTTGATCAGAACAGAGCTGTGCCTGTTTCACATAGTGCCATGAATCCTGCCTTGCTGGCTCATTCATCTGCATTTTGTTCTTAACGCACACAACTATGAATCAGACTTTTACTTTGATTTATGTTGATTTGTGTTCTCAGTCCTCTGCCAACTTAACACATACTGCAAGGGGTAGAGAGATTGTGTGTGTATGTGTGTGTGTGTGTGTGTGTGTGTGTGTGTGTGTGTGTGTGTGTGTATGTGTGTGTGTGTGTGTGTGTGTGTGTATGTGTGTGTGTGTGGTGCATGTGTGTGAGAGAGAGTATGTGCGCATGTGAAAGAGAGGGATAGAGAGAGCTATGTAATGCAAATTAGGTCATGTACTTTTGCAGTACTTCATGTATAATGTTTTGAGCTTCACACATGCAGTCGCTGTGGTTATTTCCCTCAGACTGAGGCAGCCAGCAGGAAAGCTGTCAAGCTGCGTTGTCCAGGTGAAGAAGCTGCTGAAGATGTGTCCCGATGTCTGGATGCAGTACAAGATCGCGCAGGACCTCGGTCTTCAGGATGTGGTCAAGGAGCTTCTGCGTAACGACAGCAGCAGCAGTTACATCCAGGACTTGCTCAGCACTCAGTGATGGTGATCGTGTGTTGGTGTCACTTCACGTTTGTGATAATGCTGGCGTTTGCCTTCAGCAGCCCAGACAAGGACTTGGTGATCGAAGTGACAAAACTGTGATGCCGTTTCTCTTTTCTGCGTGCACCGTTTCCAGATGTAGCCATCGCAAAGTTTCTGTTCCATGTCAGTTTTTGTTTGGTCTTTGGTCTAAGTTTAAATTTTTATTCACCTGTCTAGTCTGGTTAGTCTTTTTGTTCTTTTTGATTTGTTTGTTTGTTTTGTTTTGTTTTTTGAAATTGCAAGCTATCCATTTCCGAATGTTGGTTTTGACTTTTGCGCTGTGATCCAATCTAGTTGGGCTTTCTGCATTGTTGGCCAGCATGATCATTTTTAATGGTGCTAAAATATGGCAATATGCACATTTAGCTCTCTGAAGTTGTGTGTGTGTGTATGTGTGCGCGCACGCATATGCATGTGTGCATGTGCATGGATGTGTGTGTGTGTGCGTGCGCGTATGCATGTGCATGGATGTGTGCGTGTGTGTTTATATGTGTATGTATGCATGTGTGCATGTGCATAAATACACATGTGTGTGTGTGTGTGTGTGTGTATGTGTGTGTGTAAACTAGACAGAATGGAGTTAAAACGTTCACTATTTTGACATAACCAATCTAATATAAAAGAATCAACACACAAGGGAGTTAACTGGCACTTGAAAGACCTCCCACAAGTACACCAACAAAGACCTGAGTCCCCTACAGTTACTCACCTGGCACGCGTGTAAATACAAGGTACATAAACTCCACCAGAGGTACATCCGCAAGAGGTCTTTGTTGCTGTGCTTGAATGACACCTTTCCGGCGCTAATTAACTCCCTTGTCGGTTAATTCATCACAAGCGCTCTGAGACTCATTACGTTTCAGATTTGTTTCAATTTAATATAACTTCATTTGGTATCATGCCAGGACAGTGAATTACTCACCTGAGGACATGGAATGGACAGGACTAACTTCGGATACTGCTCAATGCATCAGATGTAACCAGAGGTGAATCTGCCTGTGCGCTAACATGATACAGTACACACACTATCAGAGCCAATACTCCAAACAAATATAATGTTTGTTTATCTGCATATTATGTGTACCACTATTGAAGCCAGT
Source organism: Alviniconcha marisindica (assembly GCA_018857735.1). Taxonomy (NCBI): domain Eukaryota; kingdom Metazoa; phylum Mollusca; class Gastropoda; family Provannidae; genus Alviniconcha; species Alviniconcha marisindica. The sequence continues at coordinate 591,852 of JABMCL010000262.1, read as the reverse complement.
ATTCCAAGCATGTGTGAGCATGTGGGTGGCTGAGTGGGGGTGTAGGTATGCATGTAGGCATGAATGTATGCATTTATGTGTGTGTGTGTGTGTGTGTGTGTTAAAAAATCGTTAATTGCATGTTATGAAGTGTTTATGAGTACCAGTGAGGGGCCCTTACATCTATTTTTCATGAATGTATGGGGTTGTCTCTTGCATCATCAACTCAAGTGAATGAGTGCTTAAAAGATAAACCAAACTGATTAAACTTCCAGAGGTTCTGCATTTTACACAGACTTAATGTTATTCTATCAATTCTGTTATTACTAACCAGCACGTTATCCCACCTACTTTTCTTCTTCTTCTCTTCTCCCCCTCTCTCTTGACCCCCCCCCCCCCCCCCCCCCCCCCACCCCCCCACCCCCGCACCCACCCCTCTCTCTCTCTCTTTCTAATGCTGTAACATTTGCTGAGACACAGCAATGTATAGAAGTTGTGTAGCTTGGAAAGCTTGAAGGGAAAGAAACAAAATTGACCTTGAATTGTTTGTTCTGTGGACATAAGTGTGTGTGTGTGTGTGTGTGTGTGCGAGAGAGAGAGTGTGTGTGTGTGTTCTGTGGATATAGGAGTGTGTGTGTGTGTGTGCAAACATGGTAGAGGGGAGGGGCATGACACACAACTACAGCTGACATGGTTATGGGGATCTCCTGCCAAAGCAGCCTGTGATGGAAACCACAGGAACATTTATCACTGTCTGTGGCTGTTGTTGAGAGGCTGTTGACAGCAGTCCCCGCACTCCATACATCAACCCTGCCCCCTGCACACACACACACACTCTCTCTCTCTCTCTCTCTCTCTCTCTCTCTCACACACACACACACACACACACACACACACACATACACACACGCACACGTACACAGGCGCACGCACACACACACACACACACACACACCACACCACGTAAACACACACACAGACACACACAGACACACACACACACACACACACACACTACGTAAATAGGCGCACACACACACACACTCTCTCTCTCTCTCTCTCTCTCTCTCTCTCTCACACAAATACACACAACCCCCCTCCCGTTTTTCACGTGGTTGGTTACACCATACACCTCCAAAATCGGTCACCGGGCCACAGGTGAAGGTCACCGGGCCACAGGTGAAGGCCATTACGTAACGGCCTGAGGGGTGGGGGTTGTTGGTAGCTCGAGGCTTGGAGTGTGGTCTCTACCGGCCAGCTCCGTACCTCTCCGAATAAGTAAACATGGTGCTTAACGTCCACAGAAACCGTACGGCTTATTAGGGACGGGGAGAAGGGAGTATGGAGGTGAGTAAACATTGTACTTAACGTCCACAGAAACCATAAGGCTTATTAGGGAAGGGGGTATGGAGGTGGGGGAAGAGGGAGATTATATACCGATCGCTACACTCGCCACCAGAATGATTCCTGCATTAAGATGGGCAGCGATGAGAGCCGTTTTAATGTTTCAGTAGGAAGTGACGGACAAAGTCACAGGACAGTGTCCACAAACCACAATCTCTTTGAAGAGAAAGGAGAGCCGAAGCGGTATCGAACCTAGGTCCTTCCGCTTACCAGCCTAACGCCTTACCGCTAGGCCAAACCGGCTGACGTCACCAAGTGATACATGCTATCTATTTATAATCTTTGACGTAACGGGCTTACCACGTCCCGCCTGCCAAACAACGCCTCTCGTCTCGTCTCGTCTCGCGAGTCCACACTCGACCTCGATACTCGACCTCGATATTGCATCGCACTTTGCGTAATCTGCGCCGGCGTCTATGGCGAGCAAGACGTCAAAACGAAAATGCGGTGAACCCTCTCAGAACTCCCACCCAGTCGCTGTCAGTGGCCTACTTTGAGATTTACACCCCTCCTGCTCTGTTCCGCTAATAAATAAATAAACATCGTGCTTAACGTCCACATAAACAGTACGGCTTATTAGGCCGAGAAGGGGGGAAGGGGGTATGGAGGTGGGGGAAGAGGGAGACTATTATACCTATCGCTACCGTCACCACCAGAATGATTCCTGCATTAAAATGGGCAGTGATGAGAGCCATTTTAATGTTTCATTAATTGTGAGGGACAAAGTCACAAGACAGTGTCCAGAGAACACAATTTTTTAAGAGAAAGGAGAGCCGAAGAGGATTCGAAACGACGTCCCTCTGCTTACCAGCCTAACGCCTTACCGCTAGGCCAAACCGGCTCACATTTTTCAGTGTTCCGCTTCAAGTTTCGCTTTCCTTGTCCAACGAGAGATCTAGTAAGTAAGTAACTTGGTGTTTTACGCCCAGTCAACCAGTACGGTTATATCAGGGCGATGAGAGAGATGCCGAGGGTCTCTCAACAGTTCAGGAGCTGTGTGAAAGTCGAGGTGGCCGTCCTGGGCTTTCCGTCCTAATGAACCTTACGGTTTCTGTGGACGTAAAGCAACGTTGAACCATGCACACGCATTGATCAGAGTTTGTCCCTAATATGTCAACCCGACATCCGAGGACATTAAGCTCTACATCATCATCATCACAGAGGGTCTCTGTGACTGTGAGACGCATTTCCACAGAGCTCAGGAGCTGTGTGAAGGTCGAGGTGGCCGTCCTGGGCTCCGGTCCCTAATAAGCCTAAGGTTTCTGTGGGCGTAAAGCAACACAACCAACGCACAAAAAAAAACTGTCGCTCCAACGCTGCATCAGTCGGTCAGGTCACTGTAACCGTCATCTCGGAAATTAAGTGAGACCCGACTTTGACCTTGACCTTGACCGGATACGTTGACACTGTCAGTGACAGGATTACTTCGGACATATACGCCAGTGAGAAGAAAAAGGTTTATCGGCCTGTTTATTAAAAAACAGATTTTGTAATAATACATTGTATACATCTTCTATAACGCTATTTCCCGCTGGACGAGCTCAACGCGCTTATCTGTGGAAAAAAGCCCTTCTATTAAAGTACATCGGGTTACCGATCCCTTCTTTTTTTTTCTTTTTTTTTAAATCTACGTTCAACTTCAGTCAGACTTTTGGTGAAATGGTCTTTGTAAGTTTTGAGGTTGAAAAGATGAGAATGTTTTTAGTTCAGTCAATAGTTCCTTGGTGCTGTGTCTTAGTGCGGTCGTGGGGTGCAGTAGTCTCCTTTCCCGTGTGAAACCACTGGCCAAAGGATGGTTCCAATTAGCGCCAGTCAGTTGGCCCAGCTGTAGACAACAAGCCTCCCTGTTCATGCATGGGCATGGAAGAGCTGCCTTCCCTATTCTGTTACAAATTCTTCTTTTATTCCAAATTCTGGGCCACCGATGCCGTATTTTTAAAGGTATAAAAGACCCTCCATTTTAATCCCCGCGTGTAGCGATAGGTATATAATCTCCCTGGCTTATTAGGGACGGGGAGAAGGGGGCGTGGGGGTATGGAGGTTGGGGAAGAGGGAGATTACTTACTTATCCCCGTACCACTCATAGTTCAGGAGTTGTGTGAGAGTCGAGGTGGCCGTCCTGAGCTGTCCGTCCTAACGAGCCTTCTGGTTTCCGTGGACGTAAAGCTATATTGAACCATGCTTCGGCATTGGTCTCAGCTTGTCCCTAATACGTCAACTGACATCTGAGGACATTAAGCAACACTACTACCTACCTACCTACCTACCTACCTACCTACCTATCCCCGCACCGCAGCCAAGACGACCCAGCACCCTGACCCTAGTATTGATCCGCAGGTGGACCCATCTCATCTCTCCCATCACCCCTCATTCCCCCTTTGTTCCAGCGACCTCATGTCCCAATCCAAATATTGATCCGCAAGTGGACCAAGCTTACTTCGCCCCCCCCCCCCGTCTCCCCCATGATTTTAACTATGATATATCCAAGACAAGCTTACTTTATAGATTGTCCCTAATATGCTTTTAGCATCTGAGGACATTAAGCAAAAACAGAACGAACGAATCCCCGAACCGCTCGCCCTCACAGAAATTTAAGGACCGTGTGCCCTCTTTTGTAGCAACTTTGCCAAGTATAGGTCAGTCTCCGGGTCAGTCTCCAGGTCAGTCTCCAAGTCAGTCTCCAGATCAGTCAGTCTCCAGGTCAGTCTCCAAGTCAGTCTCTAAGTATCCAAAGTTTTTCATTCGTGCAACTAGTGTTTTGGCTCAATTTAATCCACATTCAACAGGTTGGTTTGCCTATCTTTTACCTTCCTGGTTTTTGGACTGATTTTTTTTTATTGTTGTTTGATTGTTGTAGTTTTTTGGGGTTTGATCTTGCCGTAAGATCTGGCGTCGCTGATGTTTCATTATTTTTCACGTTTGCTTAAACCATTAAGTACAGGGGCCAGCATCGTGGTAGCCACGAGTTGTTTCAAATATATGGGTTATAACACTTTTTTTTCATTTCATGATTGATCTGTTGAATCTTAAACTGCGTTTCGCTACAGATGTTCTGACTGAGAGGTCAGATTCGTTATCCGAGCCTGGCTCCATTTTTTCCATTCTGATCTAAACCTCCTAATGGAGTTCCTTTATTTTACTGGTTAGAAAAGGCCTGTTCCGCGTATCTGCGATTAACAGGTTCGACTTTTCTATTTAATATTATGTAAAAAGGCCAACTCCGCGATAGTCAGCGATTAGCTTTGATTTGACTTTTCCATAAACAATTCTCTTGTGTAGTCCATCTTCCAGTATCCACAGACTTGGAAGATACCTTAAAGTTTTCTTCCATAAATTCAGTGTAAGACCCTACTGATAAATTATAAAGTGAGGCGATGTTTTTGATGATACACCAGTTGTGAACTGTTTTTTCACAGGTTTCAGTGTAGCTCAGACTTTCGTAACCCGCATGGACGGTTTTGTGCTGACTTAACTGTTGTTTACGTAAATTCTCAGGGAATGAGACAACCAGATAAAGTTTACCTAGCTATACTGGCTTTTCGAACCTTTGTGCCTTCTAACCCCTTCTTTTGTCTGCTTATGACATGCTTGTGACATGTTTTTCGTGTTGAAAGAGAGGTGGGAGCTGAGCGAGAAAAATTAGAACGATTCTGTGAGTGAGCGAGTGTGTGGATGTGTGTGTGTGTGTGTGTGTGTGTGTGTGTGTGTGTGTGTGTGTGTGTGTGTGTGTGTGTGTGTGTGTGTGTGTGTGTGTGTGTGTGCTGGATCACTTCCTGATAGTCATGAGATGCCACGTGCAAGTAATTAACTCAGACATGTTTATAACCTAACCTGCTAGCGTTCTCAGTTGCGGTGGCCACTGACAGAAACGCTCGACGACATTTGATCCCAGGGCTTCACGCACTAGAGACGTTACATATCTATATATATATACATGTACGCATTGCAAGAATATAAAGTAAGTACATATAAAAGAGCGTACGCAATACGCTTCCCTGAACTTAGGAGCTGTGTCAGTGAAAGTGGAGGTGGCCGTCCTGGGCTCCCGTCCCTAATAAGCCTACGGTTTCTGTGGACGTAAAGCAACACCACGAACCGTGCTTTCCCGTCCCTAATGTGTGTGTATTTGATGAAATGCGCGTATCTGTAAGCTCTGGTTCTTACGAGATGTGGCCCCATAAACGATCTTTTATTATTATATAATGTGTATATGTCGAAAAATAGCGTCCGGAGGGGGTGGGGTGGGGGTTATAAAAGGACGTTTATAGGCTGGTATAACGTAACAATAATCCCGGTTTAGCTGTGCTCGGTTCGTGTCAAATTCCAGACCGTCATAAAACTTATGTAAACAGACTTTTGACACTGTTATGGCTGTTAATAGTCGTAATCGACGATTCAACCAGATAAACGGCTTATTTTTCGTCAGACGCTCAGAACGTCTTATGGAGAATTGTCCGAGTGCAGAATGTCGGCGTATCTCTGATGGGCTTGTTGACATCCTCATCGGCCAGAAATTTGGCCCCCAGGCCTTGGGGTGGTAGGGGGGGGGGGGGAGGGGGATAAGGAGGGGCTGGGTGGGGTGTTGCTGATGGTCTCATTGGTGTTGTTGATGATTAGTAATCGTTATATCGACTCAAAGGTGGTTATTGTTACAGCGTGAGCCGGTGTGGCCCAGCGGTAAGGCGTTAGGCTGGTAAGCGGAAGGACCTCGGCTCGATTCCGCTTCGGCTCTCCTTTCTCTTCAGAAAGGTTGTGGTCTGTGGACACTGTCTTGTGACTTTGTCCATCACTTCCTACTGAAACATTAAAATGGCTCTCATCGCTGCCCATCTTAATGCAGAAGTCATTCTGGTGGTGACAGTGTAGCGATAGGTATATAATCTCCCTCTCCCCCCACCTCTATACCCCCTTCCCCCCCCCCCCTTCTCCCCGTCTATAATAAGCCGTACGGTTTCTGTGGACGTTAAGCACCATGTTTACTTACTGTGGACGTTAAGCACCATGTTTACTTACTGTGGACGTTAAGCACCATGTTTACTTACTTATCCTCCGCCTCTTCGGACAGAAGCTCACTCGGCAGTCACCGGACCAAAGCCCGCTGGCGGTCACCGGACCAAAGCTCGCTGGCGGTCACCGGACCAAAGCCCGCTGGCGGTCACCGGACCAAAGCCCGCTGGCGGTCACCGGACCAAAGCTCGCTGGCGGTCACCGGACCAAAGCCCGCTGGCGGCGGTATCGCGGACAAAGTACATGTGCATGTAAAGCTGAATAAGACTCTTTAACGCGAGGTGACCCTGTAGCCGTACGACTAACACGACATTGGTACTCTGTACTTTTTTTTCTTTTTTTCTTTTTAACATAAATTTCTTTTGGTCCGACTTGCTGATACATGTTGTTAGCGTGATAATTGTGAGATCAGTCTAATATCACTTATACGAGAAGACTTTAAATAAAAAAAGGAAGACATTTTTTCTGTACACCTCCCCCATCCCCCGCCCGCAGTCTCTGTGCGATTTGCCGTGAGGCGACCCATTCCGCAAGCACTGCCAGGCTTACGACATTCTTCCTCCAGCCACTGCCATGACTGATTACGCCATAGGTCTCTGAAAACGGCTGACGGTCAGCCCAACGGACAGTTTTCCGTTGGTGCCCACAATAGTGGCCGCAGTCGGTGTGTAACGGACAACTCAAACTACATCAGACGTTTTATGACCCCCCTCGTTGCATTTGCTTAAGCCAGCACGAATAAAACCAACTGAAATTGCCACGGTTTGAATCGAGACGGAATTCGTAATTTACTGGGGAAAAAAGAAAAGAATAAAGAATTAATCCGAGGTGGACGCATGTTTACGTGCGTGGCTTCGATGCTTTGTTGCTTTCTCAGTCTTTGTTAGCACCCACACTCCGAGCTTCGCTTTCCGGCACCTTCCTCCAAGGAAGGGAGGATGTCGTAAAGGACGGGCTACAGCTGCAGTCCAACTCTCTGGTCCAGAATCCCTTGCTGACCGGAAGCGCGGACGGCGGGGGCATGAGCGGCTATCTTCCGGTGCAGCAGAACAGCGCTTTCTACGCTCGAGAAATGGTCTGCTCGCCGGTAGGCGGGTGGGTGCGCTACCCGCAGATGTGGAGGTGGTGCGAGTTCCACTGCAGGGGAGGCTACTGCCCTCCTTCTCACTGTATCTGTGCATGAGTTACCGGAACTGCCCCTGGCGGCTTGTCCTGAATGACTGCGTCATCGCTCCTCCTCTTATTGTTTGTTACTGTTTGAGTGTCTGTCTGTCTGTCTGTCTGCCAGCCTGTCAGTCTGTGTGCCTGCCTCTCTGACTGTCTGCTCGTCTGTCTGTCTGTGTCTCTGGCTGCCTGCCTTTCTGTTTGTCTGTGTGTCTGCTTGTCTGCCTGCCTGCCTGCCTTTCTGATTGCCTGTCTGTCTGTCTGTCTGTGTGCCTGCCCCTGTCCGCTGCCTTTATGTCTGCCTGTCTGGTTGATTGGGCTTAAAACAAGCAAGTTCCTTCTTGTCTGTCTGTCTGTCTGTCTGTCTACGCCCCCCCCCCCCCACCCCCCAGTACTCCATCCCCAACCAGCCTCATCTTTCTCTCCACATTCTGGGATTTCGGTCCCAACCAGAAAAAAGCAGAACCTCTTCAGAGAGACTGGGCCTAACAAGTATAACAGGATGTAATTATAGGATGACTGGGAGAGATGGAATTATGGGTAGGTAGTAATATAATGATTCATTTTCTTTATATATTGCTGCTTCTCATATGGCACATGTACTTGTATATTATACATTGTTAGTTGTCATAATTATATGTATTATGTTTGTGAAACTTAGAATATGTTGGAGAATGTTGTAAAGCGCAGTGAGTTTGGGTACACCAGAGAATAGCGCTATACAAAAGTTATCTATTATTAATATTATTAATATTATTATTATTATTATTATTATTATTATTAAACCAGTGCTTGAAGTTTGCGTGGTTCCCTTCCGCCAAAGATGATAATCTATCTTTGTATTTATAATCTTTGCTTCCACTGACGCCGTCCGCGCCCCCGAAGGTATTGCCGGGGTGCTAATAAGATTGAGGAAGCAGTTTTTTCCGAGTTTTCCGAGACCTGTGGCAGTTTTTCCGAGACCTGTGGCAGTTTTTCCGAGACCTGTGGCAGTTTTTCCGTTTTTCCGAGACCTGTGGCAGTTTTTCCGAGACCTGTGGCTGTTTTTCCGAGACCTGTGGCAGTTGGAGAAATGATGTTGTGTAAACCAGTGCTTGGAGTCTGACCCGTGCGGAGATAAAGATCAATACCGCTTGAGTGGCGTAACCATCTGTGAGCCGGTTTGGCCTAGCGGTAAGGCGTTTGGCTGGTAAGCAGAGGGACCTCGGTTCGAATCTGCTTCGGCTCTCCTTTGTTGTTGTTGTTGATCGCTTTTATACAGCGCTATTCTCCGCTCTCGAGCACTCACTGCGCTCGAATGTGATTCTGCATGAGTGAATAGCTTTTTATAGCGCGTTTTTGACTATCCACCGAGGTGGTGTACTTACAGCGCTGGCATATCTGGTGCCACATGAAACTGCTGCCATCTCGGCGCGTTCTGTGTACACCATACAACCATGCACCATGTCACTTCATGCAAAGCCACATACGTAAGGTGCATGCGTATTATTTTAGCTGTAACCTGCCACTTGCACTTTTGGCAGAATGACCGGGGTCATTTACGTGCTACTGCGGTAACACGAGGGTGGAACGGATACCACTTTTGGCAGAATGACCGGGGTCATTTACGTGCTACTGCGGTAACACGAGGGTGGAACGGATACCGAAATAAGAGTCAGCACAGAAAGTTGACCCTGGAGAAGACTTCTCCCGCCGCTCTTGCCGGGACTTGAACCCGGGACCTTTCGATCACGAGTCCGACGCTCTAACCATTGAGCTATCCTCGCTCACCCGCCCACTTCAAAAGTTGTGGTCTGTGTATACTGTCTTATGACTTTGTCCGTCACAATTATGAAACATTAAAATGGCTCTCATCGCTGCCCACCTTAGTGCAGAAGTCATTCTGGTGGCGACAGTGTAGCGATAGGTATATCAACTCCCTCTCCCCCCTACCTCCATAACCCCTTCCTCCTTTCTCCCCGTCCCTAATAAGCCTTATGGTTTCTGTGGACTGACGTTAAGCACCATGTTTACCTAGTGGCGTAACCAGCTGTGGCCGGCAGAGTTTGGAGGAAGGTGCGGGAAAGCGAGGCTGGGAGTGTGGAGGTGACTGTGTGGTTGACATTGTCCGCATTGTCTCGGGTACAGCTCCTCCATACCTCTCTGACTTCCTTCATCTCTACTCTCCTTCTCGCTCCCTTCGCTCAGCCTCAGATACTCGGCATCTTCCGCATTCCTCGGATGGGCAGGAGGGCCCTGGGGAAGAGAGCCTTTCAATGTATCGGGCCTGTGATCTGGAACTCTCTTCCTCTCTCTGTCAGGCATTCGTTTTCACTCTCTTCTCAAAGTCAAAACTGAAAACCCATCTCTTCTCTACTGCATACTGATCTGTCGTTTTATTCTCATTGTACCAACCCATCATGTGTGCGTGCGTGTGTATGTGTGTGTATGTGTGTGTGTGTGTGTGTGTGTGTGTGTGTGTGTGTGTGTGTGTGTGTGTGTGTGTGTGTGTGTGTGTGTGTGTGTGTGTGTGTGTGTGTGTGTGTGTGTGTGTGTGTGTGTGTGTGTGTGTGATGAAATGAGCATATCCTTATGTCTTTGTAAGCGCTCTGGGCTCTTGCGAGATGGGGCGCCATAAATAATCCATTATTATTATTATTGCCCCGGCGTTAAGATCCCTGGTAGAACTCCGCTAGCTTTTACTCCGTTAGCTTTTACTCCGCTATCTTTTATTCCATTAGCTTTTACTCCGTGAGCTTTTACTACGCTAGCTTTTACTCCGTTAGCTTTTACTCCGCTATCTTTTACCAAAGATTATAAATACATTTGTATTTATAATCTTTGCTTTTGCTCCGCGTGCTTTTACTTCGTTAGCTTTTACTCCGCTAGTTTTTTCTCCGCGAGCTTTTACTCCGTTAGCTTTTACTCCGTGAGCTTTTACTCCGCTAGCTTTTATTCCCTTAGTTTTTACTCCGCGAGCTTTTTTCTCCGCGAGCTTTTACTCCGCGGGTAGCTTTTACTCTGCTAGCTTTTATTCCGTTAGCTTTTACTCCGGTAGCTTTTACTCTGCTAGCTTTTATTCCGTTAGCTTTTACTCCGTTAGCTTTTACTCCGGTAGCTTTTACTCCGGCAGCTTTTACTCCGCTCGCTAATGTCCGCAGTACACATTTCCGCTGAGCGTTGGGTCCTCTGACTCGCCGGTTCAACGGTGCAGTCAGTGAAGTCCACGGTGCAGTCAGTGAAGTCCACGGTGCAGTCAATGAAGTCAACAGTGCAGTCAGTGAAGTCCACGGTGCAGTCAGTGAAGTCCACGGTGCAGTCAGTGAAGTCAACGGTGCAGTCAATGAAGTCCACGGTGTAGTCAGTGAAGTCAACAGTGCAGTCAGTGAAGTCCACGGTGCAGTCAAACACGATAAATGTATTTATAATCTTTCGTGCAGTCACGCAGTCTGGAAATACTGACTGACAATCACCGGCTCGCCTACGACCTATTTAATCAAACAGCACTGTCGACTGGCATTGCTAAAATCTTTCGCAGGTGATTTAAGGCGGTATACCTCTGCATAACGTTTGTCTTCTGGCACACACTGACACGAAATATGATGTGTAGCTAAAGACAACGTACCCCCCCCCCCTCCCCCCCTCCCCCCGCAAACAAACAAACAAACAAACAAACAAACAAAAAACAACAATAGTAAGTAACTTGGTGTTTTACGACGATACCTCCCCTCCCCCCAAAACAACAACAACAACAACAACAACAACAACAAAAAACACAAACAAAACACACACACCACCACCAACAACAACAACACAAAGAACAAGAAAACAACAACAGTAAGTAAGCAACTTGGTGTTTTACGCCCATACTCCCCCTAAACAACAACAACAACAAACAAACAAACAAAAACAGACACACACACACAAAAACACACACACACACAAAAACACCACCAACAAAACAAAACAAAGAACAAGAAAACAACAACAACGGTAAGTAAGTAACCTGGTGTTTCACGCCTAGCCCTGATACAACCCTTTGTGGTTGACTGGGCTCAAAGCACCAACTAACTAACTAACTAAGTGTTTTACGCCCAGTCAACCAATATGGTTATATCAGCGCGAGAACAAACAACAAACAAACAAACAAAAACAAAACAAACAACAAAACAAAAACAACCGTAACAACAACAAAACCCTGAACAAAAACAAAACAAAAAAAGGAAAAAATGACTACTGATTGAGGCACGCCGCGCGTACTCACGATGTAAGTAAACATGGTGCTTAACGTCCACAGCAACCATAAGGCTTATTAAGGACGGGGAGAAGGGGGGAAGGGGGTATGGAGGTGGGGGAAGAGGGAGAGTATATACCTATCGCTACACTGTCACCACCAGAATGATTCCTGCATTAAGATGGGCAGGGATGAGAGCCATTTTAATGTTTCAGTAGGAAGTGATGGACAAAGCCACCAGACAGTGTCCACAAACCACAACCTTTCTGAAGAGAAAGGAGAGCCGAAGCAGTATCGAACCGAGGTCCTTCCGCTTACCAGCCTTACCGCTAGGCCAAACCGGCTGCTCACGATGTGATATAGTAAACATGGTGCTTAACGTCCACAGAAACCGTACGGCTTATTAGGGACGGGGAGAATGGGGGGAAGGGGGTATGGAGGTGGGGGAAGAGGGAGAGTAAATACCTATCGCTACACTGTCACCACCAGAATGACCTGCATTAAGATGGGCAGCGATTAAAGCCATTTTAATGTTTCAGTTGGAAGTGATGGACAAAGTCACAAGACAGCGTCCATAAACTACAACCTTTTTGAAGAGAAAGGAGAGCCGAAGCGGTATCGAACCGAGGTCCTTCCGCTTACCAGCCTACCGCCTTACCGCTAGGCCACACCGGTTCTCTGCGATGTGATAGGCCCTGGGCCTATATTTCTGGTTCTGCCGTCAGCCTACCACCCGGTACGGTGCGAATTACGTCAGTAAGCCGCTGTTTTGAGACACGTCCCATGATCGGCGCTGTCGTGTGGTGGTCATTACTCAACTTTTATAGTTACGTGGAACACTGGGCTATTTCAAGTCAAACTGCACGAGGAGTTACTGAAGAGTTCAAGATGTGTTGTCCTGTTGTGTTTGTGAGCCGGTGTGGCCCAGCGGTAAGGCGTTAGGCTGGTAAGCAGGCCGGCCTCGGTTCGAATCCGCTTCGGCTCTCTTTTCTCTTCAAAAGTTGTGGTCTGTGGACAACGTCTTGTGACTTTGTCCCTCACAATTAATGAAACATTAAAATGGCTCTGGCATTGCTGCCCATCTTAATGTAGGGGTCATTCTGGTGGTGAGAGTGTAGCGATAGGTATATAATCTCCCTCTTTCCCCACCTACCTCCATACCCCCTCCCCCCTTCTCCCCGTCCCTAATAAGCCTTATGGTTTCTGTGGACGTTAAGCACCATGTTTACTTTCTTTGACGTGCCGTGGCATGTGTGTGTTGCTGTCGCTGCCTGAACCACCGTTGACAGTGTTGACCAAAGCATAGGCGTGTGATGACTTTTGGTCACGGAAAGTAAGTAAGCATGGTGCTTAACGGCCACACTGAGAAACCACAAGGCTTATTAGGGACGGGGACAAGGGGGTGTGGGGTGTGTGTGTGTGGGGGGGGGGGGGGGGGGTATGGAAGTGGGGGAAGAGGGAGATTATATACTTATTGCTACGCTGTCACCACCAGAATGACTCCTGCATTAAGATGGGCAGCGATGAGAGCCATTTTAATGTTTCATTCATTGTGAGGCCGCGGCATGGACAAGGTCACAAGACGGTGTAAGTAAACATGGTGCTTAACGTCCACAGAAACCATGAGGCTTATCAGGGACGGGGAGAAGGGGGGGGGGGGTGTGGAGGTGGGGAAAGAGGGAGATTGTATACCTATCGCTACGCTGTCACCACCACCAGAATGACTCCTGCATTAAGATGGGCAGCGATAAGAGCCATTTTAATGTTTCATAATTGTGAGGGACAAAGTCACAGGACAGTGTCCACAGACCACAACTTTTGAAGAGAAAGGAGAGCCGAAGCAGATTCGAACCGAGGTCCTTCTGCTTGCCAGCCTAACCGCCTTACCGCCGCTAGGCCAAACCGGCTCACGAAAGACAGTGTACACAGACCACAGCTTTGGAAGAGAATCGAGCCGAGGCCCCTCCGCTAGGCCAAACTGGCTCACTACTTTTGGTCATCGTACGATGTATGATGAACTCCGGAAGGCCAAACCGGCTCACTACTTTTGGTCATCGTACGATGTATGATGAACTCCGCTAGGCCAAACCGGCTCACTACTTTTGGTCATCGTACGATGTATGATGAACTCCGCTAGGCCAAACGGCTCACTACTTTTGGTCATCGTACGATGTATGATGAACTCCGCTAGGCCAAACCGGCTCACTACTTTTGGTCATCGTACGATGTATGATGAACTCCGCTAGGCCAAACCGGCTCACTACTTTTGGTCATCGTACGATGTATGATGAACTCCGCTAGGCCAAACCGGCTCACTACTTTTGGTCATCGTACGATGTATGATGAACTCCGCTAGGCCAAACCGGCTCACTACTTTTGGTCATCGTACGATGTATGATGAACTCCGCTAGGCCAAACCGGCTCACTACTTTTGGTCATCGTACGATGTATGGAATGCTAGGCAAACTCACTACTTTTGGTCATCGTACGATGTATGATGAACTCCGGAAGGCCAAACCGGCTCACTACTTTTGGTCATCGTACGATGTAAGATGAACTCCGGAAGGCCAAACAAAAAGAAGAAAACGACATACCCGCGGCTGAGTTCAGGAGCTGTGTGAAAGTCGAGGTGGCCGTCCTGGAATCCCCGCCCTAATGAGCCTTACGGTTTCTGTGGACGTAAAGCAACACTGAACCGTGCTTAGGCACTGGTCACAGTTTGTCACTAATAATGATGTCGACCCGACATTCCGACGAGGACATGAAGCTCCACATCATTTCATACCCGCGGCAAGAAGTAGATGTGGTGCTTCGGTATAGTAGGAGCGACAAAGTAAATTAATCAAGTGCTCAACATTGCAATATAAAGCCGATTTCTGAGAAGAAAAGCGCCGCACGTAAACTGAGTTCGTTCAGTCCCTGACCGGCAGAACGACGCCAAAGTGCGCCGGTTCAGGGTTCCGGTCGTGCAGCACTGCCGCAGTTCAGCTGCACTGGCTTGCCGCACGAATGACTGATGCGTCACAGCCGTTGCGTAACTATGAACGATAAGAGAGGCGCAACTCCTGCGACTGACTGACCACCTCCAAAGATTATAAATACAAAGTTTGTCACGTATTTATAATCGAGTCTTTGCTATCTCGCCGCGGCTGCGCCAGGATCTAACTAAAAAAAACAACAGGCAACGGGCGTTTTGAGGGCGTGCATAACTGACACTGAGGGCGTTAGGGCGTGCATGACACTGAGGGCGTTAGGCGTGCATGACACTGAGGGCGTGAGGCGTGCATGACACTGAGGGCGTGAGGGCGTGAGGCGTGCATGACACTGAGGGCGTTAGGGCGTGCATGACACTGAGGGCGTGAGGCGTGCCCCGGAGCTCGACACTGAGGGCGTGAGGCGTGCATGACACTGAGGGCGTAGGGCGTGCATGACACTGAGGGCGTGAGGCGTGCATGACACTGAGGGCGTGAGGCGTGCATGACACTGAGGGCGTGAGGGCGTGCATGACACTGAGGGCGTGAGGCGTGCATGACACTGAGGGCGTGAGGGCGTGCATGACACTGAGGGCGTGAGGGCGTGCATGACACTAATAATATAATTATTCGGGTGCATGGAGTGGTGCAATGCTGTGACAGACATGCCCCGGATCCGAATACTACGATTTCCTTTTTTTGGCACTGACCGTCCTCTCACGGCTCATGGCGGTTTACCACTTTCAGTGGGGGCGATAACACGGAACCAGTGAAGGCCGCCACACTGACGTAACCACCCCTCCACCCTGCCATTGCTGTGAGTGGGAATGACAAACTCCAAGCGGCACTGGTTTACCGGACGTCAGTCCTTAGGAAGGTGCCGGAAAGCGGTGCGCGGAGTGTGTCAGTAAACATGGTGCTTAACGTCCACAGAAACCATAAGGCTTATTAGGGACGGGGTGTGTCAGTGCGAATGACTGAACTTTTATACTGAGCTGCCGATGGCCATAGAAGTTTCAGTAATTTCTCTCACTGACGAGATTTAAAAATAAAATAAAAGTAATCTTGACTCTTGAACAGTGGCCGCTGACTGACTTAGTCATCAGTCACGAGGAGTCTAAACTGGCTCGAATTCGCCGAACCCAAGGATCAGCATTAAGTCCATTTGGACCCATGTAACAGCCAGTCCTTGTACTACAAACACTATACAGCTGAGCACGACTCTATACATATAAGCACAAACATAAAATATATCACTCCCCCCCCCCCCCCCCCCCCCCGCCACCCTGCGCCTCGTCAATACTGCTGTGTGTCAGTACTGTGTCAGTGTGTGTGTGCGTGTGTGTGTGTGGTCAGTGTGTGCACTGATGTGTGTGTATCAGTGTCACGACTGAGTATCAGTGTCAGTTTGTGTGCGAGTGTATCAGTGTCAGTCACGACGGCTGAGTGTGTGTGTGTGTGTGTGTGTGTGTGTGTGTGTGTGTGTGTGTGTGTGTGTGTGTGTGTGTGTGTGTGTGTGTGTGTGTGTGTGTGTGTGTGTGTGTCAGTGTGTGTCAGTGTGTGTGTGTGTGTGTGTGTCAGTGTGTGTGTGTGTGTCAGTGTGTGTGTGTGTGTGTGTCAGTGTGTGTGTGTGTGTGGTGTGTGTGTGTGTGTGTGTGTGTGTGTGTGTGTGTGGTGTGTGTGTGTGTGTGGTGTGTGTGTGTGAGTGTGTGTGTGTGTGTGTGTGTGTGTGTGTGTGTGTGTGTGTGTGTGTGTGTGTGTGTGTGTGTGTGTGTGTGATGTGCCACTTATTTGTCAGTTTTTGGTTAAGCTATGCCGCTGTTTAAGTTCACAGTGTCCAACTGATTGACTGGACTGACTAACTGACACGGAAACAACTTTAGCTCGACCCAAAACTGAGTTGAAGTGGCTCGGCACTCCTGTGCCGGCTCACCCTTGTCGGTGACTCGGAGACAGAAACTTTGTAACGGCAAAAAGTGTCAGTGGGCTGAGACTCTCAGACTGACACTGACACAACGCTATATGCCACAATGACTGACTGACCGTGACCGGCGCTCGATTATTACTGATCAGTTATTACTCACATTATCGGCACGAATAAATCAATGCATAAAAACTTCCAATCTTGCGTGTTCACAACACCAGTTGCACACCGCATAGACTTACACTGATGTAGTATGATCCCACAATCTAAACTGACTGCGAGGACCAAGCCGCGCTCGACACGGTCATGCATACAATACTCAACAGCGTATCATAGTACCCACAGCCAAAGACAGATCCCACCAAATCCGAATGCTTTGTTTTTGGATATCTTGTATCAGTCAGGCTCAGTCAAAAGTCTCTTGTATCAGGACTGTAAACGATTAAAATAGCGAAGGTGAAAGGCCGTTTGCACTGCTGGACGTTTGCACTTTTAGGTACTGTTCGGTGCGCGGGAACCTTGAAAGGGTCACACGAACCGGCCCGAACTTTCCGCTGTACTGATAGTTGTTTACGGCGCAGTGGGAATCCCCTTTAGTGGGCTTATAGACCAACCACCGCGCAGCACGCAGCGCGCAGCTAGAATAATGAGCGACGTCACAGGAAAACCACGTGATCATCAGGCTTGGCGAGGACTTTGGACCCCACTACTGCAGTACCCTGACGAAAGATTTGTGAAAGTGCGCATTTATAAACGACGACTGCTTCGTCGAGGTACATGTTGGAGCTTTTGCGAATTTACAGCGAGTGAGTACGAACCTTTCTTTTTCGCATGGTTTGTCGTTTGATGTCGATTCCAGTCACACCTTGAAAGATTTTGTCTCTGTTATTCAATCGGGTGTCGGATTACTTGTGTGTTTCGCTTCCGCTGTGATTGTTGTGGAAATCGCTGTAAAAACAACGATATAATTATTGCTGGAAATAGCAAAAATATGTCTGATGTAGAGTTCGATTCATCTGCCATTGAATCGGGACTTCGTTAGTGTAAAATATTTGACCGTTTTGTGTGCGTCTCGTGCTGTACATGGGGGGTACCATTACCAAGTTGTTGTCAGTCCCCGATCAGTCAGAAACGTAGTCGGGGTTCTGCGCCTGCACGAAAACGATGTGTGACCGCGAGCTGGCGTGGCGCACGTGTGATTTTGTCGCGTACACGAGTTCACCTGCAAACGGGTTCTACTCTTGGCGATCCTTTTCTGATCTGCTACTCAGCAAATGTTCAGGGTTTATAGATGAGGCACATACTTCAACACTTTCAGTTTTACAACAGCAGTACACGGTCGGCAGACAGCACTGATCGCGCAGCACACAGATTGTGAGGCAGTTATTGTTCTGTCGTCCGCCGTTTTCTTCGCCTTTTATTACTGACGTGGAGCACAGTCGTCTTTTCGATCATTCTGCTAAGTATACTGCCTTTGTATTATGTATTGTATAAAAAATTTACTTTGTTATTGGCCGTTATGTCCGTTCTTAGAGTTAGAGAAGGATGGGACACGGGATCTTTTTTTTAACTTTGCCGCTAGGATTAGGAATCTTGGATAGGTGGTGCAGGTGAACAGTATGAATTTGGATATTACCGATTGTTATAATTCTTTCTTTTGGTCAGTCTCTCCACCCCTGACTGCAACACAACATTGTGTTATGCATGAGGGCCCCCACACTGTGTTGTGTAAACAGTCTGGAATATAGTGGGAACCTTTCTGAGTTTGATTGCTGGATGTTTATGTACACTAAAATCTGAATCAGTGAAAGTCAGTTTGAAATTGTGCAGTGAACAATACACTTTATTTGTATTTATTGTAATGGTAAGTGTTGTTTCAGTCTCTGCGTTTCGTTTATATTAGAGGAACTGTCTATGGGATCTCAACATGTATGCAAAATATATGTTTATTATGCTTCTGCTGGGTCTAGACATACATACTTGTAGTGAACTGTTGTATTGCATTATTAGTTTAAACTCTTCAGCAGTGGTGGATGAGATGGTCAGTATTTAAAAAATGTAAAGTTCAATCAGCTCATCTGCATACCTGTCAACCCATACAGTTTACCAGTATAAAATACAGTTTTTTTCATTATTTGGGGGGGATATGGCCATATAGGAAAATTGATACAGGAAAACATAATTTTCATGAGATTTTGTTGCTGTTTTAAGCTGAGCAGAAACTGAAAGAGACTGAAAAACTGTTGAATGAGCAGCCAACACACGCCGTCGCCAAATGCACACTGACTAGCCTAGTGCAATAGGCTAAGAAATCTAATTGGAAGTGAGATTTGAAGTCATGCATGCATCTTTAGCACAACACTGCTTCTTCCTTCTACTGCCATACATGCCGGTTGGAATTCAAAATGCCGTTGCTGCCAGCAAAAAAACAAAAGACCCTAGCCTGCATAAGGGAAATACAGGTTCACAAACTCTGGACTAAGGTTTACTCCCAAAAGGGGTTGACAGTTTTGCATACGTGTAAATAGTTTTTGGGGCTGAGTATCTTTTCATTTTGCTGTTGATTACAGTGCTAAGTTTGATACTGCTAGGATTATTAGCAATATTACCAGTCACTGGTCCAAATCCTGCCCCCCCCTCCCCCCCCCCCCCCCCCGCTACCACCAGGTAAATGACTCCATTTTGTTGTTCAACCTAAAAGCTGCTCTTTGTTAGGCATGGCTGCTGAAAAAATATTGGTACATCCGCACTGTTGCTTCAAGATTTGTCTGTCGACAGATTGTGTCAAACTATAAATACCTGTGATTCACCTCTTGCCTAGCTTTGAAGGTAATGTTATCATTAAGCACTGAATTACCACGACCAGTACATAATCAGTCACTTCTGATAGCATGCTGAAAGTGGTGAAAGGGAAACATGATAACATACCAGTCTTATACTAACGGTTATCAACTGTTGCATGTGATATTGCATGAGTGCTGTATAACCCTAAGCAGGCTTAAATGGAGCCTTGTTTGGAATAGCTGGCAAGGGTGCGATAATGATAGAACTTGTTAACCCTGCTGTGTATTCAGGCTGTGAACCTAATACTGTAATAGCGCCAGCTCATGACATGATGTTACAGAAGGGTGGCCGTAACAGGGCCCTCAGAACCATGACAAGGTGTTACAGAATGGTGGCCATAACAGGGCTGCCATACTGTTGAAACAACGTGTGTATTGTGTTGCCATTCTGATGATACAAAGTGTGTATTGTCAAGGACCAGTTATCGTGGGATGTATTGTGTTGCCGTTGTGATGATAGAAAGTGTGTATTGTCAAGGACCAGTTATCGTGGGATGTATTGTGTTGCCGTTGTGATGATAGAAAGTGTGTATTGTCATGGACCAGTTATGGTGGGATGTAACACCGGAGATCAGATACGGGGTATCAGGAAGTGGTGGGTGCGAGGTCTGTATAGTGTTCACAGTAATCATACTGATAGCAGCCACAATGTGGGCCAGTCTGCACCAGGCCTACATATAACAGACTGTGGTCAGTGTAGGGGAGTGATTCACTGGCTGTTGACCCATACTCCAGCCCTAGGACTGCTAGTGACACTGACAGGCCCGGAGACAGCTCAAAAGTCACTGCCCACCAGTGACCTTCAGCAGTCGGCCCAAACACCCTGACAGTGACAGTAAGGGTACACTTGTCCCAATCTGGCTCACACTGTCAGCTCACAGTCACAGGTAAAGGGCAAGCTCTTTTTGTCTTTTTTCTAGATGGGGAGAAGTTCATTACCTTTATGATTATTCATAAATTTTCAATTGCAGGTTATGATTGCTTTTCCCCCCCTTTCTGATGAGACTTGAGAGAGCTTCACCTTTTTCCATTCATAATCCTGTTCCTGTGTCAGAGTTCTCAGTGTGGTTTTTGAATCATTGGAAACGAGTGTAATGGAATTTATAAATTTCACCTGAAAAAAATAGAAGTGAAATGTCGCTAGTTAGTCTTCATTGTTCATTTCATTTAATACTGTTTCTAATTCAGTAATTATGTTGTACTACAATTTGTAGACATCAGTACATGTCAGACATTTGACGAATAAGGACAAAATTCAGTGTGCACCTGTGCCCATGTTTTTCATTCAGTGTAACTATAAGTGAACTAGTTCAGTGGTTGGATTTGAACAAGGCTCTTGAGGATGTTATTGAGGTTACTGGTGTTAGTGCTGGTAGTGGTAGATGAAGGTACTAGCCTCCTCACTGTTACTGTATCTCAGAATATTGTTTCTCCAAGAATTGAAGAAGGCTGATATTATTTTTTAACCAACCTGTGGAACTGGAAGCACCAGAAACATTCTTTCCCCCTTCCCTGTAGTTCCCATCAACCCACCCCTTTTGTTTTTCAGCAGATAAAGTAACATACTGAATCTTCAGAAAGATTAAGTTTGTCACTTAACTGTGGAGGAAAAAGGAAATAAGGGAAATGGTTTTTAATGCCCTGTCAACATTGATGGGAATAATAATAATCAGTGGTAAAAAAAACAAAAAAACAGTAGAAGGATTTTGTTTTAAAATGTCCTGTTGATTTTATTTCCAATTTAAAATCTGACTTTCGTCACTGACAGTTGAGTTGGTGGGACTGGCCAGCAGCTGCCTGTGGCCTCTTTGCTCTGTTTGAGCAACTGGAGCATGCAACGTTTGTGCTGTACACTGTTCACAGAGGTGGTGCATGCAACGTTTGTGCTGGACACTGTTCACAGAGGTGGTGCATGCAACGTTTGTGCTGGGCTCTGTTCACAGAATCGGTGCATGCAACGTTTGTGCAGGGTCCTGTTCACAGAGGTGGAGCATGCAACATTTGTGCTGGACACTGTTCACAGAGGTGGAGCATGCAACATTTGTGCTGGACACTGTTCACAGAGGTGGAGCATGCAACATATGTGCTGGACACGGTTCACAGAGATGGTGCATGCAACATTTGTGCTGGACACTGTTCACAGAGGTGGTGCATGCAACATTTGTGCTGGACACTGTTCACAGAGGTGCATGCAACATTTGTGCTGGGCCCTGTTCACAGAGGTGGTGCATGCAACATTTGTGCTGGACACTGTTCACAGAGGTGGTGCATGCAACATTTGTGCTGGACACGGTCCAGAGATGGTGCATGCAACATTTGTGCTGGGCCCTGTTCACAGAGGTGGCGCATGCAAGCAGAAGCTTGGACACCTGTTGCTGAGACACATGTGCAAACTATTTTAAAGAACCAAGAGACATGCAAAGTAACCAAACCTGTCTTTTTTGCAGTAGACGCCCTATGTACCGGCAAGCAAGGATGGAGTCGGAACAACCAAGAATTCTGGACAAGTTGGGTGAGCTGCCCATGGTCAACGATGCTTGCACACATGCCATGGACATTTACCAGCGAACCAAGGGACACAACTTGCTGTTTCGGGCCTACTTCGGGATGGCAGAAATGACAGCCAAAGCTGTTGTTGGCGTAGCAGTGCCCATAATATCTTATGGGTTCCAGCGACACCGTATGTTATTTTTTTCTATATTATTGTTTGTTGGAACAAAATAAACTTATTCTTTGTAATGACAACACCCCCCAAAAACAACCCAAAACCAAACAAAAAGAAGAAGAAAAGCAAGTCTGTTTTTAGTGTTTATGGCTTTACAAAACAAGTCAGTCAGCTTTTTAGACCATGAAAAGTTTGCACAGTTTTTAAAAATAAAAATAAAAAGAGAATTGTATTACTTGCATAAAACTGCCTGAATCATCTCGGTCCCATGTTTGCCAGAGAAGAAAGCTGGAGGAATGTTTATTGGGGCTGCTTAAGATGGTTTGTGCAGATTATGCAATAGAAATTATTTGGGAAAAGCTGACAAATTGTTAGTGGGAAATGTTCCATAAGGGGTGGTGAAAAATACGCCACAATCGAGTACCAGACAGTGACAGGACACCACCATTGAAACGTTCTGTTCATTTTACTGGCATGTCTTTGTGAAAGTACAGTTGTTACAAACCAGCAAAGAATGGTGATGTGAGGCTTAATGTCCTCGGATGTTGGGCTGACATTTTAGGGACAAAGAGCAAAGGAAAGAAAAACAAGAAAAAAGCAGGAGGCTTTTTCTGTGAGTGTTTATATCGGTTATTGCTGCATAATGTATTATTGCTATTATAAAAGGCAGGACGTCAGAGGCCCAGCTTTGCCTCCTTTTGTTGATGACTTAGTTGTTTGTGTATTGGTCAGTAATATCTGATAATTAGTTGTGTATTGGTCAGTAATATCTGATAATTAGTTGTGTATTGGTCAGTAACATCTGATAATTAGTTGTGTATTGGTCAGAAACATCTGATAATTAGTTATTTGTGTATTGATCAGTAATACCTGATAATTATTGTAATATGTGTAGCCTATGTGTTTTGTGATTATGTTAGTCTGTGCAGTTGACAGAGCAAACAGCTTTGCCTCTTTTTGTCAGTGACTTAGTTATTTGTGTATCAGTAATATCTGATAACTATTGTAGAATCTGTAGCCTGTATGAATTGTGATTATGATTGTCTGTGCAGTTGACAGAGCAAACAGCTTTGCCTGCAGCACCCTGGACTCCTTGGAGGTGTCGCTGCCCATCATCACACTCCCCACAGAGGAGGTAGGTTACTTCCCTTCCTTTCTAGGCCATTCCTTACAGGTTACTTCCCTTCCTGTCTAGGCCATTCCTTACTGAGGACGTGGGTTATTTCCCTGCCTTGTTTTTACGACTATCAAAATGCAATAACTCTTGAACCGTTTAAGGTAGAAACTTAATTTTTCTTTCTTTATTCTTACACTGTTGTACTCGTTCAGAAAATATAACTTATGTTGCTAAAATTAAATTTTAGTCCGCTGGTAGCTACCTGTAGTATCATGGCATACCATTTTAATTATAATGGATGTGCATTATTTCCCTTACTATTATGGCATACCATTATAATTATATATAGCGAATGTGCATTATTTCCCTGTGGTATTATGGCATACTATTATATCTGTGTATGTGCATTATTTCCCTGTAGTATTATGGCATACCATTATAATTATATGTAGAGGATGTACATTATCTCCCCTCCTTATTGTAATGCTTCCAACAGTTTACTTAAAAGGAGGTGTTTATCCATTTGTTTATCCAATATTACACACGATACAGAGGGTGCACTAAACGTCCAGCTGTTTTTGTTAAGTATGAAATGCCGTTTTCTGTGTGAAAAGATGTAAATTAGGCCCAGAAAATTAGCGTCCAGCTGACAAAGTGTACAAGGCTATGCACAGCTGCAGCTGGCTAGCTGTTGGTTACTGGATTTTAACATCCCATCGACTGCATGCAGTCTCCTTGGGACAAAAGTGGTTGTTGAGATTTACGAGTTACTCCAAAGAATGAAGACAGTGTGCCATAGTTTTTTATGCAGATGAATGCTAGAAAACTAGATTTCAAAACTAAATTCAGTGGAAATACTCCATACAACCGACATTGTCAGCTGTGTAAACTGTGGTGTTAAATGCCATCTGCCAATGAAAACAAAATTCAGTGGAAATGTTCCATAGAACAGACCTTGTGAGCTGTGTAAACTGGTGTTCCATAGAACAAACATTGTGAGCTGGTGTTCCATAGAACAGACATTGTAAGCTGTGTAAACTGGTGTTCATAGAACAGACATTGTGAGCTGTGTAAACTGGTGTTCATAGAACAGACATTGTGAGCAGTGTAAATTGGTGTTCCATAAAATAAAAGTGTGAGCTGTGTGAGCTAGTGTTCCATAGAACATACATTGTGCACTGTGTGAGCTGGTGTTCCATAGAACAGACATTGAGAGCTGTGTAAACTGGTGTTCATAGAACAGACATTGTGAGATGCATAAATTGGTGTTCCTTAGAACAAACATTGTGCGCTGTGGAACAGACATTGAGAGCAGTGTAAACTGGTGTTCATAGAACAGACATTGTGAGCTGTGTAACCTGTGGTGTTGCAGGCCATCCGCCAAGGCAAAGAGCACTATGAGAAGGTGTGGCCGTACACCGAGCCCTTGATGCGGCCTGTGGTGATGCCTGCCAAGCTGGCTTTCCGCATGGGCAAAACCACCTACAATGTTGGAAAGGCAGCCGTCGATGTGGGGAGCTCCGTCGTCTCCACAGCCATGTGGCCTGTTGTTTTCTCCGTCAAGGCCAGCGCCTCGGTCACTGCCGCTGTTGTCGACACGGGAAGGCAGGCGGTAAGCTGGTCATGCTTTCATTTGGGCTGAGCTGTGTGGGCAGTGTAGTACAGTTACGAGTTAGCCTAGAACAGTGAAAAGCTGAGAGTATTGGGTGACAGAAAAGCATTTTTCTGGTCCCAGGAATTTAGTGAGGGAGTGACAGTTTTGTATTTACATGTGAACAGTTTCACTTCTCCCATGAGACAGGTGAGAGAGAGAGAGAAGAGCACAGGGATGGGGGGGGGGGGGGGGTAAACAGAAAGCAAGTGAGAGGGTAGGGCTAGTTTTAAGAGATGAGCATCTTCATGCCCCATGAGCACGGGGGTGGTGGGGTTTACCAGAAAGCAAGTAAGAGGGTAGGGTTAGTTTAAGAGTTGAGCATCTTTGTACCCCATGAGCACAGGGATTGGGGGGAGGGGAGGGGGGTAACCAGAAAGCAAGTGAGAGGGTAGGGTTAATTTTAAGAGACGAGCATCTTTATGCCCCACGAGAGAGATGAAGTGGGGTTGTTTGATGGGCAGGTGGGTCACGTGGCCACCAGCCTGGTGAGCAAGGGCCAGAAGACGGTGGACATGGGTCTGGACACGCAGCTGGGTCAGTTCTGGCTGATGCAGATGGACGTGGCGCTGGAGTCCACAGAGAAGCTCCTCTACCACTACCTGCCCCCAGTGGAGGATGCTCCGAAAGGTAAAGCACATCTTGAAACTGGGATGTGATTTTTATTTATTTATCCCTTCCATGCATAATAATAATAATGAATACTTAGAGCACCTAACCCGCACAGGCCCTAAGTGTTACACGTTCTTTACAAATACATATTGTCAAAAATTCAACGCATAGAACATGAAAGCACGCATGCACACAGACTTGCGCGCACACACACACACACACACACACACCAGTTGCATATCATACCAGTTGCAAATGCACACGCACGCACGCACGCACACACGCACACACACACACCAGAGTTTCCCCTGTCTGCCTGCGCCCCCTCTCTCTCCTCCCTTTGACTTCCTCTCTTTATGAGTAGGATTGTTGCCATGTTTGTCTCTCGTTCTGCATGGCAATGACAATTTAAAATTATCTGCTTATCCTATTTTGGTGGTTGGTGCTGGCATTATAATGATTTAGTATAATATTTATTATTATATAGTTGATCATGTGTGGTCTGTTGCCTAGGCGACAAGCTGCGTTTGGAGAGGAAGGTGACAGGTACATGCAGGGGTAGGGACTCATTTAGAGATAGTGCTTAAAATACTCATCATTATGTTAAATCTTGTGCAGTCTGTTGGCTAGGCGATAAGCTGAATATGGAGGTCGAGGAGAGGAAGGTGCCAGGTACACACAGGGTTCAGAACTTGTTTAGAGGTAGTGCTTAAAATGCCTATCATTATGTTAGATCTTGTATGGTCTGTTGGCTAGGCGACAAGCTGGACATGGAGGTCGAGGAAAGGAAGGTGCCAGGTACACGCAAGGAGCGAGTGTGCGCGCTGGCCAACCACATCCACGACGCCATCTCCCGCAAGGTCGGGGGTGACCTGGTGCGCTACCGGATGATGGCCAGCAACCTGCTGCAAGAACTTCTGGACCTGACAGGATACGTGAGTCACATAATAATAATAATGGGTACTTAGAGCACCTAACCTGCACAAGCCCTAAGCACCTACACATTCTTTAAATGCACACAGTTTGAAGATTCAGTGCATACAACATGTATACATAGCAGGGGCCTCCAAAGAGGACAGAGCAGTGTTGACTGTTAAAATAGCTCTCTTCTTGGTGCATTCACTCTTCTAGGATCAGAACACATGAGGTTCAAAAGAATGCTTATTGTAGTAGGACAATGCAAATCATTCAGACTTGCAGGGCAGGCCCCTTTTGGAGGTAAACCCCTTTGGTTAGTTACGTTACTTGTATGCAAGCAACAGTCAGGTGCTTGTTGTATCCAGTTACTTGTATACAAGCTGCAGTCAGATTCTTGGTGTGGACAGGCGACTTGTGTTAAGCAGCAGCCAAAGGTTGCTGTGGCCGGGTTACTTGTATACAAGCAGCAGACACTTGCTGTTGCCGGGTTACTTGTATACAAGCAGTCAGACACTTGCTGTGGTCGGGTTACTTGTATACAAGCAGCAAACACTTGCTGTGGTCGGGTTACTTGTATACAAGCAGCAGACACTTGCTGTGGCCGGGTTACTGTATACAAGAAGCAGTCAAGATACTTGCTGTGGCCGGTTTACCTGTATACAAGCAACAGCTGGTGGAGAACAAGTTCTTAATGTGAATTTTTGTATCGGTATCTACATGGTGTGGTTTTGTGCATGTTTGTCCTCTGTTTCACTTTCAGTACATGACACTGATGAAGGATGGGGCAACCATGATGTGGGCAGAACGCAAGGACCTGGTGGACTCAGTTGATCTGATGTGGAACAAATACGTCCAGTTTCTCCCAGAGGCTGTTCGCCCAACGGTCAGTCAGTCTTCTGTGTGTGTGTGTGCGCGTGCATGTGTGTGTGTGTGTGTGCGCATTTGCTTGCTTGTGTGTGCACATGCATACATATTTGTGTTGTGCAAGTATGTGTGTGTTCATTTTTGTCATGAATATAGCTGCATCTGTCTCCTCTGTCTGTGAACCTGCCCCTTTGTTTTAGGCATTAAGGTGTCCAGGTTAACCAGGCACCACCAGGATGTGTCATGAACTTTGTTTTAGGCATTAAGGTGTCCGGGTTAACCAGGCACCACCAGGATGTGTCATGAACTTTGTTTTAGGCATTAAGGTGTCCGGGTTAACCAGGTCATGAACTTTGTTTTAGGCATTAAGGTGTCCGGGTTAACCAGGTCATGAACTTTGTTTTAGGTATTAAGGTGTCCGGGTTAACCAGGTCATGAACTTTGTTTTAGGCATTAAGGTGTCCGGGTTAACCAGGTCATGAACTTTGTTTTAGGCATTAAGGTGTCCGGGTTAACCAGGTCATGAACTTTGTTTTAGGCATTAAGGTGTCCTGGTTAAGCAGGTCATGAACTTTGTTTTAGGCATTAAGGGGTCCGGGTTAACCAGGTCATGAACTTTATTTTAGGCATTAAGGTGTCCGGGTTAACCAGGTCATGAACTTTGTTTTAGGCATTAAGGTGTCCGGGTTAACCAGGTCATAAACTTTGTTTTAGGCATTAAGGTGTCCTGGTTAAGCAGGTCATGAACTTTGTTTTAGGCATTAAGGTGTTCAGGTTAACCAAGCTCTACCAGGATGTGTCATAAAAGTTTCTTTGCCATGTTTCAGGATCCCTTGAACCGCATGGTGACCCTGCTGAGCTTGATGGCCGACAAGATTGGAGAGCTGTTCACCAGGTTCAAGGTGGTGCCTACGCAGGTGGGCTCCTTTCTCAGTGCCGTCTGCAGCGCCTTCGTCGCCTGGTGCAAGGTCACCAGTGGGGCCCTGAAAGAAGTGAGAGAGTCTAACCATGAAGATCAAGTTTCAGAAACTATTCGGGTTTTTGTGGGCTCCGTTTTCTTTGGAGTTGTGTACACAGTGGTCAGGCTTTTTCGGTTAGTTTTCAAGAGTCAGCACAGCTCAGAACTGAAAGAAGTGAATGATAAAAAGCATGACTGAAGGTCATTGGTGCATTGATTTTGAAACTCCACTTTGATATGACATTATCTTTGACACTTAAGGCTAGTGCTACCAAACTGTGTGATGATGCACTTTACACATTCATCTTGATGACCTTCACATCGACCATTTCAAGGTCACAAGACGAAGAGAGCTGGAAGATAAATATTTTGTTTTTTCTTCAGTGTGAGTAGACTGAACAATTACTTTCCATGTTGTATATGGCTGTGGCGGGTTTTTGAAAATGCCGCATTGTAAGTCATTTGTACCAGGTATGTTGGAACAAGTTTAAAAAAAATAAAAATGGAAGGATGGCTGAAACTTTTTTCGCTCCTGTGAATAATTGTCACAATGAAGTAATGACTCCTTTTCATTTTCTCTTGTCACAAATGCCTCATTGTGGGTCGTAGTAATGATTTATTAGTGTGTAGGTGTTTGAGTGCATATTGTTTGAGTATCTGTTCCTCTTTTCTTTTTTCTTTTTTTGTGCTTTGGTTTGGTGACCCTTTAGAATTGGCTTGTAGCAGCTTCTGCTGAATTGTCTTTTTTGTGTGTGGGGGGGGGGGGGGGGGGGGGGGGGGGGTGCAAGATGGTTCAACTCTGACCATTTTTAGCCCTGTGTGAATCATAAATACATAATTATAATTTGAAATAAGTAATACTAATGGAGGATTTATTCAGGGATATAATTTGAAATAAGTAATACGAATAGATTTTCAGGACACATACACATGTGTGCAAATGCACTCACCTACAAACTCATATACACACCTACACTCTCTCTCTCTCTCTCTCTCTCTCTCACACACACACCACACACACACACACACACACACACACACACACCAGGGAGGGAATTTTTAGAGTTGTGAATAGCATGGTTCCTAAAAATGCCATGCCACATGTTTTGGGGTAACTTTGGATGGCTAAACTGTGTCGGAGCCTTGAAGTGAGGCCCTCGTGTATTTGTTGCACTGGTAAAAGCTGAGATTAGTGGGAAGTGAAATGGAGTGGAGTTTAGCACAGACAGACTCTTGTCTCGCAGGAGGGTGCTGACTGGGCGTGGAGGTTTTACGAGGAGTTGACCACGTATCGCGCCTACGTCACTCAGATCCTGCACTTCCTACTCAACACAGTTTTCGACATCCTTGTGAGTTCTTTTGCATGTAGAGTTGAAGGTCACAGGCACTTGACCCAGGTTAGTTTTTACAGCTATAGAACCAACTCCTGTTGCAACAATTTAACTTCTGTGAAAGAGGAATAAAAATGGTGGAATTAACACTGCTGCATACTTTTCATGTATTTTTATGGTTCTTTTAAGACAATGTTCCATGAGAAATGTTAATAATGGGGAAGATTCCAGAATTTGTTTCTGAAGGAGTTTTTTGGTTCTATAGAATCAACAAAATCAACACTGGTCAGGTGCCTGTGTGGAAGATGTGGTTGTCTGTCTGTGTGTGCCTGTGGCAAGTTGTTTGTTGTCTTTTCCTGTTGTACTATGTAGTTGTGTGTATCGGACATGTAGTTGCTTCCATCTGACTGTTGTGTAGTTGTAGTTGTTTGCATCTGACTTGCTGACTGTTGTGTAGTTGTAGTTATTTGCATCAGACTTGTAGTAGTAGTTGCTTGCATCTGAGTGTTGGTTGTAGATCATCAGTTGATCAGAAGTTAAACCCCAGCAGTTTTTGTGTGTGGGTTTTAAAGACTGGCTGAATGCAGGATGCATTACAAGACCATGTCACGAGTATTCATGGAAAGAATGTAATTGTTACTGGACCATTTTTGAATTTCTAGAAATGGCATCAAGCTGTTGATCTCTTGTGTTTATTACTGTTTGTGAAAATTGGTGAAGCTGTGGCTCTGTGCGAAATGTTCTGGCATCATTTGTTTGCTTACTTGAAACTAGAGGTCCTTCTTCTGCTTGCTTGAAAATGAAAGGTTTTTCTTGGAAATAAAAAGACCTTTTTCTTCTACTTGTAAAATAAAAGGTCTCTTCTGGAAATAAAAGTTTTTTTCTTCTACTTGCTTGAAAATAAGGTCTTCAGTGTTGTTTTTGGCTGTCTAATATTGTGCATTATTTTATACACATGCGTAATTGGCTGTGCTGCTTGGTTTGTCTTCTAAGACTGGGACACGCTGGTGCTGGAATTAGAACACAAATGTTTCTATTATATAGGTCCGATAACCATTGCATGTCAACAGTATTGCTGATTCATCAACACTTGTCCAGTGTGTCCACAGGGTATTGTTTGTGTGTGAAGACTTGTACCTATATAACATTGTATGACAAAAACAGTATTACTGATCCATCAACACTTGTCCAATGTGTCCACAGGGTATTGGTCAGGTGTCGGGACGGGACAGTGTTGCAGCAGTCACAGAGGATAATGGAGTGGAAAATATTGAAATGAATGAATTGAGCACAGACTAAAAGAAAAGTAAGAAACGGGGGATGAAAATGAAGAAACTATCTGGATTGCAAACTTTACAAAGCAGCAAACAAAAATGCACACTTACGCACACACACACATACTCACACACACACACACACACACACGGGGGAGAAAAGGTCCACTTTAAGATATTATAAAATGATTGACCAGTAGATGTGGTGCCTAAAAAAAAATGTGATGTGATGCATTAACTTTGTTGAGCAGTTCATGTTAAAATGTGTGTGTGCCTCTGCTTAGTTTAGGCCGCTTGTATTTCATAATGACAGTGGACATGTGTAACTAATTCTTTCGCCAATGCAGGGAACCTGTACCAGCTTAGCAAGAGAATCGGATAGTGAGACTCTGCTGCATGGTGTGTTTGGATGTGAAACTCGTGTCCTTGTTCTTATCCTTACGGGCAACAGCCCCTTTAATTTTCATATTTTTGAAGTCTTGGCAGTACACAAACTTCAAAACCACATGTAAATGCCATTCTTAATAATAGTGCGGAGTTGCTTCAACCACTTTGCTGAGACATCACCAAGGCTTTTCTTTGTCAAAGTTACGTCACAGGTAGGGTTGTGCAGGTGGTGCGGCTAAAACTGGCCCACATTTGGCTAGTCAGTTTATTAGTTCTCACAGGGTCATAAGCCATTAGTCAGTTTCAGTTCTCACAGGGTCATACTCCATTTTTACTGTGAGGCAAGGTGACCTGTGGACAGTGGAAGAAGCTGCCACCACTGAAGAGAAAAGAGATTGAAGTTTTTATTGCCCAGTTGGAGCATCAGCAGGATGCTGTAGGACCCATCTGATGACGGGTGCTGCCAGAATAGAAACGAGGGATGTGATTCTGCAGAAAATCGCCATAGGTTAGGGCTCACAGAGCAGCCATTTTGATATTAAGAACTGAAGTGACCAAAGACATCACCAGCTGGTCCTTGCCAAGTCTGCAAAGCTGTGTTAAGAGCAGGCTTTAATGGACTATACATCGGCTCGATTGAATAGGGTGTGGAAGACTTTGCTGTAGGGATTCTTGGTGTTGCTAATCTACCAGTAATACCCGGGTACAAAGTGTTCATGGTGTAGCAGTATGGCTGCACACATCAGTACAGTTGGTGGTTTCCACACACGGTGCCAGATAATTTTGGAAGCAGTAAATGGAAAACTCCTGTATTAAAATCGGATCTTTGGAAACAGTTTGGTTCAACTTTGAGCTGTGTGTGTGTGTGTGTGTGTGTGAGCAGTGTTGAGTATATGAAAAATCAGTATTATACTGGTACAAACCACTGAGCCACTGCCATTCTGAAAACCTGAACATTCATGAAAAAGTCATCTTGATAGAGAATTGGTTTGACCTGACACTTCTCATAAAAACAATTAACTCGATTAAAAAACGGAAGAATTTTAAAAATAAAGTAATAGTTTGCTTCTGAGAGACCTTTGGAATAATTCTGACCTGAGATGTCTGTGATAAACACCAATTTCGGTAGTTACAGTTCAGCTTTATTTTTCAAGAGGTACTTCTCCGAAATGTCCTCAGTGTTGCCCACAAGACAGTGTTATATAATAAACAATGATAATAACGGTGGGGTCTTAGATGCCCTTTCTCAGCCCTAAGCACAATTTTATGATTGAGGTAAAACAAGCAACATCAAAACCACAATATTAACATGTACACAAATTTGTCATCTACTTTCCCCCTTCCAACCAATACATATGTCTGCACACACACACGCATGCACACATCTAGCAGTCAGTGTTGTGTATCATGGATTCATTCTTGATTTGGCAACGGAGCAGTATTGAAGGCTGCAGTTTTGTCATGATGATGTGGATTGTGGACATTGATTAGGTAGCAGGGCAGTGCCCAGGACTGTGATTAGGTAGCAGGGCAGTGCCCAGGACTGTGATTAGGTAGCAAGACAGAGCCCAGGACTGTGATTAGGTAGCAGGGCAGTGCCCAGGACTGTGATTAGGTAGCAGGGTAGAGCCCAGGACTGTGATTAGGTAGCAGGGCAGAGCCCAGGACTGATTAGGTAGCAGGGCAGTGCCCAGGACTGTGATTAGGGGGCAGGGCAGTGCCCAGGACTGATTAGGTAGCAGGGCAGTGCCCAGGACTGTGATTAGGGGGCAGGGCAGTGCCCAGGACTGTGATTAGTGGCAGGGCAGTGCCCAGGACTGTGATTAGGGGGCAGGGCAGTGCCCAGGACTGTGATTAGGGGGCAGGGCAGTGCCCAGGACTGTGATTAGGGGGCAGGGTAGTGCCCAGGACATTGATCCCATGTTCCTTTTCCATCAGTAAGCCTCATTTTGTGCTTTGTCAGCATCAGCCTTTTCCTTCTGCAAACCTTTTGTGTGCTGTGATCAGCATTCCGTCAATGAACTGCTTTCTGTGCTGTGATCAGTGTACCTTCAATAAACCGCTTTCTGTGCTGTGATCAGTGTTCCTTCAATGAACTGCTTTCTGTGCTGTGATCAATGTTCCTTCAATGAACCAGTTTCTCTTCTGTGATCAGTCTTCCTTTAATGAACCGCTTTGTGTTCTGTGATCAGTGTTCCTTCAGTGACCCAGTTTCTGTTCTGTGATCAGTCTTCCTTCAATGAACCGCTTTGTGTTCTGTGATCAGTGTTCCTTCATTGAACCAGTTTCTGTTCTGTGATCAGTCTTCCTTCAACGAGTTCTGTGATAATGCTCCTTCAACGAGCCAGTTTGTGTTCTGTGATTGGTGTTATTTATTCTTCAGTGTGTTTCTCCTATACTCAGTTTCCCAGGATTTAGCTGGTGTTTTCATGCTGGGGCCATGACATGCAGATCACTGCTTTGAGCTCAGTGTGTAGGGTCCTTTGCCAGGTTATATTCTTTCTGGCGCTTGCCACAGAGTTTGCTTTGTGGTAAAGAGCCGATGCGGTGTTGACCAGGGTGCGTCTTGGCCGTCTCCATGTGCAGTCTGTGGTGTTGGTGGAAGTTGACTTTTCTTCGGTGCTTTTACTGGAACACTTGGTTTGGCCTTCTGATACATAGTGTTTTGTAACACGTATTTGTGGATCAAAATTTGATCTTACCTTTGTTGTTTCGTTGGCATTATTGGTTGAAAGGTTTCAGGAAAACAGCAACACACTAATACTAGCACTGAAAACAACACTGGTTTTAGCAGTATAAAATACCATTTTTTTATCATTAATTATGTGACGCCTCTTAATATTTACAGGTTGTAGCAAAAACAAAACAAAAACAGAAAAGCAGCAACAAAGAACAAACGGTACAGGAAAATGAAAAAAGAAAAGAAGTGTTTTGTAGTAGGCAGTAGCAGCTTAGCACATGGTAGCGGTAAAGTAGTAGTCAGTGTCATTCATTTAGAAACCTGCAACCCTGTTTGTATTTTTGAACCCCCCGCTTTTTTTCATCATCAGTAAAATGATGCAATTAACTAGGTAGAGAGACAGAAGCGCTTGATGAACTGCCTCATTGATAGTCATCCACTGACCGCTTTGTGCATGTCAGACATTACTGTGTATGCTTGTTGCATGTGTAATGCATGCTTGTGCGTGTTCAGTGTTATTGCATCACACTGGATGATCATTGCACCTGTTGGTTTCCTTAATGCGATAATAGTGGAGAGCAGATACTGGGTCCATTGGTTCAGCTTTCGAAGATGAGGGCCTGGATGCATATTTGAACCCAGAGCCAGCAGACACAGCAGCTGGAGGGCTGATGATGGGCAGGGGGTTGATGTGTCATTGTTTGTGAGCAGGGGGTTGATGTGTCATTGTTTGTGAGCAGGGGGTTGATGTGTCATTGTTTGTGAGCAGGGGGTTGGTGTGTCGTTGTTTGTGAGCAGGGGGTTGGTGTGTCATTGTTTGTGAGCAGGGGGTTGGTGTGTCATTGTTTGTGAGCAGGAGGTTGGTGTGTCATTGTTTGTGGGCAAGGGGTTGGTGTGTCATTGCTTGTGAGCGGGAGGTTGGTGTGTCATTGTTTGTGAGCAGGGGGTTGGTGTGTCATTGTTTGTGAGCAGGAGGTTGGTGTGTCATTGTTTGTGGGCAAGGGGTTGGTGTGTCATTGCTTGTGGGTTTTGT
Organism: Alviniconcha marisindica; assembly: GCA_018857735.1. Lineage (NCBI taxonomy): Eukaryota > Metazoa > Mollusca > Gastropoda > Provannidae > Alviniconcha > Alviniconcha marisindica. Next base: position 556,856 of record JABMCL010000262.1, on the reverse strand, counting down.
TTGGGTTCATGGGTGCAGGTGTCAGTGTTTATTTTCAGGGGTTGATGTTGATGTGTCAGTGTATGTGTTCAGAGGTTGATGTATCAGTGTGTGTTCAGAGGTTGATGTGTCCGTGTATGTGTGCAGGGGGGGTTGATGTGTCAGTGTTCAGAGGTTGATGTGTCAGTGTCAGTGTTCAGAGGTTGATGTGTCAGTGTTTGTGTGCAGGGGGTGGATGTGCCGGCCGATCTGAAAGCAGCAGAGCTGGAAGATGTTGGCATGGGAAACTGCAACGGCATGGGAGTGTTGCAGCAGCAACAGCTGCGTGGCAATTGCGTCAGCTAGGACACCCCCAGCAGGTCACCATTGTTTCCTGTCAGTGACATCACAAGTCCTCCACATCCTCCTCCCCCAGTTGTCTACACTAAATGGAACTCAACTCCTCAACAACATCCCCCCCCCCCCCCCCCACCCTCCCAGTCTACACTAAATGGAATTCAATTCCTCAACAACAACAAAAATGAACTGTTTTGAACGTCCAGTCCAAATCTATGGGGAAGAGTGGATGGAAAAGCCTGTGGTTTAAGTGTATTACAAGAAAGAGAGTATGACGAAAGCGTCAGTGGCACCAACAATGTGTAAAATGGATAGAATTTAAAGGAAATCGGTGGTACTTCCAGTAAGTTTGTTTTTCTACAGTGGATCATGTTCTTTTCACCAGCTCAAGAAATTATTTTCAATTCATGTTCTTTTCAAACCTGCTCAAGAAATTATTTTCAATTTGAATCTGAGAAGGCTACTGCCTTTGAGATGGATCTCCTCTTTTGGACCACATTTGAAGATTTGGGAAGAGAATCCTTCAGTAAACAGCACCTGGAACATTTTGAATTGACGCTGCCATGCTTCGTCAGCCACACAGGCTGTAACCTGGCTGCATGCTTCAATGTGTGTCATCTTTGTTGATGTTGGTACACTTCTTGTTTTGCTTTATAGTTTAGGGTTTTACAAGTTCCCATGTGGTATACACATCAGGGAAAGGTAGCTGAATGTCATGTCTACACCAAAAGTTATGAAAAGATAATGAAATGTTACGGATGTAAGAACGCAGAAACTCCAAGCTTTGAAAGGTCATATTTTTCATGGAGGACTTTCTTTTTGTCAGCTTTTCTTTCTTAAGATTGATTGTGCAGGACAATATTTGCATTGATTTTTCTTCGTAGTCAGTAGTGAGTGTGTGCATGTACTTGATTTTCTTGATTTCCAGTTGGGAGTAGCGACAACCATCATTCAGATTTTTCGGCAGTTATATTTCTTTGTATTCAGGCTTTCTGTACCACCAGTCACTGGGCCTTCTCTTATGGAGAGATGAACATGGGATGCTGAGCGCTGAACAATTTAGCATGTGCTGTGCACTCCTCACATCGTTTTCGTTGATTGTAATTATGTTCAGGCCTTTTTTTGACAACCCATTTTCATTTGTATGGGACCAGTCATAGCTGAATGCTGTTCTACAAGGTTACAGACTCCATGCATACAGAGAAGAAAAGCAGTCAAAGTATGTCAGTGTCTGATTAATGACCCTAGAGGAATATGCTTGTTTCATACCAAATTTGAAGCTTTTCATTTTTGTAAAAACAATTTTGTGACCTGTTTGGATGCCCAAGGACTCAGTTGTAGAGAAGGTCATGGGAGATAACTGGCAGTACTGAGTAAAGTGTTCTATTCATGCTGACTAATCCACCATGTACTGAAAAGCAATGCGATCAATGCAAACAGCGTGAGTTAATGTACTCCTGTGAAGTGCTGTAATATTTTTAATCACAGTGTGTGAGAAAGTAACTGTAATGGTAATCCAGTTTAGAAAATGGGCAGCCGTTACACACCAGTAAAGGGATGTGGCTTTTTTCATTCATTTTTGATATGTTTAAAATGTGATTCTGGTACTTAAAGTCAGCATTATACTTTACAGCATTACGCTGGTACATTCATTCTCTTTCTTCAGTTAAAATGATGGTTCTTCTTGAAATTTCAGTTAACTGTTGGGCTCTTTTATCCTCATTGTTTACTTCTGAGCAACAAATCAATGTATGATTTCACTGATTTTTCTTGTGTGACATTAACAGTTTGGATTAGACATACTGTGTCCCCTCTTAAATGCTTTAAAAAAAATAATTCCATTTAGTGACAGGATACAGGTAGTTTCTGTTGTCTTGTGAATTGTTATGCAAACCAGTGAATCTTGTGCAACTTAATCTGAAGAGACATGAATAAAACACCAGAAAGGAGAAGAAAACATTTTTAACACCTCAAAGTTTTGTAAAAAGTTTATTTGTAATGTGTACTGTAATGTTTAATACGTACAACTGATACGACCCAGGTGACAACAACAACCATATTCCAATACTAACACCTTTTTTTAGATGTGTAACATTATTTCTTCTGTTTTCTGTTTAGATAGCGGGGTTTGTGTGTTTGCAGTGTGACTTGTGATGACAAGGCTTCCTGAAGCGATTGAGATTTGTTGACTGTGTAACCATATTCTGTACTCATCTTCGTGTATCATTTTCAATCAATAAAATGCCATTGTCATCCAGTGTTGCTGTCTTTTTCTTTTGGTTTTGAAGGATGGCTCTGAGATCAAATAGAGGCAAGTTTATTGACTTGCTGAATGTTACAAGAGTGTATGCATCTAGAACCCATACTTGCATAATTATATATGTACATACTACAACTCTGAAACTTTCACTTTATTAACTAAACATCAGTACACTGAAACTTACACCTTCTTACCAAAAGAGCAATACACTTGAAAGAAAAGCTTATTTGAGTCAAGAAAGACATAAAGAAAGAAAGCTGCACAATACCAGAAATACTTGTGTAAAATATACCATAGGGTGTGGACACACCCACAGTATAATTCTAGTAAAGTGTTACATGAACATCATGGGTGTACACAAAGCACAGAGTGTGACTTTATAAGCACCAAATGGTGAAGGTTAATGAGGACCCAAATAATCTCCAAAGAACCCTCCATACAAAATCATTTGTTTAGGTCCAAGCATCATTCAGACTGGTTTTATGTAATACTTGCTGGGGGATGACTGCTTGCGGTAGTTAACAATCCCTTAGTTTGTACAAACTGCAAGTGCTGATAAAGTGTTTAGTTTCCATTTGATTGACTGGACCAAGTGCTGACTGAATGAGACACTAGTGTATCACTATCAGTGTATCGCAGATCAACTTTCCCCAAAAGAGCCATCAGCTGCTTGTTTACAGCTGAGCAAACTGAGGCCCCGACAATTTCTGCCCAGGATGATGATGCACCGATAGTATTAGTAATGAATGATAGGATACCACAGGAAAAGTTAACGGGCACTGCATCTAGCCAGTACTGAACCTGGTCTAATCTAGCAGAGGGTTCAGAGCAATGTCTAGCCAGTACTGAACCTGGTCTAATCTAGCAGAGGGTTCAGAGCAACATCTAATCAGTACTGAACCTGGTCTAATCTAGCAGAGGGTTCAGAGCAACATCTAATCAGTACTGAACCTGGTCTAATCTAGCAGAGGGTTCAGAGCAACATCTAATCAGTACTGAACCTGGTCTAATCTAGCAGAGGGTTCAGAGCAACGTCTAACCAGTACTGAACCTGGTCTAATCTAGCAGAGGGTTCAGAGCAACATCTAACCAGTACTGAACCTGGTCTAATCTAGCAGAAGGTTCAGAGCAACGTCTAGCCAGTACTGAACCTGGGCTAATCTAGCAGAGGGATTGGAGCTGCCAATCACCCAAGCAGCGTTAGCCAATCAGAATGTCACAAATAATATCACTGCCAGAACAGTGGCTGTCAAAAAAGTGTCATGTCTGCTTCACAAACTAAAGCATAGCAACAGAGCAAAAGATTGGCGTCTTCCAAACAAAACTTTCAAAGTAAGTAATGGCGCAGGTTCACTGGTCATGAGACATTTGCTGCACTCAAATGAGCCAAATTGCATTCATTTAAAGGCTGGATCAGCCTCAAATCAGTGTGCATTCTACTAGTACTAGTCAACAGTACCACATGGCGGCAAGATCAAAAGCTTGTGGGACCGTAACTATGGGAGGCAGGGCTCAGAGCTTGGTGCCAAACCCTCCACTACATGTTGGATGGCAAGCTATGACTACATCACTGGTGCTTCGTTTGCAGATGTGTCTGTGACACAACTGCTGCCTGCCATAGTGTTCCTTATAAATTTACAAGGGGCACCATTCTGAGCATTACACTGTGGAATACATTTGAAACCACTTCAGGGACAGTTATGGTGCCCCAAAATGCAATTACTACATGAATTGTGATGCTAGTTTATTTTTGATATCTCTCACACACACTCATGCACTCACACACACACACACATTCATGCACTCACACACACATACCACCCTGGAAAACTCTTTAATGTCCGTCACCATCTGTGGCCAGGGCTACATTTGTTGTTGTTGGTCAGTTCATAAGTCCAGCTCCACAAAATTCCAAGCAACAATTTACAAACAAGTTCTCAAAGATGATGCCACGCAGACACTGAATTCTGTTAGCAACAATTCTTTTACTGTGTACAAAGGTAGCATCCTGCCACGAACAAAAAATGCGATGAAGTTTATGACTGCCACATTTGGTTGTGGGAAATTTCATCAGAACTGAACAATAGTAACACAGTGAGCAAGTTACATACGATATTTCATTGTTCCTCTAGACTAAGGCTTTAAGACATAATATACAAATGTACAAGTAATAAAGATCCACAAAATTTGGTGGTGGCAAAATGAACCTTCAGGTTCGCCATTCCAGCCCTCGCTTGGTTTCTTACACACACACGCTCATCAGATATCTGTCTCTACAACACACTTCCTTAAAAATGTCACACAGACACTTGCACAGTACAAAGCATACAAATTTCCACACATGCTGATCGTCTCTCAGTCTCACAGACGTCTTTGCCTTCTGGTGCTCTGTGCTATCCAAACACCAACTTTAATGCGATGACGCCAATGTTGATCCCAATCAGAGGAACTGAAAATGAGAGAGGGAGCAAGTCATGAGTACGAGACTGAGACTCCATTCATAATGTTTAGGCAGAAGCTGCCAGTAATAAACTGTATACCCACAGCAATTCACTGTATATAAATAGATGGCTATATATTATACATATATATATAAAGCAATTATTTTGTGCATCAGTTCTGGTAGCCCCATTTGTTTTTATTGTTTCTTTTTATAGATCTCTCTCTGACCTTCTCACTGTGTACACCCCTTCCAGGCAGCTTTATTCTTCTGCGGACACACGGACACTTCACATCCCCCATTAGCCAACAATCTTTCTCTGCGCCAAAGCAATGGAGTTCTCTCCCTTTTGACATGTCACATTCTGTTCTCCCATGCCTTTACAAACTGTGTTAAAAACTCATCTACACTAATACTAGTAATACTAGAGCTACAAACAATATAACGTGATTTTAAGTTCAGTTCTTCTCTTTACCGCCACACCCTCCACCCCTCCCCATGACAATAAAGCAAGAAGAACCAATCACACTAAACAGACCAAATACTGAAACAGACAATAGTTTACCCGAAACAGCAAGGAGACTGAATCACACTAAACAGACCAAATAAACACTCTAGAGACTAGTCTAGTACTTAAGCAGTAATGCTCAGTTGTAGGTACACTAAACTCAATAGGTACTCCCAGACTGTTCGTCACAATGGTAGAAATATATATTAATTAATATATTTATATTTCCATAATCAGCAGGAATTGTTTGCAAGCACCCAAATTCTCTATACTGGGTAGCATCAATATTTTTTAGTAAGCTACATTAGAATGAACCTTGGTTAGAAGAGTGTCCCTTTAAGATTAAAGGAGCTGGTCTTCTCAAAACATGTTTTGTCCAAGAGGCACAGGAGACTGAAATAAAAACTTCAATTCAAAGATTTTGTTTTAAACTGTTCCCATGACTTTTAATAAATTAAAATTTTATGCAAGGTTTTGTGAGTACCAACTAATGGGACTGGCTGTACACACCAATGACAGCATGCAGCACTTTGACACTGGGCATGGAAGGTGTATGCTCTAGTTGCCCAAGAAACAAGATCAAACACAAAGTGATGTTGTTGATCACTTTGTCACTATTCTCCGCATTCCAGCAGACTCACTGCACTCGCATTTGTGATTCTAAATGAACAACTAGCTTTTAACAGTGTGTTTTTGAATATCCACTGAAGTGGTGTGTGCTTACAGTGCTGCTTGGTTGTTCATGGCTGGTGCCATGTAAACCTGCTGCCATCTTGGCATGTTCAGTGTACACCATACAACCAAGTACCATGTCGCATCACTTCTGAGAAAGAGACTATGGGTAGCTGTTATTGTGTTACTTCTAAAGGCCAGCTGTGACACTTGACACAATGACAGTGGTTTCTGCTGAAATAAGTAGGACTCTAAATTGAAAATAAAACCAAGAGCATTTTAAAACAAAACCCTTGATTTTACTTAACACAGTTTAAGATTTTTTTATTTTATTTTTTATCTCTTTCACCAGTTTTAATTTTACCTTTTGGGCAAACAACAGCCTTCTTGGACAAGAATGAGTTTTAAGAAGGCTAGTTCCTTTACCTATTACAGTGGCAGTCTAATAAACATTAACCTGATTAAAAGAACTATTAGTATTACAGTATTACTATTAGTAAACTAGCATTTCCAACACATCTCTGTTCAACAGGTAGAACTAGAAGATCTGGATCAAAATAAAGACTTAATTAGTTAATATCAAAAACTTGTTTTGAACTGATGCCAATTAATATTCAGTTTATACTCTTTTTCACTGTGGTTGCTTAGATTTCCTGTGTCTTACTTCTCATGACTGTGCGTATAGAGCGCACCAGATGAAGAAGTTGAGCTTTCATCCCCGGGTCCTCGCCAAACCCTGCCTGACTGCTTCCCCAGCCGACTGAAGGTAAAACAAAGGAGTGAATCAACAAATGAGGCAGTCAGTCACTATGACACTAATGGTGATTGTGATGCCACATGCATTTAACTTTAAAAGACTGTGTACCAAACCCTGCCTGACTGCTTCCCCAGCCAACTGAAGGAGAAACAAAGGAGTGAATCAACAAATGAGGCAGTGAATCTCTATGATATTAGTATGAATCAACAAATGAGGCAGTCAGTCTCTATGAAATAATGAATCAACAAATGAGGCAGAAAGTCTTTATGAATCAACAATGAGGCAGTCAGTCTCTATGAATCAACAAATGAGGCAATCAGTCAATATGATACTGATACTGTGATACTGATAGTGTTTGTGATGTCACATGCATTTAACTTTAAAAGAGACACATCAACAGAGAAATGAATCACAAACAGTAACTGGCTTGTTCTTCAGTGCCCCTGAATCTGCAACTGTTCTAAGGAAATAAAAAAAATAAAAACTGAATTTTTGTTTTGTTTTTGTTTTTGTTCATTTTCAAATGACCTTTTCTGTCCTCCACTGGTTCATGAAGCACTCATGAACAACTATGAGCAATAAAATGGATGATGAATCTGGTTAAGTCTTTGTCATTTTAAAATAATATCTGATAACAACACACATCTTTATCACACAGAAATGGGAACTTTCATGCCTGATTTCTTATAATGATAGGCTCACAAGACAGCACTCAGCAGAAATCAGCACAGTAAATTTCTAAGTAAGACTGAAAGTGAAAGTTTGTACATGAAAGGTAAACTACAGCTAAGTGCAAGCACCTTACTGAAGACACACGTCCAGACTCATCTGGATACTGGGCTTAACCAGGTGAAATTTTGCTAATGCGTGGGACAGTGAGCATTCCTTTTCATCTGCAACAAATGTATGCTCTTCAAACTTGGGAAACATAGGTGCTATAAATTATAGCTTGACTAATTGCCTTTTGAACAGTTTGTTGGTAAAACTTGCTGACCAGCTACAGAAAAGTTAGTACTATTAATTACCCTTGAAGATGAGGTGTCACATTTGTCCTGAGTCTGAGAATCACCCATATGGCCATTCAGTTACTATTATTATTAACTATACATTGTCCACATGCCCTAAAATATACTGGAACTGCATTCCAAGCTGTTTAGCTTTCATTTGAATAGTTTGCTCTTGAAACTTCAGTTCAATGAGTTAGTGACAAAAAGTGAAAACAAGACTATTTCTGCATTATTATAAATATAATCATTATTAATATTATGACGTTTGGATTTTTGAATAAATTTTGGTCATTCTGTCAGTATCACCCGCACAATCTCTCTAACAGTGATCAGGCATGAATTGCATTAATGAATGATAATTTATAAAGCCCATGGATTTATTATATATAAAAAGAAGAAAAAATCCACGCAAGAGTCGTCCACGTCAGAGTTCGTTGGATGATCATGATGGAAACATACCCCCCCCCCCCAAAAAAAAAAGAGGAAAATAACCCAACACTCACTAAACCGCATGACAATAATGATTGGTCAAATCCTTGACCTCTGGTCCTTACTCATTAATAATAATAACATTAATGCTGATTTTAGAAAAAGAAACTGCAGATTTAGTCTAAAAATAAAATGTAGGCACTGGACCCACAGATGAGCAGTCTCAGTTCAAAAGGCGGCAAATGATTTTGAATCTAAAATGATCATATAGGTCGACCATCAGACCAAAAATAACGTGAAAAAGCTTCTTACTCTTTGCTAGAAATCGTTCCTCGTGAAGAACACAGACGGCATTCAAGCAAAGAATCGCAGCTTCCAGCAGGGAATACAGACCGAAAGCCATGTTGGCACAGGAAATGAAAAAGAATTACCTCCCTTCACCCGGTCGCCTTGCATAGCTCAGTGCACTGGCCCCGCTGTGGTGAGTCGAGTACAACAGGATAAAGAAAACGAAAGTTGTCAAGCTTGTCCTCGGCAGCCACATCTTTCGTAAGTTTTTCCACCGTTGTCGTTCACAGACATTTGTACAAGTACGTCTATAGTTTTATCTTGTTGTATACTGACCCATACTGCTATACGCGGGTTGACGCTCAAGTGACCTGGCCGGGATGACTGACCGGGACATGATCAGTAGAGCCGCCGCACTATCACGTCAAGCCGTTCAGTCCGTCCGCCTAAGCAAGGACCAGTCTACGCCCACCCGCGAAACCGCCGTTTATCCGGAGACGGACTGATGAGGCCTATCCAGTGCGAGTTGTCTGATCTAACTCAGTGTCCGGCACGATGAGTCAAGTTATTGCGGCCTGAGCTGTTTAGCGTCGGAAGTTCAAAGTCTGTCAGTTTGTTGTCTGTTTAACTGAGTTGTGTGTAATTTCAGTTTTGTATAGTAAAATATACTCTCTCTCTCT
>JABMCL010000262.1:517500-542500 GCA_018857735.1 Alviniconcha marisindica | reverse complement strand
ACGACAATACTCTCAACTGATTAACCTACACACCCTCAAACTATCAGTTCAGATCTTCATTTGTAGTAGGCTATACCGGGAAGCAGAACAGCTCTAGCGCAGAAACAACCGGAGGAAAGGGAACATAAAGAGAGAAAAAAGAAGAAGGAAGTACTCGAGAAAAGGCCAGGTGCATTAGCCGCCTCGATCTGGAGTTACTGGTGACTGGAGCAGACGACAACTCGACATTGAAGTTTGCAGCCGACATTTCACTTCATTGAACCCGTTTCCTCCAATCACTTGCAGGGCCCAGTTGTGCAGCCAGGATCGAACCATGGATCGTCCGGCCCCTGGACACGTGGAGGACCTGGCCGAGCTGGCCAACTTGGATGAACAGATTTTGCTGACAGAGATCAGGGAACGTTACGCCCGCAACAAAATCTACGTGAGTAGATGTGTGTGTGTGTGTGTGTGTGTGTGTGTGTGTGTGTGGTTTTCATGAGCGCGTTTCTACTCCGGCTGTTCATTTTAATTTTTATGAAACAGTTGACGGAACGTTAAAATTCAAGAACTAACCGGCCGTTGTCAGTTTGTGCATTACGGGGGGAGGGGGGGGGGGGGGGGGGGAGACAAGAAGAAGAAACTCGAATCAATAAGCTGAATAATGTGATCCAGTGTAAACTTGATACGTTATAATACACAACAGGCATACACAATTATGTTTAACATCAGTGTGACCTGCAAGTATATATTGATCTCGAAACTGAAGCACTGGAATTGAGAGAGAGAGAGAGAGAGAGAGAGAGAGAGAGAGAGAGAGAGAGAGAGAGAGAGAGAGAGAGAGAGAGAGAGAGAGCAGGGTTTTTGTACAGTAATCGAGTGTTGAAAGGCCTTGTATTTTAAAAGCACTTTTCCGTGCCCTGGAAAGTCTTTGGAAATCTATACACAGTCACAAGGACTTGAAATTCCTTAAAATTGAGACCGTAGTACATGTATTTTATATATATATATATAATATTCTAGTAGAGTGTCCCAAGCGATTGGTGTGCTTCTGTTCCACCTTTTCTGACACAAGTCTTCGGTCCCAAGTCTTTGACTGAAAAATATTACTTTTCCTGACTTGCACTTCCTGATTCTGCCTCGGTCCAATAAGTAATGTACTTAGGCTACAATGTTCTGTTCTAGCCGTAACATTTTTTTTTTTTTTTTTTTAGGTTAATGTTTTGTTTTTGTTAGAAAAAGAATAATAGTCTCTCCAAAGTCCTTGGGAAGTCCTTGAATTATGTCTCCCAAATTCTGTATGAGAGAGAGAGAGAGAGAGAGAGAGAGAGAGAGAGAGAGAGAGAGAGAGAGAGAGAGAGAGAGAGAGAGAGCTTAAAGAAGCCAATGGACTCCTGAGAGAGAGAGAGAGAGAGAGAGAGAGAGAGAGAGAGAGAGAGAGAGAGAGAGAGAGAGAGAGAGAGAGAGAGAGAGAGAGCTTAAAGAAGCCATGGACTCCTGAGAGAGAGAGAGAGAGAGAGAGAGAGAGAGAGAGAGAGAGAGATTAAAGAAGCCATGGACTCACTGCCTCGCCCTTTTCTTTAGTGTACGGTGTCAGCGACACGCGCTACACAGGAAAACAAGGAAACCTTTGCAACCCATGCATACACTCTATGACAGGCTATTTAAAAATATTTAAAAAAAAACTTGATCCAAGCGGCATGAGCACGGGCACTTCAGCTGCAGAAATGACTATGAAGAAAACTAAGTTTTCAATCTCACATTACCTGCGGCCAAGATGTGTTTTTATCGTTACGGGAGACTGCATATCTAGGCTGGTCGTGGTAGACTAGAAGGTATGGAGCTGCCAGAGCGTAACTGCTGGCTTTTAGTTACGAACCAAGGGAAGTACAGTTCCCATGATTGCCTATTCTCAGTATTTAGGAATGTTGTTCACAGGCGCCTGTGGAAAAGGTATGGCAGTTCGAAGCATAATGGACGGGGCTTTAAGGAAATAGATCTATCGAGTCGACGAAAACAGTACTCACTCTCTCTGTCTCTCTGTCTCTGTCTCTCTCTCTCTCTCTCTCTCTCTCTCTCTCTCTCTCTCTCTCTCTCTCTACTATCCTCGAGTATTAAGTTTTCCTCTCTCTCTCTCTTATCCCTGAGTGTTAAGGTTTTCGATATTTCTCTCTCTCAAGACCGGAGTACGCAATGCGGCCCTGGCCGAATGACTAAAGCAAGAAAACTATGACCGAAACACGACTACTCCTCCCATACAACGCGCAGAAATGTGATATGTTAAACTGAATTCGTTGACTTCAAACTGACAGCAGATGTATCAAATAGAGCTGACATAATAGGTTACTGCGAAATGTGAATCACGAGTTGTGTATGCATTGTCGTAGCCGGCTCGAAAGACGATCTGGCTACAACAAAACTTACGCCGGCAGCTAGTGTTTTTTGTTTTGTTTACCTCGCGGTAAACCACGAAGAAAACCTACTGTCGTAAACTGTGTGACTGTGAGCTGTTTATTATACGTACATACAGTAATTCATCCCGGTACTGATCCAGCTTCGAGCGTGAAATGACAATAAAACCTCCAGTCTTCCGTGACAGCCTTTTTACGCCGTGCAACTGAATGCACACGACAAGGAATTGGTCCCATATTCACCATCAAGAATATATCTGCATGTCTTTTTTTTTATAATTTTTTTTTTTTTGACAAGACAAACAAGACACAGAGAACACGCTTAGGTAACAGCCTTTACAGAAAGCAGAGAGAAAGAATTTCAGGTCATTGTTCTGTGCTGTGTATTCGTAGGCCTAACGACAAACAACGACTCGAGATGCCGGCTAACACATACAACGGAATCGAAAAAGCATCTGAGATGTAGCCTTGTAACAGCGTCTGTGCTAATATTCATTGCTCTCCGAACAACATACGCTTCTTTGGTTTGCTTATCTGTTCAATTTTGACAGCACAATCAAACTTTGTTGAGTGGAGCGAAATTGAACATACGACTCGAGTCGAGTAGGAAAAGCTTATTTGTCATGCGACAATCCCAGCAGACAACGAGGCGCATTAGACTTCCAGATCTTTCAGCGACAAGGAAACGTTACGCGAAACAATTTCTTTATCTGACAAATAACAGTTTTGTCGAAACGAAGTTCGTTGTTTCACTAGCAAAAGACTGATGAGCTGTTACGACGCACGTCACCCATGCAGACGAAGAGCAACGGGACAGAAATGAAGTTGAATGAGGCTGGAAAGCGAGGATTAGAAAAGCAGAATTCTGGCAACAGGGGAAGTATGCGACGCTGCATACTTTGACCTGCTTCTGCTTGGACAGAAAGAACCTTTGATTGATACTGATAGCTCGGGCTGAGGGGGGGGGGGGGGGGGGGAGGGAGAGAGAGGAGAGAGAGAGAGAGAGAGAGAGAGAGAGAGAACTCGAACTCGAAAACTGTATTGTACAAAGATTGTAGTTTAGGTTCATTTAGGGAGGGGGGGGGGGGGGGGGGGAGGCGAGAGAGGGAGGGAGGGGGGGAAGGAGAAAGACAGACCAGAGACAGAGAGTTAAAATTAAAGGCAGAACGTTCTCTGCACCAGTAGACTATGGTATAATGCGTTCGGTCACGTACGCACATTAAACTACCCCCACGGGGCTGACGTGTTTAGCCCTAAGGTGGGAGTGGCTGTGACAAGAAGGACAATGACAGACGATCATCATCATACCTCTACTACACGTGGCCATGCATCGTAAAGCTGATCGACTGACTCGGTGACACACTGTCAACAGCTCTAAGTTACCTGTTGTTTGACAGAAAAGCATGAAAGTGGAGGCATTGATCAATGCCTCCTATGAAGGCTCGGTCCAAAATTTCACAAAGGATACTTACCCTTCGCTGCAAGCACGACTCTTCAACTCTCTCGCCGCTTTAAAGGCCACCACCTGCACATGTTATAATAAATCGTTAGTTTTAATGATAACGGTGTTATTTTTTGCACACGTTTTGCAAAGCGTCAAGCGAGTTCTGTTCCCCGGTAAAGGTCCTTGGCACCGCAATCAGCCGTTGATAACAAAGTTGTTGAAATACCACGAAACGTGCAGAGACTGAAAAGAATAACGGATTAGACAGGGGAAAGGGCACTGGGAGGAAAGCGGGGGGGGGGGGGGGGGGGGGGGGGGGGGGGGTCTAATCACGACATCGTTGTTTACATTTTGTTTGTTGGTGCTATCTTAAGGAAGTTGGCCCAGTAGCACAAATACCCAGTTGCGCGAAGGTCCAACTGCGCGAAGGTCCAACTGCGCGAAACTAGACTGTGTGTGAGCCAGTTGTTTGTGTCTGTCGGCAGTTGAGCGGTTACTGTGTGTGAGCCAGTTGTTTGTGTCTGTCGGCAGTTGAGGGGTTACTGTGAGTGAACCAGTTGTTTGTGTCTGTCGGCATTTGAGGGGTTACTGTGTGTGAGCCAGTTGTTTGTGTCTGTCGGCAGTTGAGGGGTTACTGTGAGTGAACCAGTTGTTTGTGTCTGTCGGCAGTTGAGGGGTTACTGTGTGTGAGCCAGTTGTTTGTGTCTGTCGGCAGTTGAGGGGTTACTGTGAGTGAACCAGTTGTTTGTGTCTGTCGGCAATTGAGGGGTTACTGTGTGTGAGGGAATAAATCATTGTAGTTCATCACTTGTTACTGCCGATTGTTTGCACTGTCTCAGATTTGGTGCTTGCAAATTTACTCCTTCACAACCACCTATTCCCAATTTACTCCTTCACAACCACCTATTCCCAATTTACTCCTTCACAACCACCTATTCCCAATTTACTCCTTCACAGCCACCTATTCCCAATTTACTCCTTCACAGCCACCTATTCCCAATTTACTCCTTCACAACCACCTATTCCCAATTTACTCCTTCACAACCACCTATTCCCAATTTACTCCTTCACAACCACCTATTCCCAATTTACTCCTTCACAACCACCTATTCCCAATTTACTCCTTCACAGCCACCTATTCCCAATTTACTCCTTCACAGCCACCTATTCCCAATTTACTCCTTCACAGCCACCTATTCCCAATTTACTCCTTCACAGCCACCTATTCCCAATTTACTCCTTCACAGCCACCTATTCCCAATTTACTCCTTCACAGCCACCTATTCCCAATTTACTCCTTCACAACCACCTATTCCCAATTTACTCCTTCACAGCCACCTATTCCCAATTTACTCCTTCACAGCCACCTATTCCCAATTTACTCCTTCACAACCACCTATTCCCAATTTACTCCTTCACAACCACCTATTCCCAATTTACTCCTTCACAGCCACCTATTCCCAATTTACTCCTTCACAGCCACCTATTCCCAATTTACTCCTTCACAACCACCTATTCCCAGATCGACGATTTTCCGTTTCGATTACTCAGCTAATCTGAAATGCACAGACTATTCATTTCGCCTAATGGAGCAAAATGACATGCGCACATTTCACTCACGCAGTTGTACAGTAGAGGAGTTAAGCCTTGCCCCCTGTGTTTTTTCCTTTAGAATCTTTACCTTATTGTAACTGACTATTTCCTACTGTGATCTTTTAACTGTTATTCTTATTGTAACTGCCCATTATGCATTGCGATTTGTGTTGCTTTAACTTTGATTGTTATTTTAACCGCCCAGTGCGTATTGTGGTGTTTCTTAGTTATCTAACTGCCCAGTGCGTATTGTGATGTTTCTTTGTTATCTAACTGCCCAGTGCGTATTGTGAAGTTTCTTTGTTATCTAACTGCCCAGTGCGTATCGGGATGTTTCTTTGTTATCTAACTGCCCAGTGCGTATTGTGATGTTTCTTTGTTATCTAACTGCCCAGTGCGTATTGTGATGTTTCTTTGTTATCTAACTGCCCAGTGCGTATTGTGATGTTTCTTTGTTATCTAACTGCCCAATGCGTATTGTGATGTTTCTTTGTTATCTAACTGCCCAGTGCGTATTGTGGTGTTTCTTTGTTATCTAACTGCCCAGTGCGTATTGTGATGTTTCTTTGTTATCTAACTGCCCAGTGCGTATTGTGATGTTTCTTTGTTATCTAACTGCCCAGTGCGTATTGTGATGTTTCTTTGTTATCTAACTGCCCAGTGCGTATTGTGATATTTCTTTGTTATGTAACTGCCCAGTGCGTATTGTGATGTTTCTTTGTTATCTAACTGCCCAGTGCGTATTGTGATATTTCTTTGTTATCTAAGTGCCCAGTGCGTATTGCAATGTTTCTTTGTTATTGTAACTGCCCTGTGCGTATTCCGATGTTATATTGAGTTTTACGAACAGAAAGACAACATACGTACTGTACTGGTGTCTTAGTAGTGTTGTTCACGTTATTGTCTTGTGTCTGTGTACTTGCTGATGTTGTTGTTGCTGAAAATTTGACGGAGGAAAGACCGCACACAGTAATTGTTCCATTTGTTTCAAAGAGTTACAGGACTTCTTGTACTACCAGTTTTAACTTTACCTCAGGGCTTGCCAAGACCTTGCACTTGTTAAAATGAATACACTATGTAGAGTGCTGTTGTGTTTTTCAGACTTACGTGGGAGACATATTGATCGCCGTCAACCCTTTCAAAGATCTTGGAATATACGGCAAAGATGTAAGTGTTTGTGTGTGTGTGTGTGTGTGTGTGTGTGTGTGTGTGTGTGTGTGTGTGTGTGTGTGTGTGTGTGTGTGTGTGTGTGTGTGTATGTGTGTGTGCGTGCGTGCGCGCTTGCTTGCGTTAGTATGTGTGTGCGTGTATATGTAGTTTGTGTGTGTGCGCGTGTGTGCGTGCATGCATATGTAGCTTGTGTGTGTGCATGCGTGTTTGTGTGTGTGTGTGTGTGTGTGTGTGTGTGTGTGTGTGTGTGTGTGTGTTGTGTGTGTGTGTGTGTGTGATTACGCCAACAATGACCGTGGCTTTGTGGCGACGACCCATGCAGGAAAGCCAGCGGTACCGGATGTCCAAGAAGACCGCCCAGCCGCCTCACATCTTCGCTGTGGCTGACGCAGCCTACCAGGCCCTGCTGGGACACGGGGGGCGGCCCCCCGGCAGCCAGTGCATCCAGTCAGAACCCCCACCCCGGCACTCAAGTACTTCGCTTGGCTGCGCACCTACCAGGCCCTAGCTGGACAGGCGGACCCCCCGGCAGCAGTATCCTCACAGGTCAGTAACCCCCCCCCCCGCCCCACCCCAACGGTCCCCAGTACCCCCACCCCCACCACCCCCCCCCGGCACTCTGTACATCCTCATAGGTCAGTATGACTCATCTCCCACACCCCCCCGGCACTCGTACATCCTATCAGGTTCCAGTACCCTCACCCACCAGAATTCTCGGTTAGTACCCCCCCCCCCCCCCCCCCCACCCGGCAGTTGGTGCATCCCCATCAGGTCAGTAACCACAGCCGCAACAACGGCGATGGTAATGATGAGGAAAATAACGACAGCAAGAACAAGAGGTCGAAGGGCAGTGAAGCCCAGTCAGGTATTTTAGCGGGTTGACTGACTGATTGCTTTTATAGTTAATTATAGCGTTATTCTCTGTTGTAGAGCGAGGTCACTGCGCTATAGTGGTGTACTTACAGCGCTGTTTGGTTGTTTAGTCAACGGCTGATGCCACAAGAAACTGCCGCCGTCTCAACGCACGGTACACCATACAACCATGCATCAGTTTACAACGTGACTTTATTCAAAGCCACATACGTATATGTGGGTGCACGTGTGTTTAGTTGTAACCTGCCACCTGCACTTTTGCCGGGTATTTACGTGCTACTGCGGTAACACGGGGGGCGGAACGGATACCGAACTAAGAGTCAGCACAGAAAGTTGACCCCGGAGAAATCGTGCGGGGACTCGAACTTGCCACCTTTCGTCCACGAGTCCGCCGCTGTACCACTAAGCTATTCCTGTTCCCCGTATGCCATGTTCATGTTAGGGCCAAAGTGAAAGACGGACAAAGGAGTTACATGTCGCTGTAAGCAAGTTACCAAACGTTTCGACGTGAAAAGATGTGTATTTTGTAGTGAGGAGCGGGATAAAATACATCCCATTAAATGCTGCCCAGTTTTCACTGCACTGTGTTCGTAGTGTTACACAGCAATGCACTGTGTTGTGTTACATTGCACTGTAGCGTGTGGCGCTGAACTGTGTTCGTAGAGTTACACAGCAATGCACTGTGTTGTGTTACATTGCACTGTGTTGTGTTACATTGCTCTGTAGCGTGTGACATTGAACTGTGTTCGTGGTGTTACACAGCAATGCACTGTGTTGTGTTACATTGCACTGTAGCGTGTGGCGCTGAACTGTGTTCGTAGTGTTACACAGCAATGCACTGTGTTGTGTTACATTGCACTGTAGCGTGTGGCGCTGAACTGTGTTCGTAGTGTTACACAGCAATGCACTGTGTTGTGTTACATTGCACTGTAACGTGTGGCACTGCACTGTGTTGTTACATTGCAATGCAGTGTGGCACTGAACTGTGTTGTTACATTGCACTGTAGCGTGTGGCACTGAACTGTGTTGTTACATTGCACTGTAGCGTGTGGCACTGAACTGTGTTGTTACATTGCACTGTAGCGTGTGGCACTGAACTGTGTTGTTACATTGCACTGTAGCGTGTGGCACTGAACTGTGTTGTTACATTGCACTGTATGCGTGTGGCACTGCACTGTGTTGTGTTACATTGCACTGTAGCGTGTGGCACTGAACTGTGTTGTTACATTGCACTGTAGCGTGTGGCACTGAACTGTGTTGTTACATTGCACTGTAGCGTGTGGCACTGCACTGTGTTGTTACATTGCACTGTAGCGTGTGGCACTGAACTGTGTTGTTACATTGCACTGTAGCGTGTGGCACTGAACTGTGTTGTTACATTGCACTGTAGCGTGTGGCACTGAACTGTGTTGTTACATTGCACTGTAGCGTGTGGCACTGAACTGTGTTGTTACATTGCACTGTAGCGTGTGGCACTGAACTGTGTTGTTACATTGCACTGTAGCGTGTGGCACTGAACTGTGTTGTTACATTGCACTGTAGCGTGTGGCACTGAACTGTGTTGTTACATTGCACTGTAGCGTGTGGCACTGCACTGTGTTGTGTTACATTGCACTGTAGCGTGTGGCACTGAACTGTGTTGTTACATTGCACTGTAGCGTGTGGCACTGAACTGTGTTGTTACATTGCACTGTAGCGTGTGGCACTGCACTGTGTTGTGTTACATTGCACTGTAGCGTGTGGCACTGAACTGTGTTTGCACAGCGGAGAGAGCGGCGCTGGGAAGACGGAGAGCACGAAGCTGATCATCAAGCAGCTGGTGGAGCTGTGCAGCGGCAACACGCAGCTCGAGAGACAGATCCTGCAGGTAATACAATGTAAAATCATGTTTATAAAGAGACAGATCCTGCATGTAATATTATGTAAAATCATGTTTATAAAGAGACAGATCCTGCATGTAATACAATGTAAAATCATGTTTATAAAGAGACAGATCCTGCAGGTAATACAATGTAAAATCATGTTTATAAGAGACAGATCCTGCAGGTAATACAATGTAAAATCATGTTTATAAAGAGACAGATCCTGCAGGTAATGCAATGTAAAATCATGTTTATAAGCAGGTAATACAATGTAAAATAACGTTTATAAATAGACAGCTCCTGCAATTAATACGATGTAAAATAATGTTTATAAAGAGACAGATCCTACAGGTAATACAGTGTAAAAGATGTTTATAAAGAGACAGATCCTGCAGGTAATACAGTGTAAAATCATGTTTATAAAGAGACAGATCCTGCAGGTAATACAATGTAAAATCATGTTTATAAAGAGACAGATCCTGCAGGTAATACAATGTAAAATCATGTTTATAAAGAGACAGATCCTGCAGGTAATACAATGTAAAATCATGTTTATAAAGAGACAGATCCTGCAGGTAATACAATGTAAAATAATGTTTATAAAGAGACAGATCCTACAGTAATACAATGTAAAATAATGTTTATAAAGAGACAGATCCTGCAGTTAATACAATGTAAAATAATGTTTATAAAGAGACAGATCCTCAGGTAATACAATGTAAAAAATGTTTATAAAGAGACAGATCCTGCAGTAATACAAGTAAAATAAAATATACAAACAACGCTGTACACTACAATACAAACAACACAACACTACACATCACTATCACCAACACACAACAACACAACCAACACACACAAACAACAACACACTACAACACATACACACACCACACACACACACACACACACACACACACACACACACCACACACACACACAACACACAACACACACACACACACACACACACAACACACACACACCACACACACCACACACACCACAACACACACAACACACACACACACACACACACACACACACACACACACACACACACACACACACCACATACATACAAACACACACACACACACGCGCGAATGCGATCAGTGACACACAACTGCAACATGCAGGTTGGTAGATGTAAAATTAGTAGTGGCTGGAAGAATATAGTCGTGAAATGTCAATTTGGGGCGTTGGACTTAGAGTAAGCACTTGGATGAAGTAATTATTGTGATTTGATTTAGCAGTAATGGATAGAGGGGTAAAAAGAAGGAGGGTAAGTGACAAGGAAAGGGTCCTGCGATAGTACAGGCGGCGCTTGAGTGAGCGGACAAAGAGAGAGAGAGAGAGAGAGGAGAGAGAGAAGAGAGAGAGAGAGAGAGAGAGAGAAGAAGAAGAAGAAGAAGAAGAAGAAGAAGAAGAAGAAGAAGAAGAGAGAAGAGAGGAGGAGGAGGAGGAGGAGAAGATTAATCCTAGAAATTGAGATGATGATGTAGAGCTTCATGTTATCGGATATCGGTTGACATATTAGGCACAAAAACAAAAAAAACAAAAAACAAAAACCAAAAAACCCCAGTGCCTAAGCATGGTTCAGTGTTGCTTCACGTCCACAGAAACGGTAAGGCTCATTAGGACGGAAAGCCCAGGACGGCCACCTCGACTTTCACACAGCTCCTGAACTCTGAGAAACTGAGTATTGGTATTCAGTATTTATTCGCTAGCTGAGTCCTCAAACCAGTGCCAGTAGCTTGCATGTGACGGTAGAGTTTGTGCACGTTTGGGGTTTGGTGTAGTGAAGGAAGTTATTGGTGTTTGTGTGTATGTGACCGTAATTCCAATTTCCTGTCTTTACAGTGGACACATAAATATTGTCGATTCTTGATTCTTGCCAGGTAAACCCCCTGCTGGAGGCCTTTGGCAACGCCCAAACTGTCATGAACGACAACTCCAGCCGCTTCGGCAAATACATCCAGCTCCGCTTCCTCAACGGCCAGCGTGAGTTTAGTGTGAACAGTTTAACAACGCGGGGCAACGTGAATTTAGTGCGTACGGTTTAACAACGGCCAACGTGAGTTTAGTGTGTACAGTTTAACAATGGCCAAGGTGAGTTTAGTGTGTGCAATTTAACAACGGGCAATCTGAGTTTTAATGTGTACAGTTTGGCCGCAATGCCATAAAGCTGTAATAATACGGCGGTGTGAGCTCCGATCTTGTACGTGATGATCTGCAGACCTTTGGGGGCGAGTGTTGAGTTCTGCTTTGGAGTTCACCGCCTCGGCTTTTGCCTGTCCCATGGCCGTTTACACGTACACGTCTTGTAGCTCGGTTACTGTTGGTTAACTGCACCCGTTTGTTCGGAAATGCGAATATTCACGTGTATGTCATTGTGTGTGTGTGTGTGTGTGTGTGTGTGTGTGTGTGGTGTGTGTGTGTGTGTGTGTGTGTGTGTGTGTGTGTTGTACCAACGTGTGGCTGGAGGTTGCTTGTATGTGCACACCGATCCTCTCTCCATATGCAAGTGAGCCGGTTTGGCCTAGCGGTAAGGTAAGCAGAGGGACCTCGGTTCGAATCTGCTTGGGCTCTCCTTTCGCTTCAAAAGTTGTGGTCTGTGGACTTTGTCCCTCACAATTAATGAAACATTAAAATGGCTCTCATCGCTGCCCGTCTTAATGCAGGAGTCATTCCGGTGGTGACAGTGTAGCGATAGGTGTATTATTATCTCCTCCTTCCCCCCCACCTCCATACCCCCTTTCCCCCATCTCCTCGTCCCTAATAAACATTATGGTTTTTGTGGACCTTGAGCATCACGTTGACTTATTCACTTTCCATGTGCAAGTGGTGTTTAGTGATGCTGCAGGCACCCACCATTTCATCGTCTGCGTGCACTGAAGGCAGGGAGTGGGGTGGGCGGCAGTTGGAGGGGTGGTGGTGGAGAGACATACTAATCATACCCAAGCACTTTCCGCAGGAACAGTGGGTGATGAATCAACAAACAAGGAAGTTAATTAGCGCTCGAAAGACGTCACAGAAACACAACAACAAAGATATGAGTCGTCTATAGTGTCTCATCTTGCACGCGAGTAAAAACAAGGTACACCAGCTCTACCAGAACTACATCCTCGTGGTCATCCTGTAGGAGGAGATACCTGAAGGAGAAGATCACTGTCACGTCAGCTGGTCAGTGTGTGACCCAAACTCCAAGCACTGGTTTACGACATGCTTCCTTCAGCCACTGCCGTATTTAGTTACGCCATAGGTCCCAGAAAACTGTCAGCTAACGAGCAGTTTTTTGTTGGTGCTCAAACAGTAGTAAGTTTGTTACAAACAAGTCAGATTATATCAGACGTTTGCTTTGTAACTGACCATGTTACTTACGCCAGCTCAAATAAAACCAAAATCCTTTGAATCGAGATGGAACTCTTTTTTATTTATTTTTACCCGGGGTGGATGCGTTTCATGTTTACGTGCGTGCTTGGGCGCTAGGTTGCTTCCACAGTCTTATCAGTACCCAAACCTTTCGGAGGGCGCTGACTACGTCGGTGGACAGCTGCGCGGAGATAAAGAGTGCCCCTTCAGTGGCGTAACTAAATCTCGCAGAGTTTGGAGGAAGGTGCCGGAAAGCGATGTTTGGAGGAAGGTGCCGGAAAGCGATGTTTGGAGGAAGGTGCCGGAAAGCGATGTTTGGAGGAAGGTGCCGGAAAGCGATGTTTGGAGGAAGGTGCCGGAAAGCGATGTTTGGAGGAAGGTGCGGAAAGCGATGTTTGGAGGAAGGTGCGGAAAGCGATGTTTGGAGGAAGGTGCCGGAAAGCGATGTTTGGAGGAAGGTGCCGGAACGCATGTTTGGAGGAACGGTGCCGGAAGCGATGTTGGGAAGGTGCCGAAGCGATGTTTGGAGGAAGTGCCGAACGCGATGTTTGGGAGAAGGTGCCGGAAAGCGATGTTTGGAGGAAGGTGCCGGAAAGCGATTTTAGATGTGCCGGACGTGCCGCAGTGCGGACCGTCTGGAGTGTGTGACAGTTCGCCTTCCGCTTGCAGTGATCGGAGGGAAGATATCGGAGTACCTGCTGGAGAAATCCCGCGTGGTGAGGCAGAACGAGGGAGAGGAGAACTTCCACATCTTCTCCTACATCTTCGCCGGCGGCCGCCAGGCGGACCCGGAGGGACAGTTCGCACTGCAGGACCCCAGCAAATACAGGTAATACACCTGGTTCACTGTACTGCCCAGCAAATACAGGTAATACACCTGGTTCACTGTACTGCCCAGCAAATACAGGTAATGCACCTGGTTCACTGAACTGCCCAGCATATACAGGTAATGCACCTGGTTCACTGTACTGCCCAGCAAATACAGGTAATACACCTGGTTCACTGTACTGCCCAGCAAATACAGGTAATGCACCTGGTTCACTGTACTGCCCAGCAAATACAGGTAATGCACCTGGTTCACTGTACTGCCCAGCAAATACAGGTAATGCACCTGGTTCACTGTACTGCCCAGCAAATACAGGTAATGCACCTGGTTCACTGTACTGCCCAGCAAATACAGGTAATGCACCTGGTTCACTGTACTGCCCAGCAAATACAGGTAATGCACCTGGTTCACTGTACTGCCCAGCAAATAGAGTAATGCACCCTGGTTCATTGTACAGGACCCCAGCAAGAACAGGTAATACACCTGATTCACTGTACTGCCCAGAAAATACAGGTAATGCACCGGATTCACTGTGCTGCCCAGCAAATACAGATAATGCACCCTGATTCACTGTAGATGACCCCAGTAAATACAGGCTTTGCACCCTGATTCACTGTATGACCCAAGCAAATACAGGTTATGCACCCTGATTCACTGTACATGACCCCAGTAAATACAGGCTTTGCACCCTGATTCACTGTATGACCCAAGCAAATACAGGTTATGCACCCTGATTCAGGAAATTGCACAGGACTCAGGAAATTACATGTATTACATATCTTGTATGACTATTCATAGTAAAAGACTCGGACAAAAAGCAGGTAACACCCTTTGTGTCATCGAAAAGGATTTGGACAGGTAACACTCCACCCCATGTGTCATCGTAAAGGGTTCGGACAGGTAACACCCCATGTGTCATCGTAAAGGGTTCGGACAGGTAACACCCCATGTGTCATCGTAAAAGATTAGGAAAAGGAAGTAACACACTGTCACTGTACTGGACTACAGGACCCACGCCGGCACACCAGCACACCCAGCCTACTGTCAATCTTCACGTAGCCCAGGACAGCGCTAATGCGTTAGTTTAACGTTGGAAAACGCCGCTTTGGGATCGGGTCCCGTTGACTGTCTTGCCTCGCTGTCCCTTCAGGTACATGAGTCACGGCGCACAGAGGTTCCGCGACAACCTGGGTGTGCTGCACGAGCAGTTTGAAGACCTGGTCAGCGCCATGGACATGGTCGGCTTCACGGATGACGTGAGTTTTTATTCATTCTTTCTTTCCTTCCTTCCTTCCTTCCTCCCTTCTTTCTTCCATCCCTGTTTTTTTTTCATTTTTTTTTTCATGCGTCATAACGAAACGTTTATGTCATCCCAGATCCTGTACTGGCTAGGCTGTAATTTAGTCCGGGCCTGTATGTATTCACAACTTTGCCTAACGTCTTTGCTCTGTTGAGCAGACTCGCTTCATTAACTCACGCAACCACAAGAGCCCCACGCCAAAAAGCAAACAAACTGCTAGCGCTATGCAGCCTAGACAACCTTTTTATGTTTAGGAATCCGCAGTTTAGAACAGTCTGTTGAAACATGTCTTTTATGTGACTGATTTTTTGAAGTTCATGAGAGGTGAAAAGGCATAAGCTTATACTGGTTCTGGAACTTCGCGAAGGCCGAATGGAAACGGGTCTTCTTTGTTATGGATTATGAACGTGTGGAGAAATGTGCGTGCAGTCACAGTTCACCAAACTGTGACTGACCGTATTGCCATCCTTTGTCGACTTCCGCTCGTCTTGATACGGTCTTCGTAAAATGGACAGAGATCTCAACAGCAACACCGAAAAGAAGGAAAGATAAGGACAGCAACAACAACAATTTTCTACTTGTTTTAAGATCGTTATCAATGAAAATCAAACCGAAACAACACTGCACGCTCTTTTGTTTTGTTGGTATAATGTAATTAGTTTCAATCTGGCTTGAATTTGAATGTTTTTGTTTCGTATTGCGTTTAAAGAAATGTACTTATACTTTGTAGCAATTTACAACTGTCACGGATGAACTGCTTGTTTTTCCAGGAACAACAAGACTTGTTCACAGTCATCGCAGCCGTCCTTCACCTTGGGAATGTCCTCTTTGACCTGGACGACTCTGATGCTGCCATGGTTACCGACCCCAACGGGGCTGTGAAAATGGCATCGGTGAGTATCTGATATTCTCTTTGACCATTTGTCCCTTGTGATGGACAAATTCTCCGTTTTCGGTCGTGGTGGCGTAAGCGAAAATAATCAGTCTGCAGGGCTGTTACACACAGGGTAATTCCCGATCAGGACAGACAGGACAAGTTAAAGGGGACACCAGGCGAAGACACACGTGGCTTGAAAACGTGGACAATGTGTGTATGTGCAGAAACTGCTGGGTGTGGAGACAGAGGAGGTCATTTCCTGTCTGACCTCCATGGTAACGGTCACCAGAGGAGAGTACGTCAAGCGTACCTACACCAGGCACCAAGCAGAGGGTGAGTATACTGACCGCACAACACACGCAACGTCTGACGCAAATCGGCGACAAGTTTGTCTCTCCGGTTTTAAACACGCCCTGGTCCATGCTTAGCGCAGGGTCACTCTTAGACCTGTCAACATACATTCTTCCATCAGGCACCATCACTCTGGAACAATATACCCCGCTCTCTCCAACATTCTTCTTCCTCAGCATCGTTGAAATCCGCCCTCTAGACCCTTCTTTACCCTTCTGAACACTGAATCGGTCGTTGTATGCTTAACCTTTGTAGTAGTGTGTGTGTGTGTGTGTGTGTGTGTGTGTGTGTGTGTGTGTGTGTGTGTGTGTGTGTGTGTGTGTGAGAGAGAGAGAGAGAGAGAGAGAGAGAGAGAGAGAGAGAGAGAGAGAGAGAGAGAGAGACGTTCAGTGAAGTGTTGCAGTATATTTGTTTGTGTAATTATTTGCTTTTATTGTTCTCGCTCTACACTTTTGTCGACCCTATAGTTTTATAACATAATTATGCACTTCGGGCTCACGTTACGTGTAGGCGCTTTATAATGATCTTTTACTTTACATTAGACTGCCTTTATGCTCTTCTCACCCTAGTCCCTGATGCATAGCCCTGCTTCATTCTTCGCGCTATTTCATTGTTTGCTTGTCCCACATCCAGACGCCCGTGACGCCATGACCAAGGCTGTGTACGGTCGTCTCTTCGGTTGGATCGTCAACAAGGTCAACCAGCTCCTCGCCCCGGAACAGGTCATCGACCCCAATCTGCTGTCTGAGATCGGTAAGCAGGAGGAAGTAAACCCAAAACTGCTGCCTGAGATCGGTAAGCAGGAGGAAGTAGACCCAAAACTGCTGTCTGAGATCGGTAAGCAGGAGGAAGTAGACCCAAAACTGCTGTCTGAGATCGGTAAGTAGGAGGAAGTAGACCCAAAACTGCTGTCTGAGATCGGTAAGCAGGAGGAAGTAGACCCCAAAACTGCTGTCTGAGATCGGTAAGCAGGAGGAAGTAGACCCAAAACTGCTGTCTGAGATCGGTAAGCAGGAGGAAGTAGACCCAAAACTGCTGTCTGAGATCGGTAAGCAGGAGGAAGTAGACCCAAAACTGCTGTCTGAGATCGGTAAGCAGGAGGAAGTAGACCCAAAACTGCTGTCTGAGATCGGTAAGCAGGAGGAAGTAGACCCAAAACTGCTGTCTGAGATCGGTAAGCAGGAGGAAGTAGACCCAAAACTGCTGTCTGAGATCGGCAAGCAGGAGGAAGTAGTTCCAAAACTGCTGTCTGAGATCGGCAAGCAGGAGGAAGTAGACCCAAAACTGCTGTCTGAGATCGGTAATGCAACAGGGAATAGACCCCAGTCTGCTGTCTGAGAACGGGAAGCAGGAGGACGTAGATCCCGGTCTGCTGTTTGAGATCGGTAAAGCAACAGGACATAGATCCCGTGTCTGCTGTCTGCGATATGTATGGCAGCAGGACATAGATCCCGTGTCTGCTGTCTGAGATCGGTAAGGCAACTAGACATAGACCCCAGTCTGCTGTCTGAGGTAGGTAAAGCAACAGGACATAGATCCCATGTCTGCTGTCTGAGATAGGTAAGGCAACAGGACATAGATTCCATGTCTGCTGTTTGAGATCGGTATGGCAGCAGGACATAGATCCCATGTCTGCTGTCTGAAATAGGTAACGGTAACAGGAAAGAGATATTTTTTGCTGTCTGAAATAGGTATGGCAACAGGAAATATACCTTTTTTTGCTGTCTGAGATATTGATAGGTATGAAAAAATCAGCTGTTAAACATAACGAATAGTATTTCGTCCTCTAGTTGATTAACATTAATTACCACTTGCGTGGGCATTTTAAGACAGTGAACTGCATCGACAGAACACATCCGTACAGCTTTCAGAGCTCGGCAAGTACGACTAGCTATAGTTCTGTAGTACTGAAAGGGACATAAGTATTAAATCACGTTACAAAAATAAAATAAAAATAAATGCCCCCCTCCCCAAGAAAAGAAAAAAATTAAGAAAAAAGAAAAAGGCCATTCAGCTGAATCTATTTTGAATTTCAGGTATTCTGGACATCTTCGGGTTCGAGAATTTTGAGAAGAACAGTTTTGAACAGGCGTGCATCAACCTAGCCAACGAACAGCTGCAGTTCTTCTTCAACCAGGTGAGCAGACCGCACAGTAAGGGTGTTGGGCACGTCATGACACATTCAGACACCCAACCACTGCCATTGCTGGTTACACCACAGGTTTTCGAAAACTGTCAGCTAACGGACAGTTTTTCGTTGGTGCTCAAGTGGCAGTACGCTTGTAACAAACAAATCATACTATATCATGTTTCTTTAATAGCCGGCCGGCTGCGTTGCTTACGCCATCACAAATAAAACTAAAATCGTTACGGAACTCATTTTTTACCCGGGGCGTACCCGCCTCATGTTTACGTGGGTGCTTCCACGCTATGTTACTTTCACAGACTTGTTAGTACCCAAACCTTTCGGAGGGCGCTGACGGCGTGGGCCGACAAAGGCACGGAGATAATGAGAGCCCCATCAGTGGAGGAAGGTACCGCAAAACTTTATACATGCCCACGGTGGATTTGGATGATGTACCTTTGTTGGAGTGTATGTATCTTGTATTTAACTGAGCTAGCTGTAGCCGACTCGGGCCTTTGTTTCTTTGTTCGTGTGCCGCCCTTCTACAACTATCCCTTGTTTGATGTCATGTACACGGCGTTTTCTGAAAAATTGTTTCCCCGCTTGAATAAAATACGAGTTTGTGGTTTTGTTGTTGTTGTTCTTTTAGCACATTTTCAAGATGGAGCAGGAGGAATACACGAAGGAGGGCATCGACTGGACAGAGATCAAGTTTGTGGACAACAAACCCCTGCTGGTACGTACCGCCTGCACTCACTTCACTCACACACACACACACACACACACACACACACACACACACACACACACACACACACACACACACACCACACACACACACACACACACACACACCACGACGCACGCACGCAGCACACAACACCACACACACACCACACCGCACACACATACACAATACACAACAAACACACACACACACACACCACACACACACACACACACACACACACACACACACACACACACACACACGCACAGACACACACACACACACACACAACACACACAACACACACACACACACACACACACACACCACCACACTCGCTCTCTCACCCCCTCTCCTTCTCTCTCATTTCACGCGTTTCATGACTTCACCTGTTTAGACCCGATTTTAAACGTTGATAAAGTCACCTGACTGATGATTTCGCGTCTTTGACGACGTCACGTATCTGACGAATTCGCGAGTGTGTTTGATGATTTCATCCGATTGACTGTACTTCACGCGGCGTATGATTTGAAGCGTTCGTGTGGCACGACGTGGTGGTGAGTTGAGGCAATGATTTAATCACCTGTTCCAGGACCTGTTCCTGACCAGACCCATGGGACTGCTGGCACTGCTGGACGAGGAGAGTCTCTTCCCAAAGGCAAGGACGGAACTGTCCGCTTGCATGGACTCCTTACTTACCCCCAGCCTTGACGCTGCTAATGATAGTGCAACAGTACAGGAGATTCTTCTTCTTCTTTTGTGCAGTGTCCAACCTCAGCGTGTTGGAGACTCTGACACTTTTACTGCATGCTGGGTTATTTTGGTGTTTCCATAGCCCACCGAACTCAGACATAGACTGCAGGGTCTTTAACGTGCGTATGTGATCCTTTTTGCATGGGTATACACCCGGGGGACTTCGGTTTACAGTTTCGTCTGAAGGACTAAAGGTTGTTAAGCCTTTGAATTCAGGTGTAAATCGTGAATTTGTACCGATATGGGAATAATTCTATGACAAAGTTAAACGGTAGGGGTTTGGATTTTCTGTTTTGGGAGTGCGGAATCAGTCACGGCAGTCACGTCGTTTATTGAGGGAGGGGGGGGGGGGGGGATCGGCAGTAATTCCAACAGTGTGTGTTTGGCTCTGTTCTGTCATCGCCTCTCAAACGGATGAATGCGGTTACAACCCAAAATGTCGCCGATCGGTTGTCCTTTTTTTCTGGACCAGGTTGCATTTGGAAATGGTCTCTGCTCCGGCTTGTCCACGCAAATGTACAAACAAGCAACTGCACCTTTTGCAGCGAAGCTCGAGTGGTGTGGTGTGATGGTCTGAAAGGTGTCTGTCTGAATGGTGTCTGTGTGGTGGTCTGAATGGTGTCTGTGTGGTGGTCTGAATGGTGTCAGTGTGGTAGTCTGAATGGTGTCTGTGTGGTAGTCTGAATGGTGTCTGTGTGGTAGTCTGAATGGTGTCTGTGTGGTAGTCTGAATGGTGTCTGTGTGGTGGTCTGAATGGTGTCTGTGTGGTGGTCTGAATGGTGTCTGTGTGGTAGTCTGAATGGTGCCTGTGCGACATTTTCTGTCTGAAAAATGTCTGGAAGGTGTCTGTGGTATGGCCTGGAAGGTGTCTGTGGTATGGTCTGGAAGGTGTCTGTGGTATGGTCTGAAAGGTGTCTGTGGTATGGCCTGGAAGGTGTCTGTGGTATGGCCTGGAAGGTGTCTGTGGTATGGCCTGGACGGTGTCTGTGGTCTGGTCTGGAAGGTGTCTGTGGTATGGCCTGGAAGGTGTCTGTGGTATGGCCTGGACGGTGTCTGTGGTATGGCCTGGACGGTGTCTGTGGTATGGCCTGGACGGTGTCTGTGGTATGGTCTGGAAGATGTCTGTGGTATGGTCTGGACGGTGTCTGTGTGGTGATCTGGAAGGTTGTCTGGGTGATGGTCTGAACGGTGCTGTGTGGTTATTTGAGCGGTGCTGTGTAGTTATTTGAACGGTGCTGTGTGGTTATTTGAACGGTGCTGTGTGGTTATCTGAACAGTGCTGTGTAGTTATTTGAACGGTGCTGTGTGGTTATTTGAACGGTGCTGTGTGGTGGTCAGAAAGTTTGCTGTTATCCTAACGGCGCTGTGTACTGTGTGACAGGCGACTGACCAGTCCTACGTGGACAAGCTGAACGCCAACTTTGTCAAGAACCAGTACTTCAACAAGTCGCCACAGACCAACAAACCCGTCTTCTCCATCAACCACTACGCCGGCAAGGTAATAACACTTCCTTCACTCTCAAACAAGGGCAAGGTAATAACACTTCCTTATTGCTGATAACATTTACATCTCGATGTACATTATGTGTGTTATGCTATGCTTGTACAGCACTTTGAGCCGCAGGGTAGGCGCTTTACAAATTTCCATTATTATAATTATTATTATAACACACTTCCTTCACTCTCAAACAAGGGCAAGATAACACACTTCCTTCACTCTCAAACAAGGGCAAGATAGCACACTTCCTTCACTCTCAAACAAGGGCAAGATAACACACTTCCTTCACTCTCAAACAAGGACAAGGTAACACACTTCCTTCACTCTCAACCAAGGACAAGATAACACACTTCCTTCACCCTTAAACAAAGGGAAGGTAACCACGCACTTCCTTCACCCTTAAACAAAAGGAAGGTAACGTGCTTCCTTCACACTTAAACAAGGGCAAAATAAGCACACTTCCTTCTCCCTTGAATAAGGCAAACAAAGACCCAGGAATTGTAGAATAATCTGATGCGCTCAAGATATGGGTCATATTCAATAAATGTGAGGGTAAAGACCATCAAGTGATGACGTGGCTGATGTGACGTGTGCAGGTGACGTACAACGCGGGCGGATGGCTCGAGAAGAACCGGGACACCCTCCCGGCTGGAATCATGGAGATCCTTCAGTCTAGCAGCAACGTGCTGGTCAAGACCGTCTTCAGAGGTGAGCCCAGCTCTCGCTCTCTCCGTCTTTCTCTTGGGGGATGAAGATCCCGGTGTTAAAGTCTTCATTTCTCAGACAGCGGTCAGTGTGCCTTTTCACCTGCACCATCTTCAGAGGTGAGCCCTGCTCTCGCTCTCTCCACCTTTTTTTCGGGGGACGAAAATCCCAGCATTAAAGTCTTCACTTCTCACGTTGTGGTCACTGTAAGACTGGACACTAACCATGCACTCAGAGCTGAGCCCAGCTCTCACCCTCTCCACCTTTTTGGGGAGGTAAAAATCCCGGTGTTAAAGTCTTCGTTTTTCTCACGTTGTGGTCAGTGTAAGATTTGACAGCCACAGACCACTATATAACCATGCACCTTTTCACCTGCACCTGCATTACAGTCTTCATTTTTTCTCTTGGTGTGGTCAATGTAAGATTTGACAGCCACAGACCAATAACCATGCAGGCACCTTTACACTTGCACCTGCATTAAAGTCTTCATTTTTCTCTTGGTGTGGTCAATGTAAGAGTTAACAGCCACAGACCACTAACCATGCACCTTTCCACCTGCACCGTCTTCAGAATTGGGTCCTAGCTCTCACCAACTTTCTTTGAAACAAATGTAAAATGAAACTCCTTGTACAAAATGAGTTTAATTTCTCACATTCCGGCTAGCACACGGCGACTATAGCAGAGACACATATGGGCTTCCTTTGTCCTTTTATTTATTTATTGGGGTCTGGTTTTGCTTATGGCACTTACATGTCCTTAAAATCGACGAGAAACCGGTCTGTAAGCCTGTTATTGAGAAGGATGAAACGTGACTGTGTTATTTTAATTAAATTGACAATTATTTTCAAAATGAGTAGAACTGGAAGGTAGAGAAAGGAAACTGGATCACACCGGGATTGTGCAGCCACTCACAGCCACTCACAGCCACTCACAGCCACTCACAAGCTGGCTTGTTGACGTGTGTGTCTTCTCTCGCACAGGTCAGCTGACCAGAACCGGAACTCTGGCGTTACAAGGGCGTCGGACTACCGGAAGAACTCTGAAGGTACAGAATCGGACACTGTTTCTGTTTCAGATTGCAGAGAACACAGTGTTCTTCACGATGAACATCTAGTGTGTTGGTCATTCCGCAGCACGTTCCCTTGTCATCCTTTTCCCCCCTTTTTGTTGTTGTTGTATTTTTAGTTTTTAGTTTTTAGATTAGAGTTTTTCTACACGCATTCCTTACCGCCAGTTTCTTCGTCGAAGCGAGGAACTGCTACAATCTCGCAGTTGCGCTAAGGAGAGCACACAAGCAAACCGTCAGGGTTGAAATAGTGCAGCTTGGACACGCGCATATACACATGCACACACAGACGCACGCACGCATGCACACACACAGATACACACACACAGATACCACACACACACTACACACACACACACACCTACACACTCACACACACACACACACACACACACACACACACACACACACACACACACACACACACACACACACACACACACACACACACACACACACACACACACACACACACACACACACACACACACACACACACACACACACTTAATTGAAAAGAAACGTGGAATGGAATACGTGTGAATACATTGTTCGATTCTGTGTGTGTGTGTGTGTGTGTGTGTGTGTGTGTGTGTGAGTGTGAGTGTGTGTGTGTGTGTGTGTGTGTGTGTGTGTGTGTGTGTGTGTGTGTGTGTGTGTGTGTGTTGCGGTGTGTGTGTATGCATTTGACTCTTTATCAGCAATATATTTATGTTTAATAAATCTGTAAACTCTTAGGGCCAGCAGGGGCCAGGCACTCTAAATACCCTTCATTATTGTTGTAGTTTTATTCTGTACCCTTCATTGTTGTTATATGTACCCTTCATTGTTGTTATATGTACCCTTCATTGTTGTTATATGTACCCTTCATTGTTGTTATATCGTACCCTTCATTGTTGTTATATGTACCCTTCATTGTTGTTATATGTACCCTTCATTGTTGTTATATGTACCCTTCAGTGTTGTCGTTACTGTGCACACAGAGCAAGAGAAGCCGGCCAGTGTCCTTGGGGATTGATACCACCAAGAGGAAGATGACAGTGGGGGCACAGTTCAAGGTCAGTGACCTGCACCTGATACTTCACTGAACTTGAGGTTTACACACCAACCAGCCAGCCACGCTCTTCTTCTCAAATTGCCAGTCTTTGTGTCCCTGCACCTGCTTGGCCAGATTTTTTTCTTCTTCATGTTGCACCGTCTGAGTGCTTAGAGCTTACGTGCCGGGCATTTTGTAAGCGTTAATTGTTATCTAAAAAAACACACAACAACAACAACGAACAAACAAACAAACAAAACAACAACAACAACAACAACAACAACAACAACAACAACAACAACAACAACAACAACAACCCCTCACACACACACATACACACACACACACAAAGGAACAAAGTTCAATGTTGTTTTGTGTTGTTGATATTGCCTTCTTCTTCGTCTCTTTCGTCTTGTTCGTCTCCTTCTTGTTCGTCTTCTTCTTCTCCGCATTCTTCTCCCTTGCTGTGATTCTATAATCAATATTTGGTGTTACCTGATCATTACAAACTGAATTTTGATGCCCGTGAATATTGCAAACTGTAAACTCTTCCTGTATTTTATCAGTATGTTTTTTTTTTTTTTTATATGTATGTTAGTTGAATAAGTTGTGAACTTGTTAACGGATTGGCCGACCAACTAACTAAATAATACAATATTTCATTAAGCTGTTACTGTATCAGTGACTAGTAATGCTGTGGTCCCGGACTAGAGCTGCATGAACAGCTCTCCTGTTGCAACAATCTGTGGGATGGTAACGATGATGACGATGAGAATGGGATCATCATACTTATAAAATGGGTGTGTCGCTGTCCACCAGACGTCGCTGTCCGTGCTGATGGAACGGATGACGTCAGCGACGCCCATCTTCGTGCGATGCTTGAAACCCAACCACCTGAAGAAGGCCAATAATTTTGACGACAAATACATCCAGTCTCAGGTGCGGTACTTGGTTTGATTAGTAAGTCAGCGTGTGTGTGTGTGTGTGTGTGTGTGTGTGTGTGTGTGTGTGTGTGTGTGTGTGTGT